>VDFB02373365.1:268690008-268702417 GCA_007258455.2 Sequoia sempervirens
CTACACATATTTTGGGATATGTGCAACCCTTAATTTTTTTTTCCTTTTTTTGCAATTGCTTGGATTTGAGCGATTTGATAGGCATTCCTTAGTTTTTTGATTATTTTGGACTCAACGGTGATGCTTGTTTTTCTCCAAGATGAGTCAAATTTTATCTCAAGGTTGAATCTCTCATAATTTGAATAAAAATTCATAGATCCAGAGCTCTAATACTGTGTTAAAGTGATGCAATATAGAGGAAGAAATAAAATTATCCCAATTTCATTTTTCTAAACTCGAAACAATTCAGTCTGATTACTCATCACAATTACATTTTTCCTTTCACAAAACACTTGATTCAATACACCAAAACACAATTCATAGTTCAAATTATTTATCAAACCTTCAAAACACCTTTAAGTGACATAAAAATAACTTATTAAAGCCAATTAAGGCTTCCTTAATACTGGACTTGTACCTTTACAAAAATTCACCAAGGATCTTCACCAAACCATGACCCATACAAGAGCTCAAATTTGAAATTCCAATCCTATTGACCAAACAAGGTTTATCAGGTCCTTCAAACTCCTTAGAAGCTTGAATTAAAACAAAATAAACATTCACCAAGACTGCCTCTTCATATGTTCACCATTCCTTTATTTGGCTATTAAAATTCCTAGTAGCCATGCCAATAAGGACTGTCAAAGTTATCATCTAATACAAACCTTGTTGGAATCAAGGAGCACTGAGAAGGGGGGGTGAATCAAAGTTCTACAATTTTTAACTTTATTGATCTGATCCTTAAAGTATTGATAACATTCAACCAAAATATAGATGCATGAACATAAGACAAATAACCACAACACCATAACATAAGAATTTTTTACGTGGAAACCCTGTTAGGGGAAAAACCACGGTGGAGGTCAATCCACAATATTGCGAGTATCAAAGGAAAGTTTACAAAATGGGAATGCACTTGCATTCAAGAACTTTGCCTAGAGCTCACTACTCAAAAATAGAAAGGCTCACTACCTTACAGAAGGTTTGGATTACATCCAAAAGATTTGAATTCAGATAGTAGCATCTACATATGCACGATTATAGTTTTCCCATTAATCAATTACGGATATGCACTTCTACTGCATACCTTTAAAATCCTCTTTTGCACAAGTGAAACTGTGCATAATTTCTCTTCAATCCTTTTGATATTTGAAACATACATCAACATACATTGAGCATACATCGAGCATACATAAAAATGATATAATCGATCACTTATATATATCCGCGACTAAAGATTTAATCGCAACAACTTGGCTTCAACAAAACATGAAAAACATTTACAAACTATCAGCTCAAATCATGAATAATATTCAATGCGCATCTACCAAAGTCGGCCACAACATAGTTAGGACCCAAATCAAAATGCTCGAACACAAAAAAAACTTAAATAATTACTCCTTGAATATCCACAACACACTATATTGACTTAGTCGACCTTCATGCACTGATGGACAAAAAATTAACCAACCGAATCTTCTAACTTGCACACAAATCGATACAAGGCACTAAGATTCACATATAACATAGATGTACGAAAAGTATTCACGGATCCACAACTCAAAGAATACTAATAGAAATTTCATGTGAATTGAAGAACACAAACTACAGGATGCTGTTCTAATTTGATGGTCTTTGATAAATACCTTGCGGTGTGACAGTATTGATAATGCGGTTGACTAAATGACTAGGGTTTCTATCAATACTGAAAAATTTCATGATGTCTCTTGCGAAAAATCCCCTTTGGAATTGATGGCAACGCCGAGTGAAAATGACTAAGTGTCAGTTAGTACGAGATGGTCAAAATTAAAATATCTCAATCGACTCATAACTACAACTCCTCCTTAGATGAATATACATTTTCACTGTATTACTCTCCCCTTTGACATCAATGGCAAAGATGGGGAATCCGCATACTAAAAATCAAACAAAAAATTCAAACTGCATATGTACAAACTTGCTTCTACAACTTACACAAAATTGAAAATATCTACAAAATTGGTCTTCAATAAGCTCAAAATTGTGTCCCAACCCTTCTTGAGACTCTCCAAAATCATCATATGACCACAAAATAAATAAAATTGCATCTCTGCAGATTCAAGATTCACTGGATCACTGATTGCCATAACATCTTGTGCTTCCTTCAATGCACTCAACAATGTTTCCATCTTTGGACCAATTAGGCCTCTAAGCTCACAATATTTTTCCACAATTCTATCATTATCATGCTTCAAACTCTTTATCTTTTCAAGTAGAGATATAACCTAACCTTCTTGCTCTCCAATAGAAATAGTCAAAGGATCGAAAGCATTAGAAATAGCAGCTAATTGTTTCTCATGATCCTTAATCTTCTTCTCATTATCCTCAGTAAATTTTGACAAAGATAAACATGACTTATAGATCTTTCCACCTTTAGATAGAACACTTTGAATAATATTCACACAGGTAGCTAATAGAGATTTATCATTAGCTATCATTCCCTTCAACCTACTAAACCTTTTAGCATCAAACTCCTTCTGAACCTTAACCATGATTGACTTCTCAAGGGACTCAAAATGAGTACTTATAGAATTAATAAGCTTCTTCAGCTCATTAGAGGGAGAACTAGATGGATCCTTAACATGAGTAGGAATGATCTCTACATAACACTAGATGCAAGACTCAATGACTCACTATCCTCAATGTGAGACTTCAACAATTCTTCTCTAGCCTTCGCCTACGCAAATGATGCAACTTTCAATTTCTGAATTAGAGACAAGGTAGACAAATTAATAGGACCTTCGCCCAATTCAAGGTCAAACTCTTCCTGCTGCACTTCCATAAATTCCTTCATTGCTTCTACAATGTCTCTTGCTTCCACTGGAACTTCCTTTATTTCAACCTTCTTTCCTTCAACTACTGTTTCTTTAGCTACAAATTTTTGGTTGTCTTTAGGAACTTCAACTTCTTCACTTGACATCTCTTTTTCTTCAACCGACACAACTTTAGGGGCTTCAGTCTCCATAGGCACTTTTGTATCATGCACATTAGGAGGAATCTAATTGTCCTCAACTATAACTTCTTCATTTACCTCTTCATCCACCGAACTAGATGCAATACCTTCATCATGCACTTCTTCAGAGATAACATTGATTATGTTCTTTAACAAGATTTCTTTTAAAATTCTTTCAGTTTCTTTTGTTACCTCTTCAGTCCTACCAATCATAAGCTTGTTTACTCTTGTTTTTCTCTTGAGAACCTTCTTAGCTTCATTCAAGATTGACTTCATATCCTTTATAGACATTACCGGACATAAGTTTGCAAGAATTTTCTCTCATTTTCTCTTCTTCAATTTTGGCTCTAACTCTCCTCATTTCTAGATTTTCATATAGTTCTTTAGGTAATTGAGACATTATTTCAATGAGAGTCATATTGAAATTGTTCAAATACTTTATTGTAGCCTCCTCAAGAACTCTTTGACCAAACTATCAAAATTTTCATACCATTCACATAGTGGCTTAAGATTACCATCCTTGATTATACCTCTCTCAACTTCCTTTACAAACATACCTAGTTTGTTAGTTTTCACTTTCTTCTTTGCTTTCTCTTCTTCACTGGAGGGCTTGTCCTTAGTGACTGATGTTTCTTGGGTTCCCATATGCTTTATTTCTCTCACTTCTTCATCAGATTCTATCTCTTCATCTTCTGAAATAACTGCATAAACTCTTGTGCTCTTATCCTTCTTCCTCTTACCAAATGCCTTGACTTGAGATTTTACATGACTTGTCTTCTTTGTAGGACCATATAGGGGTGCAAAGCTCCTTGTGGATTTAGTCCAGGTAGAAGATGTTGATGGTCTAGTAGATTCAGTTTTAGCAGGCTCTTTTTCAGCTTCTTTTCTCTTCCTTCTAGCTTCTCTCACAGCTTCTGCAGATATACCCATGCGCTCAACAAAGGATTCAACTTCCTTCCTTACTCTCTAGACTATCATTGTTTTCTTCAACTACTCATGGACTTGCATATTCTTCTCTGCATATGTTCCAAACCTCTCTTCAGATGCATCCAGAGGCTTACTCAACAAATGTTGTGCATATAGCTCCAAGATGTTCTCCTCAACTTCATATCCCATTGGCATAATCTAGTCCGTTCTAGTATCTATGGCTTCCATCAACCATTGATCAATATCCACCATAAAACAAATTGTGTCCTTATACTTCTCCATAATAGAAGTAGGAATTCTTTCCCTTGCTTGCATTACATTTTGAAAGTTGTTGAAATATCCCCAGATTGCAGTTTTCCTGGCTTGACTATCACCAATGGTGTATAACATGTTTCTAATTTGAACAACTACAGGCTTATTACCTCTTTTCCATTGCACTTTCCCGACTCACAGAACTTCATTCATGAAATAAAAGAACAAACACAACAATAAATTTCCATACTTAAAGGTATTCTTCTTATCTTTCTTAATCTTACCAAGATTATCCATGAGTTGACTTTGAAGTAACTCACATAGGTCATACTCTGCATTCTCCTTCACCATTTGATATGCTACATAAATAGCTATATCGGGTATTGAATTATCCCGACTAGAGTGATAAATCTTGAAACCAATGACCATAGAGGCAAATATCACATCCAAATCAATAATATCATCAATTTCCATAGCTCTTTTATCAAATATTGAACCGGTTGCATTGGTAACTATCTGATTCTTCACGGACTTCAGGTTTGACAAACCACTGGAGGAACTTAAACCAGTAATAGTGCTTATGGATTCTTTTGTAATCTTAAAAGGTTGACTCAACCACATATATTCAACATGAACTTGGCTCAAAATATACCAGACCCATTCACTTTCATCAAACATGGGGAATTTCACAATCTCTGTGAATTTCTTCTCTTCTAGGGCTTTGAATTTGAGCTTAATACATAAATCCTCTCCAATTATATGATTGGAATACAAATTCAACAATTGTGACCTCCTTAACTCCTCAATATTTGCATGAATGTATGCCCTAATGTCTTCAATATGCAAGACACAATTCGAAATAGACGAAAATGCATCTAAGGGATCGGTCTCAATAGACTTGAATGGATACCACTTGAATTTCAGATGGGGTCTATCCTTGACATCAACTACCAACGGAGTAGCCATTTTCTCAAATTCACAAGTTCAGAAGTTCTCCTGATAAATACCTTTTCACCGAAATAGGGTTTGATCACTAAATTGCCTTCACACTTGAATCTTTTCCAAATTTTTCCAAAGTCCTCTTTAGATCTCTCTAATTTTTTTTTCCTCAAAATGAAAAGTGACAAATGAAAGATAAAAATGAACTTTTATCATTCCCACACCTAACCTTTTTGTCGTAATAAATGCTTTTACCCTAACTCATCCAAATACCTTGTTTCTATACACTGTGAAAGATAACTCTTCTGCAGACGTTCAACTCTGCATAATACACTCTCCAACTGTTTCAATAACATCTATAGATCATCAATGCAATCACTGCACTCATCCACATCTCGGTGTCAATTACCGATAGGGGTTTAAAGGATTTTCTTGATAGCTCCCCCTAGGACAAAGGCCTAAAACTAATTCCTGGAGGAATTACCAAAAGTAGGTTTTGGTGCTGGCTCATTTCCTAAAAAAAAATGGACTCTTTTTCAACCATATCTTCTTCATTTGATTCCTGATCTCATCTGTAGAGACTTTTCTTTTCCCCTTTTCATCCTTCTACATGTTTCTTTGATTTACCAGACCTCTTCTATAAAATCTAGAAAAATGACCATGTTTGTTACAATTGTAGCACACCACATTTATTTGTTCAGACCAATTGTTCCATTGATTTTCTCTTAATTTGCACTGGTTAGCAATATGGCCAAGTCTATTGCATGTATAACATATGACATCTCTATAAAATTTGTTCATCATATTTCTGCATTCATTTGACTTATGACCATACTTATTACAATTAAAACACTGATCTGAGAATGATGGACCACTTGGATTCATTGTACTCCTACATTGTGCCGCCATATGCCCAAATTTATAGCAAACAAAACAATGACCATTGAATCTTTGAGCATTAGTTTTTCTTACCGGATACCTTCTAGATTTCTTCATCTGATTCCTTTGCCTAAATCTCCTTGGTCCATAATTCCTTTGTCTAGAAGTCCTTTTTCCAAATATTGAACTTTCTCCTTCCTCATATCCAAGATCTCACTTGTCACCTTCAGTCCTCTAACTTTTAATCAGTTCATCAAGCTTGGTTGAGCTAATATTGAACTTCTCCTTGAATTCATTTGTAGTAGCAAGTTCATCTCTGAGATCATCAATCTGCTTTTCAAGCTCTTCTTCATTATGTATGGATTGTTCTAATTCAAGCTCCAACTAATTGAATCCATCGGTAATTTGACTGCATTCTTCAAATTTCTCTTTCAAGGACTGGGAAAGCTTCTCTTCATTCTTCTTTCTATCTTCAATCTCCTTAGTCATCCTCATCATAATAGATTCCATCTCATGCTTCAAGACAACATTATCTCTGGTAATATTTTCACATTCTTCTGTCTTTTCCTTTAGGGTTTGACTCAGTTTTTCATCTACAATGCATTTATTGTCTTCCTACTTGAACTTATCACAGAGTTCCCTTCTCTTCTCCCTGGACTTATTGATTTTGTCTTTCAATGACTCAATGAATTTTTCAGCATTTAAGAGATTTTCTTACAATTCATGGACTTCTGATTTTGAATGATCAAGATCATCTAGGGCCACCAAAATCTGTTGTTGAAGACTACCTGAATCCATTGAAACACTTTCCAAGATCTTCCCCGAGTTGTTAAACTTCTTTCGAGGAACTAAGCTCTGATACCAATTTTTGAAATTAAGGAACACTGAGAGGGGTGGGTGAATCAGTGTTCTACAGTTTTTAACTTTATTGATCTGATCCTTGAAGTATTGATAACATTCAACCAAAATAAATATGCATGAACATAAGACAAATAACCACAACACCATAACACAAGTAATTTTTACGTGGAAACATTGTTAGGGGAAAAACCATGGTGGAGGTTAATCCACAATATTGTCTGAGTATACTCAAGGAAAGTTTACAAAATGGGAATGCACTTGCATTCAGGCACACTGCCTAGAGCTCATTGCTCAATATAGAAAGGCTCACTTCCTTACAAAGGGTTTAGATTACATACAAATAGTTGAATTGAGATAGTAACATCTACATATGCCTAATTATAGTTCCGGTTAGGCTCATCAATCAATTTTTTGACCTTCTATCTAATTTTTCACTTCTGCTCAGTTCTACTTCAATTCGCTTCACAAAATCCTTTTCTACACAAGTGAAACTATGCATAATCGCTCTTCAATCCTTTTGATATTCAAAACTTACATCAACATACATTGAATATACATACAAATGATATAATCGATCACTTATATATCTCTGCGATTAAAGATTTAATCACAACATGTCGGCTTCAACAAAACATAAAAATATTTACAAACTGTCGGCTCAAATCATGAATAATATTCAATGCACATCCACCAAAGTCGGCCACAACATAGTTAGGACCCAAATCAAAATGTTCAAACACAAAAAAACTTAAATAATTACTCCTCGAATATCCACAACACACTATATTTACTTAGTCAGCCTTCATGCACTGATGAACAAAAAATTAACCAATTGGATCTTCTAACTTGCACACAAATTGATATGAGGCACTAAGATTCAAAAATAACATAGATAATACACCAAAAAATCTTCCTTGAGATCCACAACTCAAAATACTAACAAAAAATTTCATGTGAATCGAAGAACACAAAACTTCCAGATGCTTTGTTCTAACTTGACTGTCTTTGATCTGTCTGCTGGTATGACCAAATGATGACGCGCAGATCAACTAACTGACTAGGGTTTCCATCAATGACAACACCATAAAACATTTGTAGTGTCTCTTGCAAACATACCTCCCTTCCAGAATGTAATTTTTGTTTTAGACACCCATGTGAGAGTTATATCGCATATCAAAATATTATCATAAGTTGTTTTGAGGAATCTTATACAAAATCAGACTGTCCACGTACAAATAGGCCTAATTAGGCTTTATTCACCCAAGGGTTTATTGATTCTAATAACTCTAGTTGCAAATATTCTTAACCATCCCATCAAACACCTTTTATTGGACCTAAATAAGCTTAAATAACCATTAAATGTTCATTTCCATGAGAATTTTATCAAACCCTAGACTATGTACTCCTCATCTACCATGTTACAGACTGTACACAGTGTTCAGTCAAGAAACTTCATTTCTTCACATCTTAACTTTATTATTTTTCCCTAAATCCACTGAAACATGAAAGAACATTCATAGAAGACTAGTCTCACCAAAAATCAGAGGATGCCACCATTTTATTAAGGAGAAACACAATTTTCTATAACTTTGTTTACCCTAATAAGGGTTTTCCACAGTTTTAAGAAAATTACAAATATCTTGCTCAAAACAAAACCAATTCACATGAAACAAATTGAGTTTGGGAGGTGATTGGGCATATTACCATTCACAACCATTTAATCATGCTTTTCAGCCCCTACAAAGCCATATAGAGCCTAGAAACACAAAATTTCTTAAGAAAATGCTTAAAAACATACATTTATTTTATTCAATCTTCACATTTCAATCATCCACGAGTTAAAAGGTGTCTACAAGGCCTTTTTAAAGGCTTTAAATCAAAAATCATTGAATTCCAACAGTTTTTAACTACGTACCAATGATCCACCACAAAAACGACCTTTCACCTTCCAATTGTTGCATTTTGCAACTTTTACAAATTTGCAAATTTACACCTTTTTTTGAAGATTTTTTTTCAAATTATGATATAATAACTTCCCAAGGACCTATATATGTGAAAAATGACTCAAATGATCTCATTACAAGATACAAATACCAAAATTTTGATTAATCTTCAGAATTTCCCAAATGGAGGCATAATATTACAAAGGTGCTTTGTAGCATGGAGTGGATAGTAAACTCCACAACTCCCAAAAATCATCTACAACCAAATGCCTATCACAAATGAGAGAACAAAAAAATGGTTTTGCTTATGCAACGTTGAGAAGAGAATTGATCCACACAAGCATATGATATACTTTCTATATTGAATAATGAATGTGAATACATGTGAATAATTACAAAGTACAATAATGAATGCTTATAAAATCAAAAAGAAATTCTTAGATGAGGATTTGATTAGATTGTGACAAGTGTCCTAATCTCATGCAATGAGATAACTTGACCTATAAATAGCCCAATATAATAATGAAAAATAAGTCCTAAGTTTAGCTTAAGTGAATAAAATAATAATGGACCTAATAATTAATTAATGATTAATTAATTAACAAGTTTTAATCCAATATTCATGTCGTGAAGGCCATAATACAATAGTAAGCTGAACCATCCCTATAAAAATGAAATTGTTTCCTATGTTTGTATTGTCATACCATAATGGTTGTAGAGTGTAACCATTTTTGTTAGGTCCTTGATGAGATAGAAAATTTCTTAGCATAATGTGAGCTTCAATAGTGCCACCTTGGCTACCACATAAACTATACTATTTGAGCCTTGTAGATTGACACTTAAAACAACATGATGCATTGCAGTGATAATTGGATGTTATGGTTTATCTTGGAGGTATACTAGGACTTGCTAAATCCATGATAAAAACCATAGAATGTTTAGATATAATATTATTACCACAATTATGTTTGACTCTATGCAAAGTGCTTTGTTCCACTACTAGAATATGTGCAATACTTGATGATGAGTGTGGGATGTTCTTTGTATTCTTCTTAATATATAGAAGGTGAACTAGTATACTTAAAACCCTTGAAGTGCACCAAAAATTCCCAATAGACATGCAAATGGTTGAACATTATCATAGGTATCACTAGATGAATCTTTTTGTATTATTCACCCTCCTTATGAAGTAATAGTCCCAATTGCATTGAGTCTAGTAAGTAGGTACAAAACCTTGAACTATACCTAATTCTCAACGAACAATTTGGATTTCTATAAAAGATGAATATTTCTAACTACTTTGTATACATGCATACAATATTTCTTTGTAAACATGTTTTCTAGAATTCATTCTATATTTCAACAACAATTTATTTTTTAGTTGGAGGTTAGATTCAAAAATATAAGTATGTATAGCTATACGACATAACCTTCTTTGGAGTTGGTATGGTAGGCGTGGATCATGTATTCACTTTATGAATTTTATCTCTTATTTCCCACTATCACATCTATGTTGTGAGGATTGAGACTATACACAAACCTATACCAATACTGTAAGATGCCCAAGGAGTATTTTAAAAATATCCATTGGCTATACATCAAAAAATATTTATTCTTGTAAATAATGAATAAAACATGAAAAATTTCATTAGAGAGTAAGTTGTATACCGTGGGTGTTGTAAAAGTTGATCCATCCCAATTTTTAGGGATTTAGATGAGGCATGGTTGGTGTTGGAGTTGATAGTGAACTCCACATCTCTAAGAAATCACTTGTAACCAAAACATCTATCACATCGAGATAAGAAGAATGATTGTTCTATGCAAACTTGAGAAGGGATTGATCCAAGAAAGTATGGTGTCTTATGTATTGATTACTCTAAATAATAAAATTGGATTGGTTAATTACAATGTAAAATGAGTGCTTATAAAAAAGAAAATAAAAAATGGATGAAGCCCTAGGCAATGATTAAGTTAGATTATGTCAAGTGTGCTCATCCTATGCTATGAGACAAGATGAACTAAATATAGAAAAAAACACAATCTAATAATAAAAAATAATTTCCTAGGTTTAGCTTAAGTGCATAAAGTAAAAGGGGCCTAATAATTAATTTCTAGGTGATTTTCTTATTTACTCCAACAATCCCCCTTAAGATCAAATTAGAGAGAAGCTAAAAACCTAATGATGAATGCAATGATGGATGCGTGAATGGATCCCAACTGTATGACCTATTGAGGTAGGTCCATTTACAAATAAATAAATCTCTCATAATAAGAGAAATGGAGAAAACCACATGGGGAAAGAATCCTCCCCAAAATACAGAAAATGAAATAAATTTGAACTATAAAAGGATAGAAGGAGGACTTGATATGGCCTCCCCAAGAAATAATTCTATCATACAAATACAATGAATGATCCATAATAGGAGAGATAAGATGAGAATATGAATCCCCCCATAAAGAAGTAGTTGTTGTACCAATGATGAAATATATCCATTGGTGATTGGAGAAGCCATTCCCATAAATGGATGAATAGGGAATCCAAATCCAAATGATGCGTTCCTTCTAAAATTTTAGAATTTCCACATGGTGGAAAGAGATGATGTCAATTCAAAATCAAGTGAAGAATAATATAGAACAAGATCCAAAGATAATGAATATGGATCAACAATGATGATGTGGTTGCCATGAAAGAGGAGATTGAATATCCTCAAAATAATCCTCAAAATTTGCAATATGTGACTCCACAAACAAGGATGGTATATTTGCAAGATATGAATCCCAAGTAGCTATGTTTGGAATATGATCAATTTTTTGCTACACTGAATCAATAGGGGTCATGAATGCGGTGATAAAAAGCTGATTAGGAACAACAAAAGATGGATATTGAGTCTTGATATAAAGAGGGGGAACATGAAGAATTATTTGAACCATTAGAAAATTCCAAACATATGATATACTCAAGCTCCTCTAAAGTATCATCATAAAAGTATACAATATACAATATCAAGGGGAATGAGACAATCTACAACAAGGTCCTTTGGGAATGGAGAGGTATGAGGGTATCCATGGATCTCCCAAAGTTTGGTCCAAAGTGGGTGGGGAAAATCAATATCCAATACAATACACATAATATGATGATCAACAATAGAACAAATCACTCCTACAACATGGCCAACAATATTACCCAAAGATGATCTACTTTTGGGAATTTTTGGTTCAATTACGAGTCCATAAAGATAAGGAAAACATTAAACCACCTAAGATATGCCAAGATTCCATTTCACCAAGACTCATAATTATCCATTTCTAAGATGACCATATAAGGATGAAAAGAAAAGCCCATGATACCTCCTCAAATTATTAAATCAAAGACCACTAATCTCAATTCACGTAAAGTAGATCAAATGAATTCATCTCATGTAAAAAAATCATTTCTAGGTACCAAGATGTTGAAGTAACCAAAATATGAAATCACAAAAAAATGAATAAAAAGTAATTGGAATATATTTTGGAAAAAGTGCATGAATAGGTCTAAAGAGTTATAAAATACCTTTTGAATGCTATAAGAATAATAAAA
>VDFB02373365.1:268702517-268741505 GCA_007258455.2 Sequoia sempervirens
GAGTAATTGGAAGATCAAAAGTCCTAAGGGTCCTGATAAGGACCCTAGGACCAAAATGCTTTGTAAATGGAAAAATAATGTTCTAGGAGGTTAGACAAGTTTATTATGATTTAATTTTATCAAATAAGATTGGATAGTAAGGATCCAATAGTTTTTGGATAGTAGAGTTTAATAAATTGTAAATTGGAAATTCAAATTTTTGAATTCCAACATTGGGCGGCAAAGTAGTTTTTTAATGTTTTAATCACTTTAATGTAAACTAATCAATCCAAAATGGTTTGAGAAGTTGGGGAAAGGTTATTCAAGGCCATAGAAGTCATTTTTATGGAGGTTGGGTTGCTGGTACAGATTTTGTACGAACTGCTACAGGAAAAACCAAAAAAACAATAATTTCTTACATTTTTCTTGTGTTCATTTGATGAAAACTTGATTGCCATTGAAGATATGTCTATTTGGATGCTTTAGGAACCTATATTTACATGTTTTAAGTCCTTTTTATGCTTTAATAAGCAACAACAATTAATTATTTGTATTTTATAACTGACTGTCCTCAAGAAAGTGTAGATTTTCATTGATTTTGAGGGTTTTTATGGATGATTGATCCATTTCAAGGTATAATGATGCTGTAACATTTGAAATGGATCACTTCTAACATGTATAATAAAAAACTAACAAACTAATGTGCAGGAAGGAAGAATATCAAGGTGTACACTGAGTTGTCAAAGGGAAAAGTGCATGAAAATGGGGGCTAAGGTATAGCAGTAGGAGATCTACCTTAATAAGGGGAAATTTTTTGAGTTTGGATTGATGTATTATGTTGATCTAATGGTGAAAAGTTAAAGAGAGGGATCTAGAAGTGTTTGGGAGGTGGGTAACTAAAAAGCCCTAGTTTTAAGGCAATTTATGGAGGGTTTTGTGTTTGAGTGTATTAAGGGTATCATAGAAGACTAAAAGCTTGAAAATCCTTGGTTTAGGAACATTTAAAGGGACTTTTGAAAGTTTCATAGTCAGGGGGTTAGTTTAGAGAGGGGTTGCTTTGAAAAAGAGGGCTAATTAGGCCATAAATTGGAGGAAACAACAGATTTTGATTGGTGTGCTCCAAAACAAGTGCCATCAAGAATCTAGTATGCTATGTATCATCACAAACCACATCTATTTCAATCATTATTTTGGAGGGTCCTTTGGGAACATTGAGTGGAAGTTCAAGAATTCACTGCTGGAGGCCTAGTTGGACTAGAAGCCTAGTCAAGGTGCAAAAAGAGAGTTTTGCTTAAGACAGAGGGTTGGGCTTTGTAAATGTTCAAGACAAGTTTTTATGAGTCTATAAAAAGTACTCATAGGGTTTAGGTCCATAAGGAAGCATATAAGTTGTAAGTGAGCCATTGAGCCTTATTTCTATAAGGGTGTTTGAGAGTGTACTGTTGAGATTTTTGAAATCATTGTGTTGTTTTCCAAAAGTTCCCATACCCTTTGCATCAGAGTGGTATCAGAGTAGTGAGTAGGTCCTTTAGGGATTGAAGAATAAGCAATGGCACCTAAAAATCAATTGGCAAGAGAGTTAGAGGAGTTAAAGGAAATCTTGGAAAGGGAGAGAAGGGAAAGAAGGGAACAAGAAGCAGCAAGAGAGCAGGCCAGAGCAAGGGAAGAAAGGCAATGGAGAAGGGAGAGAGAGAATATGCAAGAAAGGATAAACAACCTTGAGAGGAATAGGAGAGAAGAGAAAGAAGACCAAGAAGACAATGATGAAGATGAAGAGCATGTGAGGGTAAATCAGGAGTAACCTGCAAGTGAGATAGAAGACCGTGAAGAAAGGAGGTTAGTAAAGTTGTTGAAAGCAATACAAGGTCATGGAGGAAAGAGTCACATAGATTTTCCTATCTATCAAGAGAAGATGGATAGTGAAGAGGTGTTAGGATGGCTTGATGCCTTAGAGAACTATTTTGAGTTTGAAGAGATGGATGAAGAGAGGAAGGTTAAGTTTTCCAAAACCAAGTTGAGAGGCACAACATTGACATGGTGGACTAGTTTTCAGAATGATAGGATGGCTAGGGGATTGGTAAAAGTTTCTACATGGGAAAGGATGAAGAGTTTGGTCAAGGAACAATTCCTACCATCTGATTACACAATTCATGTGAAGAGGATGAGGCAGAATTTAAGACAAAAGGACAAGGATGTGATGTCCTATACTGAGCAATTTCACAAGCTTAGTATTAGAGGAGGGTATGAGGAAGAAGATGAGAAAGTAGCCAGGTATATCAATGGCTTGAGGTATAATCTACAAGATGAGATTGGTTTGCAATTACCAAGGACATTAGGAGAATGTTTTCAGTTGGCCATTAGAGCAGAAGAAAAGGTGAAGAGGAAGCAAGAAAGATCAAGCAATAGTGGAAGAGGAGGTAGTTCAAGTAGAGGCAGAGGTAATAGAGAACAAGGACAAGGCAACAATGAAAAGAGCAGCAATGACAAAGGTAAGGAGGTATTTTCAGATCAAAGAGGTGGATACACTCCTAGAGGAGGAGGCAAATTTGGGCAAGGTAGAGGCACATTCACAGGTAGGTGTTTTAATTGCAATGAACCAGGGCATCCTTCCTTCAAGTGTCCTAAATGGGAACAAGCTGATAGGAGCAGAGATAGGAGAGCTAACTTGGTACAAGACGAAGAAGACACGAAGGAGGAATCAAAAACATTCATGGTAGACCCTGTGACTGATGGTGAGTTTCTTATGGTCAAGCAAGGAGAAAGACTTCATCAAGAGCCAAAGGTAACTATCTTTAAGACTAATTGTCTCAGTCATGGTAAAATATGTAGATTGCTCATAGATTCAGGGTCACATAGCAATTTAGTTTCAGTTGATATGGTAACCAAGTTAGGGATTGAAACATTTGATCATCCTACTCCCTACAAGGCCACTTGGGTAACTCAAAGGTAGCATGTAGAGATTGGTAAGAGAGATTTTGTGGATTTTTCAATTGGATCTTATCATGACAGGGTGCTTTGTGATGTCATTCCAATGACTTGTGGTCATATCATCTTGGGAAGACCATGGCAGTATGTGAGGAGGACAGTGCATGATGGATTTCATAACACATATTTGGTGCATAAAGATGCTAGTAGATATAAGTTGATTCCTTTGCCTTTGGAGCAGTCTAATGAGAACTTTGTAATCTGTTTTGAGAAGCATTTGCAGGTAAATGAGCAGGGTAGGATGGAGGAAGATACTAGTTGGAAGAGGAATGATGAGTTGCAGCAAAGATATGAAGCACACAATCCTAAAAATCAGAACCTATGGGACTTGGAAAGTATTAAGGTAGGGAATATTGAATGCCCTATTGTTGAGGTCAATGGAGATGGTGTTCTTTCACAAATGAATCAGTGGCATAGAGGCAGAAACATGGCACAAAGATAGATTGAGTTCAAACAACAAAGAGGACAAACAAATCACTATTTTGGTTCTCACATGATGAATGACATTAGTGCAGATTGGAAGAAGAGGAAGACAGTGACTTTGGGAGATTACATGCCCTATCATTTGAAGATGAAAACATATGAGAGCAAGGGGTCTTTTGGTGGCAGCAAGTTGGATGCTTCTTGGGGCAAGAAACTTTTCTTTCTTGGGGAGAATGGCGTAGGAGCACCCAAGCTCATTAGGAGTCAATTGAAGAGTCAGGAGAGTGTAGGAGACATGAAGGTTTTTTCATCATTCCAAAGCATCAATTATGATTTCTTGAAGCCTATAATGGCATTTGGCATGGATGAGAGTAATTGGAAGATCAAAAGTCCTAAGGGTCCTGATAAGGACCCTAGGACCAAAGTGATTTGTAAATGGAAAAATAATGTTCTAGGAAGTTAGATAGTTTATTATGATTTAATTTTGTCAAATAAGATTGGATAGTAGGGATCCAATAGTTTTTGGATAGTAGAGTTTAATAAATTGTAAATTGGAAATTCAAATTTTTGAATTCCAACATTGGGCGGGAAAGTAGTTTTTTGATGTTTTAATCACTTTAATGTAAACTAATCAATCCAAAACGGTTTGAGAAGTTGGGGGAAGGTTATTCAAGGCCATAGAAGTAATTTTTATGGAGGTTGGGTTGCTGGTATAGATTTTGTACGGATTGCTATAGGAAAAAGCAAAAAAACAACAATTTCTTGCATTTTTCTTGTGTTCATTTGATGAAAACTTGATTGCCATTGAAGATATGTCTGGTTGAATGCTTTAGGAACCTGTATTTACATTTTTTAAGTCCTTTTTATGCTTTGATAAGCAACAATAATCAATTCTTTGTATTTTATAACTGACTGTCCTCAAGAAAGTGCAAATTTTCATTGATTTTGAGGGTTTTTATGGATGATTGATCCATTTCAAGGTAGAATGATGCTGTAACCTTTGAAATGGATCAATTCTAACATGTATAATACAAACCTAACAAACTAATGTGCAGGAAGGAAGAATATCAAGGTGTACACCGAGTTGTCAAAGGGAAAAGTGCATGAAAATGGGGGCTAAGGTATAGTAGCAGGAGATCTGCCTTAATAAGGGAAATTTTTTGAGTTTGGATTGATGCATTATGTTGATATAATGGTGAAAAGTCAAAGAGAGGGATTTGGAAGTGTTTGGGAGGTGGGTAACTCAAAAGCCCTAGTTTTAAGGCAATTTAAGGAGGGTTTTGTGTTTGAGCATTTTAAGGGTGTCATAGAAGACTAAAAGCTTGAAAATCCTTGGTTTGGGAACATTTAAAGGGACTTTTGAAAGTTTCATAGTTAGGGGTTGAGTTTAGAGAGGGGTTTGTTTGAAAAAGAGGGCTAACTAGGCCATAAATTGGAGGAAACAACATATTTTGATTGGTGTGCTCCAAAACAAGTGCCATCAAGAATCTAGTATGTTATGTATCATCACAAACCACATATGGTTCAATCATTATTTTGGAGGGTCCTTTGGGAACATTGAGTGGAAGTTCAAGAATTCACCGCTGGAGGCCTAGTTGGGCTAGAAGCCTAGTCAAGGTGCAACAAGAGAGTTTTGCTTAAGACAGAGGGTTGGGTCTTTGTAAACATTCAAGACAAGTTTTTATGAGTCTATAAAAAGTACTCCTAGGGTTTAGGTCCATAAGGAAGCATATAAGTTGTAAGTGAGCCATTGAGCCTTATTTCTGTAAGGGTGTTTGAGAGTGCACTGTTGATATTTTTGAAATCATTGTGTTGTTTTCCAAAAGTTCCCATACCCTCTGCATCAATGAATACAAGGTATACACATGAAAACACATAAACCATAAAGTATACACTGGAATACATGTAAGTTGTCAAGTATACACTTGAATACATGCAACTCATATCTATTGAATCATGGATTTATAATGCAAATATGGACACCATTGATAAAAAATATTTGTATTAACCAAATAGTCATGTAGGAATACATTAATATATGTTGATATAAGTATAAAATATATACAAAATATCCATATAGGCATACAATGTCAAATATATCCAATACAAAATATGTACAAAAATTCCATATAGGTATATAATAAAGGGCTTTTGAATTGAAAGTCATTGCTCTCCATGTTCTGAAAATAAACTCTTGTCCTTTTCTTTTTGATCGGATGGAGATAGGTTTGTCACTCATTTATTCTGAGGTCAAAGAGTGCTCCTGGGACTCCTCCTAGGGTTTAATTCTTGGTCAAGTCTTATTTGTTACAATAACAAGTAAAGACATTAATATATAGAAATTACATTATAAAAAATGATATGTTGAACAAAATAATCAATACCACCATCTGATGATCACTCTCCACAATGGAAATATTCAAATGCCCATGCTGAGGCATGTTGAAGCCTTGTAGAAACCATCGAAAGAGAAATTAAAATATGAATCAATAATGGTTTGATTTTTCACTAACTAATAGCTATAACTTTTAGACTCAGGGAACACGAAGAGGTGGGTGGGTTAATTAGTGTTCAACAAATTTAAACTTTAAATCTAGATCTTAAACCATCCACAACACATAAACAAAAATAAATATGCAAGCACATGAACAAGATAATCAAAGAACCATAACACCAATATTTTTATGTGGAAACCCTGTTAGGGGAAAAACCACAGTGGAGATTAATCCACAATTATGCTTTGTTAAAAGTATGAATAAAAGGGAATGCACTTGCATTTAGGCACACTGCCTAGAGCTCACTACTAAAAATAAGGAAGGCTCACTACCTTACAAAATGTTTGTGATTACAACAAAAAGTTGAATTGAGAGGATAGCATCTCCAAATGTGTGGATTCAATTCCAATGAAGCTCAGTAGATGATCTTCAACCCTTTTGACTGATTCTATATTTCTGCTCTGCCCTGCTTTCTCTACACAAAAACCCTTCTTTTGCACAAAAAAAAATTCTCAACAAATCTTTTGATATTCACTCTCATACGTCTATTTTTCTCTTCACACACATTCACACCTTCTCTCTCACACAAAATGAATTAACGATCTCATATATATATCTGCTAACAAAAAATTCATTGCTTCAAGTCGACTTTAACAAAACATGAAATATCCTTCAATGGTCGGCTCAAATCACAAATTAAATTTAATGCACACCCACCAAAGTTGGCTAAGACATAGCTAGGACCCAAAAAAATAACCAACATAAGAAATAATTAATTAATTATTCCTTGTACATCTGCGACATGTGACATTCACTAGGTTGGCCATAATGAGGAAATACACAAAAAAACCATTCAATCGGATCTCCTAACTCATACAATGATCAATGCCATATTACAAAACCTAGCAAAAAGATATTATAGATTCTTAAAAAACTCTCTCGGAGATCCACAACTCAAAATGATGATCCAGTGAGGTGTACAGATCGATATGCTAACTAGATACCCTATTCTTCATACTTTATGCCGGTAAAACTCTAATCTTTATTTATCTTTCTAGAATGGATAAATCTTGGTCTATAGACCGGAGGGATGACTTAGGTTGCCATCAATGACAACACTAGAAGCCACATGTCATCAAACAATCCATATGCCAACAATCTCCCCCTTTGGCATTGATGACAAAATTTAGTGAAGAATGACTAAGTGTCAGAATTCAAAATTTCAAAACTCAAACTCCAAACTCCCCCTTGGAATGATAAATAATTTTTCATTGCTCTCCTTCCCCTTTGACATCAATGAAAAATATATACTTCACTAAGCTCTCTCCTCCTTTCAAAAATTCAAAATTTGAAGTACAACTCCTACTTAAGTTAGAAAATTAACTTGTACTTATCTTTCATACCTGAAAGAAATTTCTTCCATGCTTCTACAAAAATCCCAACTCCCAAATCTTTGCATGGAAGCTTCTATGTTTTAAATTCCCCTAGTTGGCGAGAGACTTAGGTTTCTTCAACTGTAGTCTCACTCATGCTCATGCTACACTCACCCTGAGCATGTTAAACAACTCTAATGGGACTATAGATTTGCTCATTCCCATTGACATGCCATATTTATAGATTTCCTAGCCATATTTGGTCATCCCCTTGACTGGATGTAGAATTACTTCTTCCTCTTTTCCATCCAGGGACTCAGCTACCATAGCTTCCTTGATACATTCAATCAATTCTTCTGGAAAAACATAATGAAAACTCTCCAAATCAACATTATTGTGAAAAAAGTAAGAACTCAATGTGTTATTAATCACATCTTGCTCATATGAAGGTCTCTCCAACCATAAGTCAACAATTTTCTTCATCCGATATTTTTCTTGAACAAGCTGTAATATCTTAGCTTTAAATAATTCATCATCTTATTCACTTCCTTCTGCCATTTTTACATCTAGTTCAACTGATTTTCATTCATCCCTAGGAGTATACTCATTAGAGTCCTCATATGGTATATCCACAATTATTTTATCTTTTTCTTTAGTTCTTGGAGACTTGCATACCGAAGGAGTGAAAACAACAATTTCTTTTGCTCTCTTCTTCTTTCCCAACACTTCACCAGAAGAAGATCCAACTTCAAGCATCTTTACCGAAAGGGAAATACTAACTTCTCCAAACTTCCCTAGCAATTCCTTAAAGAAACTTGCATACACTTGCTCATAATTTCCCAAAGCATTAGAATGTTCAAATTTTTTCTTACAAACCAGTTCACTTTCCTTCCATACCACATTATCATTCTAAGGAAAGAAATTCAGGAAATACATCATGATGCATATGATCAAGGTACCAAACCTGAAGGGGTAATCTACTTTCGTCAATTGCACATTTTCCATTAATTGATCCTTCAACAAACTACACAGATCAAAGTCTTCATATTCCATTATCATTTTGTGAGCGATATAAACTACACCTACCGAAGTTGCACCTTCCCTGTTTCTGAAGAAAATTTTGTATGAAATCCCATGTACGATGTACCAAGTTATTATATCTTTGATCGTTGAAATTACTAGAGCCCTCTGATCTCCTATCACTCCAGTTAGGGTTTCAACTTCCTTGTTCCAAATTGACTTCTTTTTTAGAATATCTCCAACATTCCATAAACCATTTACATCTCTAATCACATCCTTTGAAATAAGATAGGGTTTATCTAGGGTTATAATGTCCTCATTCTATCTGTTCAGGATAAACTTGACCACTTCCGTGTTGATGAAATAAGGAAACTCATTCCAAATGTCCAAACTCTTGTGTTTCACACCTTCAAGCCACTTTAATTCACTAGCTAGCAACAAATTTATCACACCCTAATATTTCCACTACTATACTCATCCAAATTCACCATTCCTTTGATTTGCTTCATTTCTTTTTTGTACGAAACATGTTTTTCTATCGAGCACAAAATTCAAAATTCTACAAGCAACATAAATACTTGATGAATTCACCGCCGAATTTTCTTTACTCCCTTTTTGAAATTTCATTGTAGAGGTTCTCCTTCTATTCTTCTTCAATGCAAGGTGAAAAATGAGGGTTCTAAATACCCTTTTATAACTTTGTGCACCTAACCTTTTTACCACATTAAATATTTTTCCCTAGGAGTTCTGGGTACTCTATTTTCTTAGACAACAAAAGAAAAATTTGTCTATGGAACTTCTACTTCTCATGTTTTTGCATAAATGATCATTGATGCACTTGAAAACTTCTATCATAGCTATTGAAAATTTCCCGCATTCTAGTGCTAGCTACCGATAGGGGGACAAAGGATTTTCTTGAAAAACTCCCCCTAGGCGCATGACCTAAGTTTAATTTTTGGAGGAATTACCAGAGGTTGCTTTTGATACGGGATTATTTCCTTCATCAGATTCACTCTTCTTTATCCACATTTTCTTTATTTGATTTCTTATCTCTTCCACAGTCACTTTTCCTTTTCCTTTTTCATCTTTCTATGAAATTCTTCTTTTATATACTAGACCTCTTATATCCATCTTTCTGTTCTTGTAGAATCTTGCAATGTGACCAAATCTGTTGCAATTTTAACACACCATATTTCTTTGTCTAGACCATTCATTCCATTGATTTCCCTTTGATCTACACTAATTAGCAATATGCCAAAATCTTCCACAGGTGCAGCAATTAACATTCCTTATACTGACAAACATGCTTCTACATTCAATTGACTTATGACCAAACTTATTGCAACTAAAACATTGATTGGGAAATGATGGTCTTCTTGAATTTATTTTAATTCTACTCTGAGAAGCCATAGGACCAAATTTATTGAAAGAAAAGAAGTAACTATTAAACTTCTGAGCATTGGGTTGTCTTACTAGATACCTTCTATCTTTGTTCATCTGATTTCTTTGTCTGGAATCCTTGTGTTTAGATCCACAACTTTCTCCTTTCTCATATCCAAGACTTCGCTTTTCTTTTGCATCCTTTTGTCCTTTAGTCCACTCATCAAGCTTAGTAGAACTAATCCTGAACTTCTCCTTGTATTCATTTGCAGTAGTGAGTTCATCTCTAAGGATAACTATCTATCTTTCAAGCTCTTTTTCATTATTTCTGGATTCTTGCAATTAAATATCTATTTGAATAAGTCCACTATTTACTTTGTTGCATTCTTCAAACTTTTCTTTTAAAGACTATGCTAGATTCTCCTCATTCTTCTTCCTTTCTTCAATCTCCTTAGTTAGCTTCATCGCCACAAATTCCATCTCAAGCTTTAGAGTAGCATTATTCCTAGCAAGTTTTTTACATTCTTCTATTATCTCTTTTAGGGTCTAATTCATGTGAACATCTTTCAAGATTTTATTCTCTTTCTACTTCAACTGATCACAAAGTTCCTTTCTCTTTTCTCTTGACTCATTGATTTTAACCTTCAATGATTGAATGAATTTCTCAGGATCCACAAGATTTTCTTTTAATTCCATGACTTCTGCTTTAGACTGATCAAGATCATCAAATGCCACCATAAGCTACTATTGAAGACCCCTAGAGTACATTGCAATTCAAGATCCACTTCAAGCTATTAAACTTTTGTAGAGGAACCTTGCTCTAATACCAATTGTTGGACTCATGGAACACTGAGAAGGGGGGGTGAATCAATGTTTAGCAAATTTAAACTTTAAATCCATATCTTAAACCATCCACAATAGATAAAAAAATAAAGATGCAAGCACACGAACAAGATAATCAAAGCACCATAACACCAATATTTTTATGTCGAAACCCTGTTAGGGGAAAAACCATAGTGGAGATTAATCCACAATTATACTCTATTAAAAATATGAATAAAATGGAATGCACTTGAATTTAGGTACACTTCCTAGAGCTCACTACTCAAAATAAGGAAGGCTCATTGCCTTACAAAATGTTTGTGATTACAACAAAAAATTGAAATGAGAGGATAGCATCACCAAATGCCTGGATTCAGTTCCAATGAAGTTCAGTAGATGATCTTCAACCCTTCTGACTAATTTTGTATTTTTTCTTTGCCCTACTTTTCTCTACTTCACAAAACCCCTTCTTTTACATAAACAAAATTCGCTCAATAGGTCTTCTGATATTAACTGTCATACATCTATTCTACTCTTCACACACATTTACACACTTTCACACACCTTCTCCTCTCTCACAAAATTTTTTTACTGATCTCATATATATATCCACCAACAAAAATTTCATCGCTTCAAGTCTGCTTTAACAAAACATGAAATATCCTTCAATGGTTGGCTCAAATCACAAATTAAATTTAATGCTTACCCACCAAAGTTGGCTAAGACATAGCTAGGACCCAAAACAAAATAACCAACATAAGAAATAATTAAGCAATTACTCCTTGTACATCCACGACATGCAACATTCACTAGGTTGGCCACAATGAGGAAATAAACAGAAAAACATTCTACCAAAGCATTCAACTGGATCTCCTAACTCATACACTGATCATTGCCATATTACAAAACTTAGTAAAAAGATAGTATAAATGTTTAAAAAAATCTATTGAAGATCCACAACTCAAAATGATGATCCGGTGAGGTGTACAAATCGATATACTAACCAATTACCCTATTCTTCATATTTTTTGCCAATAAAACTCTGATCTTTACTTATCTTGCCTGAATGGATAAATCTTGGCCTACAGACCGGAGGGATGACTTAGGTTGCCATCAATGACAACACTAGAATCCACATGTCATCAAACAAGCCATATGCCAACAATAAAAATAAATGTAAATTGAATTTAGTAATCTGCCTTATACCTCCTCTATCAGAGCCATCAAGGAGTCTATCATAGATGAAACACTGAGCTCCATTTCCCTATGAACATTGAGAGGTGTTGTGCCATAGAAAAATGGCCCCTTGTCATTTTCATGGCCTTTTAGGTCTTGTTTCATGGTGTTTCATCTATTTTTATCTAATTTTATGTTGTAACATGTCTTGAAGATGCATATTTAGGTACTAAAATTCAAATAATGATGTCTTGTGAAGGTATTGTGAAGTGTTGTAAGAAATTTCTACACTCTTCTAGAGTCTATTCATTACAATTTACCTAAAAAATGCCTTTCTATTCATAATCAAGTCCTATTTTGAAGTGTTGTAAAGTCTTGTAACAAGATTTCAAGCTTTTCTAGGTACAACTTCACTATTTATCCCTTTCTTATGCTTTATTTGGCCCCTTTATGCCCTCATATGACTTAATTAAGTATATTTTTGAATGTTAGCCTGAAAAACAACATTAACTACAACTTAATTCCTGACACCCATTTTCAGGTCCTAGGTGGGACCCATTCGCCATGGGTGGCGAATGAGTCCCCCTTGGCTCCAAATTCAAAAATTTTAAAATTTTCTTTTGGGTTTTTATTCAAAAACACTTTATGTCAGCCTCTGATGAGGTATGAATGGTTAACTAAGGCAAAATTGTGTATAAATTAGTGATTTTCACCTCATTTTACATCTCCCATAATCTCCTACAATCTCATTCATTCAAGCATTCATTCGCACATCATTCAAGCATCTTACAACATCTTATTAAGCAATACTCAACCACTTTAGAGCATCCATTAACATTACTTCATATTTTCATTATTAATGGTTTGGTAAGTTGATAGCTATTGCATGTTATTAGTTTATCATTCTCTTTCATTTCATTGTTTCATTAAGGGTTTGATTACCAAAAGTGGGGTTTGACCAAGGGAAACCCCTATTAGCTAACCCTCAATCATTTTTCCCCTATTGCATGTGTGTTTGTAGACCTAGGTATGCAGATTTAACAAGATTTTTGGTGTTGAAGATTGGTAAAAGAGTCAACTCATTCATATTTCAAGCTTGAAGAAGGTTTTCTGTCTGTTTCCTACATAATTGACTTTGAAAACCTGACAATTAGAGATTTCTAGATTTAGAGTTGCAGATTTGTCTCTTGATTTTTTAGAATTTTGGGAGAGGATTGATTCACCAGTAGTGGCAAATGAGTTCCACCTTAGGATTGAAAATTTGAATTTTGTCATATTCCAGATCTCGATAGTTAGAAACCTATTTATGACACTTTTTCACTAGTAGGAGGACTAATTCACCACCTTGGGTGAATGAGTCCCATTGTGAAATTTTAGTGATTTCAATCAGCATCCACAACATTGTCCAAGTGCACTTTGTTTTATCTCATTTCTTTTTGTTTTGCATTATTTCTTCATTAAGTTCATTGCTTGCATATCACAATGTGTTTTCCAGCATAGTTTAAATCTTAGTTTTGCATTCAAATTCATTCATTTGAATCACTCAATTGTATTTAGTTTTCTTCATTTATCTATAAGACAACATCACACATACAATTAATTTGAATGAATCCTTAGCATTTTTGGGCCCTATCTCTCTCCTTATAGGTGAAAAACCATAGAAGAGCTAGAGAAGTCCATAGGAAACCTAGAAATCTATGGTTCAGGTGTATCTTCTTGCAACATCTGAAAATAAAACAACAAATTATTTAATCATGAAAACTACAATAGAGATCCACATCATGGCTTATAATGTATAAGATAATGAATAGAATTTTGAGTAATTTTTAAACTATATATTTTTTACTATGATGTTTACTATTTTCCCTATCCATAGCTTGTTCAAAAGCACCTATTTTTAGGATTTTAGCCATAGTAGAATGGTGGTGAACTATTTTATAAAATGCTTTCATAGACATGTATGATAACCGTGGTGGCATAGAGAAGGCAATGAATTGTTTGAAAAAATGCCTCAAAGAAATGGGGTCTCATGATGATGGAATGCCATTACAAACAAATGTGTCATGGCATTCCATCACCATAAGACTACATTTATTTAAGGAATTTTTCAAACAATTCATTTCCTTCTCTTTTGTATTATGCTAAGATGGGGTGGATGGTATAGTGTGCTCTTGGTTATGAGATGGAGGGTGATCATGACATGAAGAGGGAGGGGTGGGGACATGAACAAGTGGAATAAAAGGTGGAAGGATGCATGGATTGGTAAATTGTGGATGAGTACCTTGAAAAGAATTTGGAGGGGAATTTTGGCTAAAGGGTTGGTTTCTATTTCTCAAGCAGTGGGCTATTTGAAAAAAATGCCTCAAAGAAATGTGGTCTCATTCCATTCCATCACCATGAGACCACATTTCTTCAAGGAATTTTTTCATACTAATCACTGCCATGACTATGTTATTTCTTACTATTATGCTTTGATAGATTTTTTCAAAGCATCCATAGTTTTTTGGAAAGCACAAGCTATTTTAGGCTTTTAGCCATAGCAGCAAGGAAGTGAGTAGCCTGATAAAATTATTTGGTAAACATGTATGGAAAATGTGGTAGCATAGAAAAGGTGGTGAACTGTTTAAATAAATTCCTTAAAGAAATGTGGTCTTATGGTGATGGAATCACATTCTATAACCATGAGACCACATTTCTTTGAGCCTTTTTTTCATACTAATCACTACCTTGTCTATGCTATTGCTTACTATTATGCTTTGATATATTTTTCCTAAGCATCCATAGTTTGTTGGAAAGCACCTTTTTAAGGATTTTAGCCATAGCAGCAAGGAAATTAACTATTTGATAAAATGCTTTGGTAGACATGTATGGAAAATCTGGTAGAATAGAAAAGGCGTTGAGCTGTTTGAAAAAATGCCTCAAAGAAATTGGGTCTCATGGTGATGGACATCACCATGAGACCACATTTCTTTGAGGCATTTTTTCAAACAACTCATTTCATTGTCTATGCTATTGCTTACTATTTTTCTTTCATATATTTCTTCCAAGCATCCATAGCATAGACAAGGTAGTGAACTATTTGAAAAGATTCCTCGGTAAAAAGTGGTCTCATGGAATGCCATGACAAGAAAATGCAATTGGAAGCTGCTCCAACTTAGTACTTATGCTATGTGAAGTAATTGCATCATTTCTTATGTTGACTTTCTAAACAACTATATTGTAGTTGAAATTTTGTCATCTATCAACATCTAGTTATTAGTTATGGAATGTGAAGTAATGCTTTGAGTTTGAAAGATGTGCAATGCAATGTAATCAATGATATGGATATAAAATACAAAAATATATTAAGTAAAATTCATTAGTTAAACTATTTATTCTATTACCTGCATGTAGGTTTGTCTAAATCCATTGGCACTAGGAGGTGTTCCCTTGAAACCTCCAATATTATCCTATTCAACATTAGTGCAGTCAAGGGTGGAGGGTCCAGGAATAGGACTGTCCAACCTTGTAGGAAGAGTAAACTCAATGGAAGCTCAATGAAAAAGAACACAATCACATATGGAAATATAGATAATGATCAATTATTCACTGGAAACATGCCTTGCCTTCCAGCTTACAAAATTACAAAATTATAGAATGATCTAGCATTAAAGCCCAAAATACAATGCGGGTCGAAACCCTTAACTATTATCTATCACTACTAAAGATGATGATGATAATGATGATCTCTAATGCAACTATGTAATCCTTATTTATACTAATTCCTAGCTCTAGAAAAGGCCCGCGTTAGCCTCAGGAGGTCTTAAACCCTGAAATATATGAAATGTGTGAAGGTTGACCAAAACAAATGAATTTCCTTTGATCCTTGTAAAAACATGATGCAAATTTGAACTGAGGTTCCTCAATAAATGTTCATCCTTATGGAATGATCTCTTGAGCTCCACAAGTCATGGAATAGGTCTGCACCCTTGAAAAGCCAAGACTAGTCGGTGAACGCTCTCTATCCAAATGCAATTGATATTCTGTTAGCGATAACTTCGTTCTGGAATCTCCAAAACACTTGAATTCTAGATATGATGTAGATGTTGCAATGAAGGTCAAATATCCTACTTCGTGAGCTCTAATGTTGTAATGTGGTACAATTCAATATGAAATATTGAGACTGGGTCTGACAGAAACTACTCAAATGTAAACATGAATGCACATATTTTTTTGGTTGATGCAAGATTGCCTGAAACCTGGGATGCTCTTACATCAAACATCCAAAGTCACATATTAGAATAACATTCATAAAACAATGCTATTAACATGTAATAAATTTATAATTTTTTACTAGTTACATACCTCAACGGTAGATGCAATGGAGTAATAAGAGGGTGTAGGGCTGACGTATCTGATATCAACACTGCAACCCTAAAATTTTATTAAAATCATAAACTAAATTAGTCAATCTTGCATTTCAAAATTTAATAAATTAAATTCAATGAACATGCTAATATTTACCTAAGTATCGATGCCACTGGCCTCATTCAAAATGTTAGCTACCCTTACCATCTCCATAGCTACAAACATATCCTGCATAGCAACCTCTTGAGTGTTAGTGGGGTCATATGAGCAAGTTTCCCTGCAAGCCTGACACAAGTGGGATTGAATCCCACCGCTCGAAGACTCCTTTGGATGGTACTGTAGTATAGGGATGGCATGCTGGGTCAAAGAGTTGATGGCCTACAAAGTGTCTACCTTGACACTCTCCTTCACGATGGAAGGGATAATGATTTGCTAATGAGGCGGCCTAGCGAGAGGTCGTCTCGCTTGCCACCTAGGATCTTGATGTGCACTGGGTCTATCTTGAGCTGACCCCCCACCTAGATCCCTTTGAAGTCCTTTATATCAAAATAATTCAGGATTTTATTTAGGATGAACTCAATATAGTTTCCTCAGGAAATATTGTCAGAATTCACAATTGTTGCATGGTGGGTAATAAAAAACCATGTACCACCTATCCCAAAAAAGTCCTAATCTATTGATGGTGGCACCAATGGATAGGAAACCTCTTCGCATTGAGGCTAAGATTTTCATTTGTGTGTGATTCAATGAATAATGAGCACAAATCAAATTTTGTAATTTTTAGATCTTTTACATCTTTATATGATAATTTATCTTGGTAAAAATTCCTAACTACTTGCCTCCCATCTTTCCAACCAGTCAATTTTTTGTTGATTGAATCTACATGGTTTAACATTTCTTTCAGTGAATTTTCAATTGTTTTTCTTTCCATGGTTGAACTGTTTGGATTGTTCAACCTCATGATTAACTCAACTTTTTTTTATTGTTTTCAATTTTACTCATTAAATTTTGTTGAGTGCCAGGGTGATGTTGAGGGATTGGTGGAGGAGATTGTTGTTGTGGTTGTTGAACTTGAGGATTTTTTCAATGTTGTTGTTGCTATATTTGTTGAGGATTTTGGGGAGGGTTTTGAAGAGGGTTTGCAGGTTCATTAACATATCCTACAAATTAAACAAATAAACATAAAAATAACCTAAAACTAACAAATTCACAAAAAAAAATCCTTACCTCTTAGATCTCCTCATCAACATGACAACATCTTGGTGACGAAACAACAATAATTTGATGAAAAACTTGCAAGAATCACTCCTCCCAGAATGTGAGCACACAAAAGAAGGGATTTTGGCCATGGGAAGAAAAAATAGTCACAATGCAAATGAATTTGATTTCCCTTTTTTTACTTTTAATTGCTCATAATACGAGCACATTATAACATGAGCATTGTATAATGTGCTCACATTGTAGGCTCAATGTGGCTGAGCCTTAGGCTTGACACCAAGACATAACACAAGCACATTATAACACACTTGCGTTATGAGCTATCAAAACTTTTTTAAAAATTTGGCCACAAATTGCCCCCCCATCTTTTTGCACCCACCCACAAATGTCAAGAACATAAAAAATTAATTCATGCTCCTACTTCTGAGCTTCATGCACAAGTTCCTATTTGGCCTTTCTCAATTTATAAGGATGGATATTATTGGAAATATTTCACCTCCTTCCTCCGTTGGACATACCGTTATAATCATTACAAAAGATTACTTCACGAAATGGGTGGAAGTGACCACCCTTCATTCAACAACTATCGACGTAATATGTCATTTCATATTGGAACACATTATTGCTCACTTTGGACTTCCTTCCACTTTAGTTTCAGATAATTGGGCACCATTTAAGAATAAATATGTGAAGAAGTTCTTGGAAACATTTAGAATTCAACATCATTTTTCAACACCCTATTACCCGCAATCTAATTTTCAAGCTAAATCAACTAATAGAACCCTCCAAAAAATCTTAAGGAAAATAGTAAGAAAACACAATAAGGATTGGCATACACATCTAACATATGTGTTATGGGCTTATTGTACGAATGAGAGAGAATCAATAGGGACTACCCCTTATAACCTTGTCTATAGCACCGAGGCAATAATGCCCTTGGAGTTAGACATCCCTTTGATGTATTAGGAATCACTCTCCAAGGAATTATTGATGATAATACCTACAAGGCACAATGTTTGTACATCAACTTGAAATGATCGATGAACAATGCATTAATTCTCTTGAGCACCTTCAAGCTTAATTCCTGAACAATGCAACGTAGTTACATTGATAATGTCATCCCTTGAGTATTTGATAAAGGTGATTTAGTCTTATGTGAGAATAAACATAATGTCAATGTTGCCCTGAATGAAAAGGGAAAGTTTAGCCCTAATTGGTTAGGACCCTATATAATTGATGAAAATTTTGGGTCTAGAGCATATATGTTAATAGAAATGGATGGTACACCCCTTAAGAGCCTATTAATACTGTGCATTTGTGAACATAGTACTATATTTAATCTTCTTGAATAGTGCAAATGATAGAGCTGTGGCATTAGTGTTAGTAGATAATATTCTATGTACTCTCGCATTGCTTCATTCTTGAAAAAAAATAATTTGGGTGTATTGAATACTAAAGTAATTATCTAAATTAATTTTTACATGATTACTTTAGGTTTCATACTATTCAACTCCATCTTAGGTGTTGTCTTAAATTAGATCCTTATATGCATTTAATGTTCTTTAATTAGATCATAGGTGCATTTAATTTAGCATAACATACTTTGTCATAATGTTGCATCTAAAAGAAACTAGAGCAGTTTTAATTAGATAACATAAAACAAGTTAAATCATGGAGACATTTGTTAAATAGTTTTACAAAGATTATTTTATAAATCACATTTCCAAATTTAACATAAAAACATATAAGCATCAAACATCAAATGATCATATATATATATAAGTTTTGAGTACATGTCATCAGATATAAAATGCTAGGGTGGCATGTGGATGCTAGATTCCTCAGGATCTAGTGATCACATCTATCTAGATGCAATCCATCAAGATATGGTAGTATGTGATCGTGATCGAGAATTGATAAGAGAATCGAAAGCATATTGTAGACCCTGTGATCATCCAACAGTTGTAGTCTCCCATCCAATGGCCTCTAGACACTCTCACTCTATGTGGTCCCTATCTTCCTCTAGCCTAGATACCTTTGGATGGAGTCTTTCGACCTCCTCTACAACTTGAGATGATTGAATCTCCTCATAAGTAGCCTTGACTTGATCAACACACCTTGTGGCACCCTCATATGCTGCCTTCAATTTTATATAAGGCTCGAATAGCTCCATGTCTTACTCCATGATGGATGGGGGCATGTAGTCTATACCTATAGCTTGATTGAAGACTGAAAAAGGAACTATCTCTACAACCACCTATCGATAGAGATCATGTAAATCTCTCACATCCCTTGCAAGATAGAAATATTAAATATAATTAGTACACATCATCATATATGTATAAATTAAAAGCATAATCACAAAGCATAACAATAAATAAAATGTCATCACCTGGATCCCTGGCTTCCTATTTAAATAAAACCTCATCTTGTGTAGGAGGCATGGAGGATGCATGCTAGCCTCTCCATGCTCGTAGGTATTGGCATGTACCATGGTTGGCAACTATGATTTGGTAACATGAGTAGGAGATGGATCTCCCCACTCATGGGCAATTAGACCCTCATCTGTCATATCACTTCCCTCACTCATCAGATGCTCCTCCTCCTCCTCCCTGTCCTTGTCCTCCTTATCCTCATCCTCCTCTCCCTCATAATAAAGTTATGTTCCCTTGTCATAATCCTCATCTATCTCATCTGCAAATAGATCTGATGCCCTGAGCCCTATATCCTCACCTGTATCATCCTCCTCATCCCTTTGCTCTGGAAGTAGTCCTACAAAACCTATAGGCTAATCCATTGGGAATACAGAAGCTAGTTGTGCTATTGCCCACCACTCCTCGTATGCATTAGTAGCACTGATGTCATCAGTGTTGGAGGCTTGGGGCATATCAAGATTTTTTTCCTCTGAATCATTGGATCTAACATCATCCACTATTAGTCATCTAGTATCTCCTAGCCTCTGGGCACTCTACACTGATAACTTGTAAAAGGGGCATGCTACTGGTGGTACCTGTATCTAACCAAACTACCACATCACATGATCATTGTAGAATGGCCTTACTACGTAATCGTATTTCCCTCAAAGAAACCTATCCTTCTGCATTCTCCTTAGCTGTTGGGTATCATCTAGCCACTATGGTATCAACTAGTATGGTCTCCAAAGGACCTCCTCCTAATTTAACAGTCAAATCAAACTCTCTAAAAGTGTAAATCTCCATACTACAATGAATGCCTTAGTGGATAACTAAATGTGCATGGATATCCTATTGATAATATAGATGGAAACCCTATCAACCTAGTACATGTGATATGCTCTAGGCACCAAACCTATAGTAGTGTACAATGTACCACATGTTATTGAACTCGTGGTACACAAACCACCCTAGATCATAATATAAGTGTGTAAGGATGCTACAACCCCAAGCATATACAGTCATGTGGTGCTCCATCTGTCTGATCATATGAATGAGACCCCCATCTAGGTGTGTTCCTCACCCACCAAGGACAAGTATTAGGGCCACTATGAAACTCATAATCCATCTCAAGACTGGCCATCGTGCATAGAGTAGCCACGCTAGATCAATACATGGCCCTACAATCTCCACTCGCACCATTCCTCCCAAGAAATACCCTATGTCTACTCACATCTCCGCATATGTACGATCCCTAGAAAACTACATGGTCTCACCTCAAATAGGGACTCAAAGGATGCAATGTACATCCTCTAGTGTGATCATCATTTTGTCGGTAGATAGGAAAAATGTGTAGGTATCAACATCCCATGTCTTAGCAAGCACCATCAACATAACATCATGGTACCTCATGGCAGGCATGAGGTACACCTAGTATAATCCAATGCTTTGTAAAGGCTGAGTATCTACCTTTGGTAATGTCAAGAATAGGTCTCATAAGTGAAAAAATTATCTGCCACTGAGACAATGTCGTGATCGGGGTGAAATCTAACAGAAAAGAAAAAATATCGCCTATAAGTATTCTAAAATCTTAAATCTATACATCAATAGTCAAAAAGTGTGCTAAATTTGTTCTAGGAAATATTTCTAATTGTTCTAGACATTTTATTCCCTATTTGGGACACTTCAAGAAGAAATAGGACACTTTGCAAAAAGTGGGAAACTTTGCGAAAAAGGGGACACTTTGTGAAAAAAGGGACGCTTTGTGAAATTTTCTTCCAGGGTCCTAAATCAACTTAGAAATGCATAAAAGCATAAAATAAATGTGTAAGGACAAAGCTAAGGAACAAAAAAATCAACTCATCTGATGCTACAACTTGCCTCGAGCTACCTCCTCTTGTAGGACCTCGAGTCTCGGAGGCATGTACTCTCATTGGCTTAGCATCTTTAATCACTCTCCAACAAAGTCAAGCTAGAAGAAGGTAAAAGATAGAATTGTCTAAGTTACTTCACTTTCTTCTTTTATATATGTTAAAATTAGGTTTCTACTATATTAGGGTCAAACATACTTTTTCCTTCAAAATTAGCATATCAGGGGCTAGCAAACTCCATTTTCAATATTTTTTGTTGCATTGGAATTGTGATTCCACTTAGGTTGTCCTCAACATACATCTATCATTATGTGGTATGGTACTTGGAAATACCCTATGATATGACTTATCTAATTCAATGTGGTTGTTAGAATGCTACTTTGATTCCACCTCCATAAAGAAAGCGGAATCAAGGGGGCGCATACATCTACCCTCAAATTTAATTTCTATGAGAAGTTAGATAAGATGATTTTTGGATTGACTAATGAGTTAGTGTTGTAGGATGCAGTTCCTAACATTGTGGTTTTGCAGATAGCTATAGTGGGGGCTTCATTCTCCCACATTATGAATGAATCCATATGAGTATCCTTTTATGAAATGAAGCTTAGTTTTTGGATTCCTTTAGCTTGCATATGCACGCAGAGTCATATGGGCGCTAAATTGGGGGATAGATGTAATGACAAAAATTAAACTCCCTTCTTGGAGATCTAGTACAATTTCTCATTTAATGTGGACCTATTTAGTACCCTTGCATTAAATACTCTTTAAATCATCATTAATAGGCCCCTAAGACCATTTATTTCAGATCTCGAGGCTTATTTCAACAAAAATCTTCACAAAATAAAAAAAACATTAATTTTTCTAATAACCCATCATTGGCCCACCCCAAAAATATAGGGTGGGACTTATATGCCACCTTGGGCATATGAGTCCCCTTAGGTAGGAACGATATGCCACAAGTGGTGTATGAGTCTTGTGTGGCCTATTTTTAAGGTTTGAGCGGGAAATTCAAGTTTTTAATTCAAAATTTTAGTTGATGTTGGCTTTTGAGATCTAAATAATAGTAAATTAGGTGTAATTCCTATATAAGAAAGCTTCTAAGTCATTATTTTCAATCTAGAGAAGGAAATTCAAGGTATAAGCATTCACAAGCACTCAAGCATTCTTTCACAAGAGCATTCAAGTTTTTAAGAGCAAGAAAAGTTGAAGTCTTGGAGTAGTATTACTATTTTTTTTTAGGTCTTCAAGGTCACTTTCATTCAATATCTAACATTTTCAAGGATTGATTATGGTTGTTGGAAAAACAAGGACAAACAACTGAGAGGGGGGAGGGGGGTGAATCAATAATAATTAAACATTTCAAACTTAACTTAATCTTAGATCTGATGAATGAATAATAAACCGATAGAAAATCAACACATCAGAAACACAGAGAACACCAATATTTTTATGTGGAAACCCTATTAGGGGAAAAACCACAGTGGTGGTTAGTCCATAATATTATACCCTATTAAAAGCATAAGAATAATGGGAATGCACATGCATTCATGAACACTACCTAGAGTTCACTACTCATATACAAAAGAGGACTCACTGTCCAAAGAAAGGTTTGGAGTAAGACCATCCAAATTGTGAACTAAGAAAATAGCTTCTACACAAGCCTGATTATAGTTCCAGTTAAGCACATAAAACCTTCTTCTCTCTTCGCTCAAACTTCCTCTCACTCTGCTCTGCAATCGAATGATTTGGAAACTATTCACACATCTGCACTTTCTCTATCATACATTTACTCTTATGCACATAGTAAATTCACTCAAACAATTGATCTTATTTATCTGCAACACGAGATTACATCAACAACTTAGTCGACCAAAAATATAAAACACATTTTCAATGTCGGCCCAAATTTACAAATAAATTTGCAATATGAATCCACCAAGGTCGGCCAAAACATAGTGGAGACCCAAATTAACAACTCCAACACAAAAAGAATTCAAATAATTTCACCTGGAAGATCCACAACACGCTACCACCATCATGTGTTGGCCAAGAACATGGAAAACAAAACATACAGAGAAAAATCTTTAGCAACAAGCACACCAATCAATGTGGACATACCACAAGGATAGAGCATGATATAGAAGCATCCAAGTGAACCAAGAAACAATAAAGAAACATCCACAACAACAGAAACACATAAGCTTCATTCAAGAACATTGACAGAACCCACAAAGATACTGTCAAAATATAATTATTCACAGCACAAATAGTTCTTCACGCGAACCTCTGAAACTTTCAGAGGATGGACTAGATACACTCAATAGAAAACCCTTTAATCCAAAAAAATTTATCTTTGACATACAGAAAAAGACACCTTCATGACCTTCACAGTTCCACAGGGAACCTGCAACACTTGTTTTAACAATTTTCTCAATATCCTCGACATATACAACCTTCAATACATGAAATGCTAATAGTGTTGACATCAATGAAAACCACATATCAGCAACACATCCACAAAATCCAACAATCTCCCCCTTTGGCATTGATGGCAACACATGATCTGTGAAAAATAGGATCTAGGTAAATTCACTGCCAACAATTCACTGATGGAAAATTCACCATCAACAATTCACTGCGGGAAAATTCACTGCCACCAGCAATTCACTGCCATGGAAAATTAACTGCCAAAAATTCATGCAATTAAATTTTTGTAAGGTGAATTGTCATGGTGGTGAATTTTCCTGCGGTGAATTGTTGGTGATGATTTTTCCCTCAGTAAATTACTGGCGGTGAATTTTACATATGCCAAAAAATATTATCAACTCAACTCTCAATCAACACTTACTCCTTAGATTCTGACTTTTCTTCCTTAACCTCTTCTACATGATCTTCTCCCCACAAGACTCTTTTCTCTAGATAAGCAACAAATTTTCACATGACTCTTCTCCCCCTTTGACATCAATGGAAAAAGATAAGGATTATCTTCCCACATACAAGCTCTGAACCACATATTTGCACATCTGATTACTCCCCCTGAATAGTAGCCACAAAAACATCAATCCAAATCAAAATATGATCATGAAATGCATGGATTGATGCAAATTAATGCATCACTAATTCATATTAGGATGGGTAATCAGGTCATAATAGTGGTTTACAATTCCCGAGAGGAACGGATTTTAGCTGAAATCACATATTTTTAGAAAATATAATGATTTAAGCCTTAAAAAGTTCCATTTTAAGGATTCCAATTGAAGAGGGTTTGATCAAATCACCTTAGATCAAACCCCCTTGGATAGAACCTCGCTAGTTTTAAACCATACCTATAAATGTGTCTCCTTTACACCTATCAAAATGCTGATAAAAAATCACTTTTCATTTAGCTTTTGGGGGATCAAATGAATTCATTAAAAATTTATTTCAAATGATTATGGTATTCCTCAGAACAAGCTATCCAATGAATATAATTTTACTATGTTTTGGTTTTGTTATGTATTTGTTTTTTAAGTTTTATTAAACATAGGTTTTTCATCTAAAATGAATTTCTTTGTTCTTCACATGTGGAAAAATAGAAGATTATTAAAAAAAAATTGAAAAATATGAGTGCACCAGATATTGAAGTCCTTGATCCAAGAAAAATAAAATAAAATTTTGACATATAAAAAAGTTGCTTTATACGGTCTGTGTTTGAATTGTAATTCATTTGACTTTGAAACTTGATTAAGGAAAAAATATTCAATAAAAACTATCTAACCAAGTGGAAGCACTAGATATCAGAGTTACAAATCTAAATTTGAAATAATTAGAATTTTATCCTTCATGGAAAAAAAATTATGCGTTATACAGTGTGCGTCACTTTTTAAAAATGTTGTTTTTTGAAAAAAATCAATTTTCGCGGGAGATGGAAAAAGAAGTGCAATTTGATTCCAAAAATTTTGAAAAAAATAATTTTTAGAATCTACAAACAAAATTTGATGAGACTCTAGTTTGCACCATCTTCAAATTCCTCACAGTTTATCCGCTATAAGTGCCCGAATGTGAAGATTTAGTTAAAAATAATAATTTTAGTGTCCAGTTTGGCCAAAAATTGTAAACCACTATTATGGGATCACCTAGAGCATCCCTTTGAGATACTCAAAAGTATCCTTCAAAAATGATTTAGTGAAAATATCTACAATCTTTTCTTTGGTAGGCACATACTCCATTTTGACTTCTTTCTCACTCACTTTCTCCCTCAGAAAGTGGAACTTGATTGATATATGCTTGGTCTTAGAGTGTAGCACTAGATTCTTTGATATGTTTATTGCACTTGAGTTGTCACAATATATGGAAATAAGTTCATCATATACTACTCAGATATCTTTCAGCATTTGTTTCATTCACATCACTTGAGTACAGTTGTTTGCAACAATAATATACTCTGCCTTAGCAGTAGATAGAGAAATGGAATTCTACCTTTTGCTCAACCAAGACACTAGTTTCTTCCCTAGGAAGAAGGAACCACCACTAGTACTCTTCCTTTCATCTACATCTCCTGCCCAATCCGCATTAGTATATGCATTCAAAGTAAGATCATCATCCTTAGGATACCAAAGCCCAGAATCAATTGTTCCTTTCAGATATTTGAAAATTATCTTAACATCAGTCACATGGGATTCTTTTGGATCAACCTAAAATATAGCAACCATACACACAACATTCATAATGTCTTGTCTGGTATGAGTTAAGTAGAGCAATCCACCAATCATTGATCTATACCTTTTTTGATTTGCCTTAGGATAATCATCATTTTGTATTAATTTGCATCTAGTTACCATGGGAGTACCAATAGGTTTTGAGTCATCCATGCCAAAATTCTTTAACAACTCTCACATATTTGGACTGAGATATGAAGATCCCCTTGTCTAACTGAGTAACTTGCAATCCTAGAAAGAATTTCATCTCTCCAATCATACTCATCTCAAATTTATTGTTCATTTCATCAACAAAATTCATACATAGATTATCGTCTCCTCCAAAAATAATGTCATCAACAATGACCTCAATAATTAACGCTTTATGAAGATCCAACTTGAAATATAATTTGCTATCAACAATACCTTTATTGAATCAAGCTTCAATAAATATTTGTCTAGTCTAGCATACCAGGCTCTGGGGGCTTGCTTGAGTCCATATAGAGCTTTCTTCCATCGGCCGACCATGTTTTCCTTCTGACCAGTCAGTTGAAATCCATCAGGTTGCTCAATGTAAACCTCTTCTTCTAACTCACCATTTAGAAAAGTAGACTTTACATCCATTTGATAGACTTTGTAGTTCTTATATGCAGCATAAGCAAGAAATAACCTTACAGCTTCAATTCTAGCAACATGGGCAAAGGTTTCTTCAAAATCAATACCTTCCATTTGTGAATACCCTTTACATACTAGTCTTGCTTTATTGCGGACTACTTCACCTTTTTTAATTCAGATTATTCCGAAAGACCCATTTAGTACCAATCACATTTTTGTCTTTAGGTCTAGGAACAAGTACCCATGTATTATTATTTTCAATCTACATTAATTCTTCCTTCATATCTTCCATCTAGTGTTCATCATTGCAAGCTTCATTGACATCTTTAGGTTCAATCTTGGACATTAGACAATACTCTTCTACAATCTTTCTTCTAGTTTGCACACCTTTATTTTTGTCTCCTATAATTTGATTTTCAGAGTGATTTAGCTTTACATACCTTAGAGTTTTAGGTTTCTCAAGAACTTCTTATTCTTTTGATATTTCTTCTGCACTTGCACTTATCTCTACTTCCTAACTGCCTTGATTTACCAGTACACATGGAACATATGGCACAATTTGAAGTTGATTGTGTTTGAAAATTCTTGCCTTTGTTTGTATTGTTTTCATCTGAATCATTTCCACAAGGTTTGGATGATTTAGCAAAATCTTCATCAACTCTAACATTTGCACTCTCAACCACTTTTCTCAGTCTTCTGTTATAGCACTAGTAGGCCTAAATCTTAGTAGAGTATCCTAAAAATATTCCTTCATCACTTCTTGAATCAAATTTGTCTATATCATCATCTCTCTTGATGTAGCATTTTATTCCGAAGAGCTTGAAGTATTTGATAGTAGGCTTATAACCAAACCATAATTCAAAAGGAATCTTACTGAAATTACCATTTACATTTACCCAGTTCAAAGTGTACACAACAGTGCTTACAACTTCACTCCAATATATGTGAGGCACATTTCCTTCAATCATCATTGAACTCTAGAAGCATCTAGAACTGTTTTGTTCTTCCTCTTTGCAACACCATTTTGTTGAGGGGTTTGAGGAGCAGATAACTGTGTTCTAATTCCATGCTCTTTATAGAAAGAATTAAACTCCCTGGAGGTGAACTCACCACCTCTTTCTGACCTTAGGCATTTGATTTTTAGACCTTTTTCATTCTTTTCCATAGCTTTGAAAATTTTGAACTTTTCTAATGCTTCACATTGTTCTCTTAAGAAAGCAACCCATATCATTCTAGAATAATAATCAATAATCAGCATAAAGTACCTTTCACCATGGATAATTTTGACTCTAGAGGGACAAAATAGATCAGTATGTATCAACTCCAAAAATCCATTTGAATTATGCTATTTGCTTCGAAAAGAAACTCTAGTCTATTTTCCTATCTAACACTCCTTGCAAATTGTGCTAGCAGGATTTACTAGCTTAGGCAGATCTCTTACCGCTTGAGTGGAACTTATTTTAACTATGTTATCAAAATTCACATGACACGACCTTCTATGTCATATCCAAATTTCATCTACTTGAGCAATTAAACAACTTTCACTAGCTGCATTCAGGTGAAAAATATTACCTTTTGTCTATTTACCTGAAGCAATTACATTTCTAGAGCTTCCATATATCCTGCATCTTCCATCTTTGAATTGAAGATCATAACCCTTGTCCACCATCTATCCAACACTCAACATATTGTGCTTTAATCCTTCAACATAAAGAACATCATCAGTGTTATGCTTATCACTAAGAGAAATAGATCCTTTGCCACAAATCACACAAGCATTGTTATCACCAAATATCACAACCCCACCATCATACTTCTCTAGACTTACAAATTTTCTTTTGTCACTAGTCATATGATGTGAGCATCCACTACCAATGACCCACTTATCCTTTTCTTCAATTCAGGTTGCAAGATCTTTCTCATCTTTAGCAGATTCAATAGCCTCAAGACTATTTTCCTTGATAGCAATGAAAACCCAATCATCTTCATTTCCATTCTCCTTTTCAAACTCATCATCAGTCACTCCTTTAGAAAAATAACATTTCTTTTGAAATCTAGATTTGTAAGTCTTAGATCTAGGAACTCTTTTAGGACACCTTGAAGCAAAATGACCTATTTTACTGCAAGAAAAACATTTGATAGGCAACTTTCCTTTATACTTACCTTGTCCTCTACCTTCTTTCTTCACAATTAGTGCTTCCAACTCTTCTACTTCTCTTTCTTCATCTTCAAGTTGTTTCATTTCTTCCTCATACTTGAATGTCTTCCTATAACTCTCTCTTGGATCATATCTTTGCTTGTTTCTTCTAGATACATTAGCTTTAAATGCAGTTTTAGTCTAAGGAACATAATCACCAAATTTTCTTAGCTCAAAGGTAGCAAGTTTACCAATCAGTGTGTCCCTTGTCACATTCATCAATGATCTGGTTTCTTCAATAGCATGTGCCTTTGCTTTGTAAGAGGGATACAATGATCTAAGCACCTTGGCCACAATTTCTTCCTCATTAAGAATACCACCAACACATCTAATACCCATCACTAGTTCACTTACTTTGTGCATAAAAGAAGAAATATTCTCATCTTCACCCATTTTCATATTTTCATACTTGCCTTTCAAAACTTTGTAGCTTATCCATCTTCACATGCACATGTCCTTCATACAAAGTTTCCAACTTCTTCTACATCTCATGAGTTGTCTTTAGAACTAACACATTTTTCATTTTTGAATCTATTAGAGCACTCAACAAAGCTTCCATAGCCCAAACATTATTCTCAACATATTTAATCTCATATGTAGTGGAGGGACCAGTCATAGGAATAACATATCTATTCTTTTTAATTCTCCAAAAGGGTTAACCGATACACTTGAAATGACACTCCATCCTAGGTTTCCATAGTGAGTAGTTCATTCCATGAAATCTAGGACCCTCCTTGTATGATGCCATATTGGATCACCTCAAGCTTTTAAACTTTCTTTAGAGTAACCTTCTCTGATACCAATTGTGGGAAAAAAAGGATAGAAAAATGAGAGGGGGGTGAATCAGTTGTCACATAATATTTAAACTTTAAAACTTTACTTAACTTAATCAAAAATGTGATGAATGAATAATAAACCATAGAAAATTAGCACATCAGAAACATAGAGGACACCAAGATTTTTATGTGGAAACTCTGTTAGGGGAAAAACCACAGTGGAGGTTAGCCCACAATATTATACCCCATTAAAAGTATAAGAATAATGGGAATGCACATGTATTTAGGCACATTTCCTAGAGCTCACTATCCAAAGAAAGGTTTGGATTAAGACCATCCAAATTGTGAACTGAGAAAATAGCTTCCACACAAGCTTGATTACAGTTCCAGTTAAGCACAAAAAACCTTCTTCACTCTTTTCTCAAACTTCTTCTCACTCTGCTCTGCAACGAAATGATTTGGACACTATTCACACATCTACACTTTCTATGGCATACATTTACTCTTATGCACATACTAACTTCACTCAAACAATCGCTCTTATATATCCACAACATGACATTACATCAACAACTTAGTCAACTACAATACACCAAATGCTATTAGTGTTGACATCAATGACAACCACATATCAGAAACACATCCATAGCATTCAACAATGGTTTCCTACAGGTGAATCATGATGGATTCTAGGTTGGGGAGATGCAACTAGCCATCAAGCCAAGCCTAATGACTTACTTATGAAGTGATTCCATCCTCCATGATCACTCTACATTGAACCTAAGGAAGGTATATGCATTCATTATGACTTATTAGGGTGATTGAGGATCTCCAAAGTGAGTCATTCATCTCCACTTTTCATTCATGCATCTCATTCTAGCACATTAGAATAGGTTTGCATTGTATTTCAGATTTCCTAATCTTAGATGCACTTAAGATTAGGGTTTGTCTTTATATTTGCATTCAAGATTTATTGTTTCTATCAAGGTTTAACTACCAAACTAGGGGTTTGACTGAGGCAAACCCCCCATATAAGCAAATCCATACTCTATTTATTTTGCAAATATTTTTATAGGTTTGGATCTAGAAATCAAGTTGAAGTAACAAAGTAGAGATTAGAGAGCAAATCGAGACTTTGAATTTTCAAAAAGCAAAGTGGGACTTATGCTAGAAGTGGCGTATGAGTCCCACTATAGGAAATTTTCTAGATTTATGAAGATCCTCAATCAACATTGCGAGAATCTTGTTTCTGCCTAGAAACCCTAATATAGGACTAAATCAACTAGACTGGCGTATGAGTCCCAATAGGCATTAAATTCATCACTTTTAGCATTTCATGTTTTCAATCAAGTTGCTATAGGTTTATGTAAAGGTAAAATATAGGATCCACCAAAATGAATCAAAGTGATGGACCACTAATTTTTCTAAGACCCTAAACACCTTAATTTATGTAAAATAAGATGCCAATAATAATTAGAAACACTACCTAACTGTTATAGAAACTATGGGGGATATTTTTAGAGCATAAAAAGCTTTGTACCTGGCCAAAAAGTTGTTGTTTTTGAGCTATGGAGGACTCATTCACCTTCAATAGTGAATGGGTCCTTTTAGGGTTTTAGAAAACTGATTTCAGGATCCTATTCCTTGATGTCTACACTCTTAAATTCCCTATTATTAAGTTTAGGAAGTCTGTATGCAATTTTGTAGAGCTCTTTCCGTGATTTTGTACTTTGAATGACAACTTTAGCAACTTTGACAATTTTGCTCCAAATCTTGCTCTTCAACTTGTAAATCTACAATCACACACTCAACGATAGAAAAAATTGTTGTTTGTTAGTGAATGGGGGTTTTCCTCAGTCAAACACCTTGTAGGTAATATAACCAAATTATGAAATAAGGAATTGAAGCATGAACATGAAATAATGTAAATGATGTCACCTTGGATGATGTCTTGTGAAAAAAATATACAAACTAACATGTAGTGGCCATGAAGAATGTAGATCTATGATCCTTGTAATTAATGAGAACAATAGTTGTAAGTATATCTTCACTACTACATCCACCTCTTAGCTCAACAACATGAATGCATGCATCAAACCCTTGAAATGATGATATGATCTAGAATTGTTGCAATAAACACTTGAAATCTGCCTTGAAATGCCTTATGAATTCCTTTCAAAATTCTCTATAATGCTCTTTCTCTTGATCTCATGAAGTCACATAAGTTTTCTAGGAGAAACAATGTGAATTAACCCCTTATTTATACTAAATTAGGAGATTAACCCCAAAATTCAAAGAATTAAGGCCGACACCAAATCTGGAAAGAAACATAATTAAATTTCTGCCAAAATGAAATTCAAAAAGGGGGGTCTCATTAAGGGAGGACCCATTCGCCACCTAGGGTGAATGGGTCCTAGCTCAGTTTACTAGGACCTAACCCCTGGGGATTGAAAGAGGATTAAAAACCCATTTTGAATCAGCTGAGAAAAGGGGGGTCCTATTAAGGGAGGACCCATTCACCATCAAGGGTGAATGGTTCATGGCTCAACTTGCTAGGACCAAATTTTTTCCTAATGAAATAATTTACTAATCAAATTGTTGGGATAGATCTTTGAGAGGTGTCAAAATTAAGGCCTAAATTTGAATCAAAAGGGGGTTAATTACTCCAATTAACCACAATTAATTAGGACCACCTAGATAAATTTAAAAGTGCCTTAAAACACTTTACAACACTTAAACAAGGTACACATTATGTACATTTTTTATTGAAAAGGGGCCCATTAGGCTCAATTAAGCAAATACATCCTAGAAAAGTATGAAAGTGTGTTACAACACTTTGCAACACCTTTGCAAAGGATCAATTAAGGCATGTTTTAGTTAAATAAAGGTATTATAATAATGAGGATGTGTACAAGACATTACAACACCACTCCAAGACACCATTAATTCAAGTTTAATGTCAATTATAAAAAAAGAAAGAGAAAAGGCTACTTTTTTTGGTACTATAGTTTCGAGTGCATCTCGGTTTTCTAGCTTTCTATTCTATTTTGCATCCATTTCTAGGTCATTTAGTGAAGTTTTGCATAGCATTAGCTTTCATGTTTTATTTTGCACGTCATTAGTCTTTCCAAGCCCTAGCTTGGTGGTGAACCCCTCTTTAGTCATTTTCTATACCCTAGAACACCCCTATTACAGATCTCTTTACGTCATTTCATCCCCTAAGCTTGAGATCTTTAGGGGTCCCTTTGACTGTTATGTTAGCAAAATAGGAGGGTCTCATCCCCCTTGTGTTCCATCTTCCAAAAATATGGAACCCTATTTCCAACATTACACTTTGCAATTAAAAATCTATTTTAAAAAGTCAAAAAGAATACAAGAGAAGTGAGTTGAAATATCGTGTGTTAGATAAGATTCATGATGATGTAGTTTTAGGAAAACTTTAGAACCCCACCGGTGAAGGTGTAAAATCTGTGAATCTTGTGTACTTCGATAAAAATATTAATTTTAGTGGAATTTTTTTTCATTTTGTGAAAAGAAAAATAATGTCCATTGTTGAATCTTTTCTAATGGCTAGAAATCTATGGAAAATCATGAAATGAATTTTTTTAAAACCACTAAAATTCTTCCATTGGCGATTAAAATCTATTTTCAAACCAATAAAATATTTTGATTGGTGAATTAAACCTATTTTCAAACCAAAAATAATAATTTTGTTGGTGATTAAAACTTTTTTTCAAACTAAAAAATAAAATTCATTGGTGAATTAAACCTATTTTCAAATGATTAAGAAATTTTTTTTGGTGAATTAAAAATTGTTTAGTAAGTGAAGGAGGCACAAATGTTTCTATAAGAAGTGAAGCATTAATGAAGCTTTTTTTGTCAGAATTGGACATATGTTCAGGAATTGACATTAATAGAGATGGCTGATAAATTGAGATGTATTAAAGACACACATCTCATGTATCTGGTTGGCGGTGGGTGGTTGTCTAGAAGCAAGTAAACCAAAGAAACAATGGAGGCCAGTTTCACTTTGACATTGAGGAGGAAGTTGGACCCTTTCATTGGCAAAGCGTCTGTGAAGTGGCTATGAGGTTTATTTCTCTTCAAGGATGTGCAGGTGGTGCAAGTAGTTCAATTTATTTTGGGTAATGGCTTTGAAAAATTAAAGTACAGATACAAGACCAGTATGGATATTTATTTTTTGGTCATGGCTTGGGGTCTGGACTTAGGAAGCTAGTGGATGTAGTGAGGAAAGTCATGAAAACTCTGGTTCACAAAGATTTTTTAGAGGATATGGAAGGCATTTTGGAATGAGTGATACCAGGAGTGGGGCATGTTAATGTTGATGCATGGAAGGTGGAGGCCTAGAGCTCATGGATTTAAATCATCTCTTTATCAGGTGGCTAGAAGGATGCACCAAAGCTTTGTGGTGAGAAGGTGCAGAGCGTGGGTGGCAAGCACTCAAAATCCGCAGCGAGTTAATGGAGGTCGAGGAGGTCATAGAGAATATCAAAGACATCACCAAAGCAAAGATGCATGAAAAAAGGGTCTATGTTCGATAAAGAAGATGAAGCCATTAATGGAGATAGAGCCATTCGAGATGGGTAATTCATCGAAAGCATCAGAGTAGTACAAGTTTTTCTTTTTTTTAGATTATTGTACTAAATCTTGTTTGTGATTTTGTTTTTTGGGGGTTATTCTTGGATTTGTATTATAATTGTAAAACACTTTGGGGCACAAAAAATGGTTGGAAGGGTAGATTTCAATGAGTATGATTAGGGATAATTTGATATGTTGGAAATGGAAATTGTGTTGGTTAATCAACTTTTTTGAGAGTTGATGGATGAAGATAAATCTGAAGTATATTTTTAGGGATAATTTGATATGTTGGAAATGGAAACTGTGCTAGTTAATCAAAATTTTAGGTAATTGATGGATGAAGATAAATAAGAAGTATATGTAACTTTTGCTTTATATAATTTAATAAAATAAACTATTATCATCAATTAAAAAAAAATGTAGTGGCAAAGTGTCAATCCAAATCAATCTAACCACGACCGTTTGATGAATTTTCAATCTAACTTTGATAATCAAGGGCCAAGAGGTAATGATTTTCCAAACTCCACACGTACCGATCTTAATTACCCATCAATCATCTAGTCATGTCAACTTGCTAAAATCTGCTCATGATCTTCACTTCATAAATGCACTGTCCTTGCCACCTTTCCTATCTTAATCCACCAAAGTCAAGGTTTTGGTGCTTTTCCTAACCTTAGTTGAAAGTATTTATTGGTCATCTATGTAGTCGATGGGTTAGAAGTTTTGAAAACTTTGAAACTTTGGACTTTGGTTCTATGGTTCCAATTTCAGCAAACACACGACATTATGGACCACTACCATTCGATGAATTTTTCATGGATGACTATAGTTGCACCCCGAAAGTATATCTCTCAAGCAGTAGATTTGCAAATTGAAACATATAGAATTACTCTAGAACTGATAGATGCAGACACATGGGGAGATCAAGGCTCATCATTGTGGTAATGATTAAATGAACCCAATGGGTTGGATTTTGGTGATGAGCGATAAAAGAACTTAAGTGGCAGAAATATGCACGTGCATAAAGTTTGTTTTAAAAGAGGGACCACCTATGAAGAACATAAGACCAAGGCTTAAAAACTTAAGAATGTTTAACAGAAATGATGTAAAGGAAAATCAATAGACTTGTAAATTGAAACCTCCAGAATAACACTAGAATTGTTAGATGCAGACACGTGGTGAGATCAAGGCTCATTTCTCTCTTTTCAATGCTAGACATATTACATTCCATTTAATTGAAATTCTCAATCTTTTGAACATCCGAAGCAATTGATTGGACAACTCATAGCTTTAATGAAACAATATTTGTAATGATTTCATATTGTTTGAGTGGCACTGGTAGTGCTGACTGGAGTCTGGTGATTTTGACAACTTGTCAGATTGAGGTACAATTTGCATGTAGCCAGACGTCAATCAAATTAAACATTTTAATTGTACATGTAAGGCTTAAGATACATGAATCGACTAAATTGGTATTTTGGTTTGCGCGAATCAAGCCGGTAGCGGCACTAATGACCCATAAATTATTAAATAGGGTTAGTAATAGTGATAGTAATAATCTGACATTGTAATTTAGTTTTAATAAAATAAATGGTTATAAATTTACAAAAAAGAGTTATTTTCTGAGTTCAGCGTCTATGAATCTATTCAAATCAATTTTTTTTTCCTTTGAGAAATTAAGTATTATCTATTTATGAAATAATTGCATGTAGATTTAAAAGTAAAACATAAAGCAATACAAATGAAAAAAGAAAGTTGCCATCAAAGAGTTATTTTCTGAGTTCAATGTCTATGAATCTATTCAAATAAGTTTCTTTTTCCTTTGAGAAATTAAGTATTATCTATTTATGAAATAATTGCATGCAGATTTAAAAGTAAAACATAAAGCAATACAAATGAAAAAGAAAGTTGTCATCAAATTGACAAAAAAGCATTATAAACACTAAAATTTGTCACTCTTGTAACCTTGTTAGGGTTTACCAAAAATTAAAATGTTATTGATTTCTAATTTTTCGTTGACCTTCTCCCCCAATTCCCAATATCATTATTCATTTTATTAAGTCCTTTGCAATGTTAAGTTACCAGCCCCTTGGCCTTGATATCAATCCTAGCACGTTCAAGTTTAAAACAACTTTAAAACACATGTTTATTATTTATATCATAATTCATAAATTACTCAACTGTTTTTTGAAAATTTGATGTACATGATTGTAGTTTCATTCCAGAATGAAATGCATAGAGCACTAGTCTTGCGAACTTAAACCTCCAGAATCACCCTTTAACCATTAGATTTACAATTATCAACAATTTAGAATTTGCTACCAATGTAGGACTAAATGGCTAGTGAAACAAGATTTGTAATAATTTCATATCATTTGAACTTTGTTGGGCTCTGGTGATTTTGATGATTGTTAGCCTATTAGAGTCTAGACACCAATCAAATTAAACATTTAAATAAATGTAAGGCTTAAGTTACACAAATCGATTAAAATTTAAGTATGTTTTTTGTTTTGTGCGAATCACGATTATGATTCATGAATCATGATTATACCTAACCTCACACATGACACATGTGAGGTGTACACAGGGACCAGGTTGGTAGTGGCACTATTGGTGGCACTGGTGCCCATAAATAAGGATAGTGAGCACAACTAAAAATTGAAATCATTCGTTGAAGGCTAAAGGCTTTACTATTGTGAATTTGAGGGCAATGTTGAAATTGTCAAAAGGGTTTTCATTTTGTAGGGTTAATAAGGAATAGGATTTAGGAAGAAGATGATGTGGTATTATTGGGATACTCTAAATTCTCCTGCCTATAGTTATGTAGTTACAAAGTAAAAGACCAATTTCCTTCAAGTTCAAAATGGGTGGAATTGGAAAGAGTTAATTTGGTTCACCTGACTTCTCAGACAGGTTTTGAGCCAAGATGAGGAGCTCTAATGGAGATAAGTGCTCTCCCAGTGCATGGAAGCTGCAAGTAGAAGATGGGAGCAGTTTTACAACCCCTTATCTTCTGCATGACTCTGATTTTCAAAGGGGAGAAGTACATTTTGTATCTTCACAACTCCCATTTCCTTGGTTTGATTAGCCAGCCTTTCCCCACACATTTACTTTTAGACACCATGGCTAATCCCAGAAGTCCCAAGTGTTTAGTTTCAAAGCGTATGGTTGACCCAAAAAGTCCCATTTATTTTTAGACACACATGTATTACATTTACATTTTCACCAGCGATCCAGTAGAAGCTTGGCGCTTGCAGTTACATTTGTATTTGTACTATGTAATAATGTGACATTGTAATTCAGTTGTAATAAAATAAATGGTTATGCTATTAATTTGGCATTGTAATTCCTTTTATTAATTCCTTTGCAACGTTAAGTGTTGCTGTTCTATTAATGGTTGTGTTGTTAATGTGACATTGTAATTCCTTTTGTTAAGTCCTTTGCAATTGATACGTTAAGTGTTACTGTGCTTAGTGATATTAATGTGACATTGTAATTTATTTTATAAATTCCTTGATGTCAATTTGAGCACATTAATGGTTAAAAATAAAAACACTTTAAAACATGTTTATTATTTATATGATAAATTACTCAATCATTCGATGAACATTTGATGTATGGTTGTAGACTCAAAATAAGGGAGTAAAGCAAGCTTAGTACATGATTCTAGGACAATTTTGTTGAAGGTGGCCATACTCATGGAATATATGACATCAGAAAGGAAAAGCCTAATAGTCCAACTAATGGTTCCAAGAGGAATATGATCCTATACACTTTTCCTCAAAATTTAGTAGCGGGTTATTCAAATCAATTTCCACGCAAACATGCACAAAATAAATTACCTTTTTGTTCAATGTGTTCTAAGAAGGTCCAACAAGCTTCCTAAGTAGAAGAACAACCATTTGCAAAATATCACTTCTCCAAAACTCTAGAGGCGAATGTGGCGACACAACCAAATAGGAACTCTAGAGGGGAGGTCCTTCACAAAATTGAGTCTTGCATGTCATGGTTTAGTAAAGAGGACCACCTGATTGTAGAAATGTGGCCCTCCCTCAAAATACTTGTTTTTGTTTGAAAAACAAGAAAAATCCACCATGAAATAATTATTAGCCACTAGCAAAATTTCTATGTCACCCACAAGATTCCACGTCTTTCATATTGACGATTCCAAAAATGGGAGGGAGACTCACATCCCCATAAACTTGCAAATTAATACATGGTTTCTCAAATAAATCACATCCTCAACTATCGAGTTTAGTTGGATCACCAAAATCGAGCAATCTTGACATCTCTCTAAGTAGCCATTCACTTTTTGCATTATAAAAAACCCATTCTTTGACGAACCCTCTCCATTTTTAGCCATATTTAGGTGATCCAAACCTCCACCAAGAAAGGAAGAAGAAAGATTTGGCCTATCGACAACCTCACGGAGCACCATGCATGGAAGAAATCAATCCCCCACACCTGCACCACAAATCCCTAAGAGGAGCCAAAACATAGTTTAAATCCACAATGGATCCCAATGAGTAGCAACAACAACCAAAATAAATGAGAAAAAAACACCTCCAAACCAATCAACTACCCAACAAAAGAGAGAAACCACACAAAAAATAGCATAAAATAAA
>VDFB02373365.1:268741605-268852297 GCA_007258455.2 Sequoia sempervirens
TTACATCCATTTGATAGAATTTGTAGTTCTTATATGCAGCATAAGCAAGAAATAACCTTATAGCTTCAATTCTACCAACATGGGCAAAGGTTTCTTCAAATCAATACCTTCCATTTGTGAATACCCTTTACATACCAGTCTTGCTTTATTGCGGACTACTTCACCTTTTTTAATTCAGATTATTCCGAAAGACCCATTTAGTACCAATGACATTTTTGTCTTTAGGTCTAGGAACAAGTACCCATGTATTATTATTTTCAATCTACATTAATTCTTCCTTCATATCTTCCATCCAGTGTTCATCGTTGCAAGCTTCATTGACATCTTTAGGTTCAATCTTGGACATTAGACAATACTCTTTTGTAATCTTTCTTCTAGTTTGCACACCTTTATTTTTGTCTCCTATAATTTGATTTTCAGAGTGATTTAGCTTTACATACCTTAGAGTTTTAGGTTTCTCAAGAACTTCTTATTCTTCTGATATTTCTTCTGCACTTGCACTTGTCTCTACTTCCTGACTGCCTTGATTTACTAGTACACATGGAACATATGGAACATATGGCACAATTTGAAGTTGATTGTGTTTGAAAATTCTTGCCTTTGTTTGTATTGTTTTCATCTGAATCATATCCATAAGGTTTGGATGATTTAGCAAAATCTTCATCAACTCTGACATTTGCACTCTCAACCATTTTTCTCAGTCTTCTGTTATAGCACTAGAAGGCCTAAATCTTAGTAGATTATCCTAAAAATATTCCTTCATCACTTCTTGAATCAAATTTGTCTATATCATCATCTCTCTTGATGTAGCATTTGCTTCTGAAGAGCTTGAAGTATTTAATAGTAGGCTTATAACCAAACCATAATTCAAAAGGAATCTTACCGAAATTACCATTTACATTTACCCAGTTCAAAGTGTACACAACAGTGCTTACAACTTCACTCCAATATATGTGAGGCACATTTCCTTCAATCATCATTGAACTCTAGAAACATCTAGAACTGTTTTGTTCTTCCTCTTTGCAACACCATTTTGTTGAGGGGTTTGAGGAGCAGATAAGTGTGTTCTAATTCCATGCTCTTTAAAGAAAGAATTAAAATCCCTAGAGGTGAACTCACCACCTCTGTCTGACCTTAAGCATTTGATTTTTAAACCTTTTTCATTCTTTTCTATAGCTTTGAAAATTTTGAACTTTTCTAATGCTTCACATTGTTCTCTTAAGAAAGCAACCCATATCATTCTAGAATAATCATCAATAATCAGCATAAAGTACCTATCACCATGGATAATTTTGACTCTAGAGGTATGAAATAGATCAGTATGTATCAACTCCAAAAATCCAATTGAATTATGCTATTTCCTCTGAAAAGAAACTCTAGTCTATTTTCCTATCTAACACTCCTTGCAAATTGTGCTAGCAGGATTTACTAGCTTAGGTAGATCTCTTACCGCTTGAGTGGAACTTATTTTAACTATGTTATCAAAATTCACATGACACAACCTTCTATGTCATATCCAACTTTCATCTACTTGAGCAATCAAACAACTTTCACTAGCTGCATTCAGGTGAAAAATATTACCTTTTGTCTATTTACCTGAAGCAATTACATTTCTAGAGCTTCCATATATCCTGCATCTTCCATCTTTGAACTGAAGATCATAACCCTTGTCCACCATCTATCCAACACTCAACAGATTGTGCTTTAATCCTTCAACATAAAGAACATCATCAGTGTTATGCTTACCACCAAGACAAATAGATCCTCTGCCACAAATCACACAAGCATTGTTACCACCAAATATCACAACCCCACTGTCATACTTCTCTAGACTTACAAATTTTCTTTTGTCACTAGTCATATGATGTGAGAATCCACTACCAATGACCCACTTATCCTTTTCTTCAATTCAAGTTGCAAGTGCTTTCTCATCTTTAGCAGATTCAATAGCCTCAAGACTATTTTCCTTGATAGCAATGAAAACCCAATCATCTTCATTTCCATTCTCCTTTTCAAACTCATCATTAGTCACTCCTTCTTTAGAAAAATAACATTTCTTTTGAAATATAGATTTGTAAGTCTTAGATCTAGGGACTCTTTCAGGACACCTTGAAGCAAAATGACCTATTTTACTACAAGAAAAACATTTGATAGGCAACTTTCCTTTATACTTACCTTGTCCTCTACCTTCTTTCTTCACAATTAGTGCTTCTAGCTCTTCTACTTATCTTTCTTCATCTTCAAGTTGTTTCATTTCTTCCTCATACTTGAATGTCTTCCTATAACTTTCTCTTGAATCATATCTTTGCTTGTTTCTTCTAGATACATTAGCTTTAAATGCAGTTTTAGTCTAAGGAACATAATCACCAAATTTTCTTAGCTCAAAGGTAGCAAGTTTACCAATCAGTGTGTCCCTTGTCACATTCATCAATGATCTAGTTTCTTCAATAGCATGTGCCTTTTCTTTGTAGGAGGGATACAATGATCTGAGAACCTTGGCCACAATTTATTCCTCATTCAGAATACCACCAACACATCTAATACCCATCACTAGTTCACTTACTTTCTGCATAAAAGAAGAAATATTCTCATCTTCACCCATTTTCATATTTTCATACTTTCCTTTCAAAACTCTATAGCTTATCCATCTTCACATGCACATCTCCTTCATACAAAGTTTCCAGCTTCTTCCACATCTCATGAGTTGTCTTTAGAACTAACACATTTTTCATTTTTGAATCTATTAGAGCACTCAACAAAGCTTCCATAGCCCAAACATTATTCTCAACATATTTAATCTCATCCACAGTGTAGGGACCAGTCATAGGAATAACATATATATTCTTTTTAATTCTCCAAAAGGGTTAACCAATACACTTCAAATGACACTCCATCCTAGGTTTCCATAGTGAGTAGTTCATTCCATGAAATCTAGGACCCTCCTTGTATGATGCCATATTGGATCACCTCAAGCTTTTAAACTTTCTTTAGAGGAACCTTCTCTGATACCAATTGTGGGAAAAAAAGGATAGAAAACTGAGAGGGGGGGTGAATCAGTTGTCACAGAATATTTAAACTTTCCAAACTTTACTTAACTTAATCTAAAATATGATGAATGAATAATAAACCATAGACAATTAGCACATCAGAAACATAGAGAACACCAAGATTTTTACGTGGAAACTCTATTAGGGGAAAAACCATAGTGGAGGTTAGCCCACAATATTATACCCCATTAAAAGTATAAGAATAATGGGAATGCACATGTATTTAGGCACATTTCCTAGAGCTCACTATCCAAAGAAAGGTTTGGATTAAGACCATCCAAATTGTGAACTGAGAAAATAGCTTCCACACAAGCCTGATTACAGTTCCAGTTAAGCACAAAAAACCTTCTTCACTCTTTGCTCAAACTTCTTCTCACTCTGCTCTGCAACGAAATGATCTGGACACTATTCGCACATCTACACTTTCTATGACATACATTTACTCTTATGCACATACTAACTTCACTCAAACAATCACTCTTATATATCCACAACATGACATTACATCAACAACTTAGTCAGCTACAATACACCAAATGCTATTAGTGTTGACATCAATGACAACCACATATCAGAAACACATCCATAGCATTCAACAATGGTTTCCTATAGGTGAATCATCATGGATTCTAGGTTGGGGAGATGCAACTAGCCATCAAGCCAAGCCTAATGACTTGCTTCCGAAGTGATTCCATCCTCCATGATCACTCTACATTGAACCTACGGAAGGTATATGCATTCATTATGACTTATTAGGGTGATTGAGGATCTCCTAAAGTGAGTCATTCATCTCCACTTTTCATTCATGCATCTCATTCTAGCACATTAGAATAGGTTTGCATTGTATTTCGGATTTCCTAATCTTAGATGCACTTAAGATTAGGGTTTGTCTTTATATTTGCATTCAAGATTTATTGTTTCTGTCAAGGTTTAACTACCAAACTAGGGGTTTGACCAAGGCAAACCCCCCATATAAGCAAATCCATACTCTATTTTATTTTGCAAATATTTTTATAGGTTTGGATCTAGAAATCAAGTTGAAGTAACAAAGTAGAGATTAGAGAGAAAATTGAGACTTTGAATTTTCAAAAAGTAAAGTGGGACTGATATGCTAGAAGTGGTGTATGAGTCCCACTATAGGAAATTTTCTAGATTTATGAAGATCCTCAATCAACATTGCGAGAATCTTGTTTCTGCCTAGAAACCCTAATATAGGACTAAATCACCCAGACTGGCGTATGAGTCCCAATAGGCATTAAATTCATCACTTTTAGCATTTCATGTTTTCAATCAAGTTGCTATAGGTTTATGTAAAGGTAAAATATAGGATCCACCAAAATGAATCAAAGTGATGGACCACTGATTTTTCTAAGACCCTAAACACCTTAATTTATGTAAAATAAGATGCCAATAACAATTAGAAACACTACCTAACTATTGTAGCAACTACGGGGGATATTTTTAGAGCATAAAAAGCTTTGTACCTAGCCAAAAAGTTGTTGTTTTTGAGCTATGGAGGACTCATTCACCTTCAATAGTGAATGGGTCCTTTTAGGGTTTTAGAAAACTAATTTCAGGATCCTATTCCTTGATGTCTACACTCTTAAATTCCCTATTATCAAGTTTAGGAAGTCTGTATGCAATTTTGTAGAGCTCTTTCCGTGATTTTGTACTTTGAATGACAACTTTAGCAACTTTAACAATTTTGCTCCAAATCTTGCTCTTCAACTTGTAAATCTACAATCACACACTCAACGATAGAAAAAATTGTTGTTTGTTAGTGAATGGGGGTTTTCCTTAGCCAAACACCTTGTAGGTAATCTAACCAAATTATGAAATAAGGAATTGAAGCATGAACATGAAATAATGTAAATGATGTCACCTTGGATGATGTCTTGTGAAAAAAATATGCAAACTAACATGTAGTGGGAATGAAGAATGTAGATCTATGATCCTTGTAATTAATGAGAACAATAGTTGTAAGTATATCTTTACTACTACATCTGCCTCTTAGCTCAACAACATGAATGCATGCATCAAACCCTTGAAATGATGATATGATCTTGAATTGCTGCGATAAACACTTGAAATCTGCCTTGAAATGCCTTATGAATTCCTTTAAAATTCTCTATAATGCTCTTTCTCTTGATCTCATGAAGTCACATAAGTTTTCTAGGAGAAACAATGTGAATTAACCCCTTATTTATACTAAATTAGGAGATTAACCTCAAAATTCAAAGAATTAAGGCCGACACCAAATCTGGAAAGAAACATAATTAAATTTCTGCCAAAATGAAATTCAAAAAGGGGGGTCTCATTAAGGGAGGACCCATTCACCACCTAGGGTGAATGGGTCCTAGCTCAGTTTACTAGGACCTAACCCCAGTGGATTGAAAGAGGGTTAAAAACCCATTTTGAATCAGCTGAGAAAAGGGGGGTCCTGTTAAGGGAGGACCCATTCACCATCAAGGGTGAATGGGTCATGGCTCAACTTGCTAGGACCAAATTTTTTCCTAATGAAATAATTTACTAATCAAATAATGATTGTCAGGATAGATCTTCGAGAGGTGTCAAAATTAAGGCCTAAATTTGAATTAAAATAGGGTTAATAACTTCAATTAACCACAATTAATTAAGACCACCTAGCTAAGTGTGAAAGTGCCTTAAAACACTTTACAACACTTAAACAAGGTGCACATTATGTACATTTTATTCAAAAAGAGGCCCATTAGGCTCAATTAATCAAATACATCCTAGAAAAGTGTGAAAGTTTGTTACAACACTTTACAACACCCTTGCAAGGGATCAATTAACGCATGTTTTAGTTAAATAAAGGTCCTAGAATAGTGAGAACGTGTACAACACATTACAACACCAATCCAAGACATCATTATTGTAGTTTTAATGTCAATTATCAAACCAAGGAAAAGGGATACTTTTTTCGTTACTATAGTTTCCAGGTGCACATCTCTAGTTTTCTAGCTTTCTATTCTATTTTGCATCCATTTCTAGGTCATTCATTTTAGTTTTGCATGACATTAGGTTTAATATTTGATCTTGCACATCATTTGTCTTTCCAAGACCTAGCTTGGTGGTGAACCCCTCTTTAGTCATTTGTTATATCCTAGAACACCCCTATTGTAGATCTATTTCTATCATTTCATCCCTAAGCTTGAGATCTTTAGGGGTCCCTTTGAATGTTATGTTACCAAAATAGGAGGGTCTCATCCCCCTTGTGTTCCATCTTCCAAAAATATGGAACCCTATTTCCAACATTACACTTTGCAATTAAAAATCTATTTTAAAAAGTCAAAAAGAATACAAGAGAAGTGAGTTGGAAAATATCAATGAAGAGATTGTGTTAGATAAGATTCATGATGATGTAGTTCAGGGAAAACTTTAAGAAACCCCCCCCCCCCCCCTCAGCGAAGGTGTAAAATCCTGGCGAATCTTGTATACTTCCCGATAAAAATATTAATTTTAGTGGCAAATTTTTTCATTTTTCATGAAAAGAAAAATAATGTCCATTGTTGAATCTTTTCTAATCGCTAGAAATCTGTGGCAAATCCTTAAAATGAATTTTTTAAAACCACTAAATTTTGGCGACAAAATCTATTTTCAAACCAATAAAATATTTTGATTGGTGAATTAAACCTGTTTTCAAACCAAAAAATAATTTTGTTGGTGATTAAAACTTTTTTTCAAACTAAAAAATAAAATTCATTGGTGAATTAAACCTATTTTCAAATGATTAAGAAATTTTTTTTGGTGAATTAAAAATTGTTTAGTAAGTGAAGGAGGCACAAATGTTTCTATAAGAAGTGAAGCATTAATGAAGCTTTTTTTGTCAGAATTGGACATATGTTCAGGAATTGACATTAATAGAGATGGCTGATAAATTGAGATGTATTAAAGACACACATCTCATGTATCTGGTTGGCGGTGGGTGGTTGTCTAGAAGCAAGTAAACCAAAGAAACAATGGAGGCCAGTTTCACTTTGACATTGAGGAGGAAGTTGGACCCTTTCATTGGCAAAGCGTCTGTGAAGTGGCTATGAGGTTTATTTCTCTTCAAGGATGTGCAGGTGGTGCAAGTAGTTCAATTTATTTTGGGTAATGGCTTTGAAAAATTAAAGTACAGATACAAGACCAGTATGGATATTTATTTTTTGGTCATGGCTTGGGGTCTGGACTTAGGAAGCTAGTGGATGTAGTGAGGAAAGTCATGAAAACTCTGGTTCACAAAGATTTTTTAGAGGATATGGAAGGCATTTTGGAATGAGTGATACCAGGAGTGGGGCATGTTAATGTTGATGCATGGAAGGTGGAGGCCTAGAGCTCATGGATTTAAATCATCTCTTTATCAGGTGGCTAGAAGGATGCACCAAAGCTTTGTGGTGAGAAGGTGCAGAGCGTGGGTGGCAAGCACTCAAAATCCGCAGCGAGTTAATGGAGGTCGAGGAGGTCATAGAGAATATCAAAGACATCACCAAAGCAAAGATGCATGAAAAAAGGGTCTATGTTCGATAAAGAAGATGAAGCCATTAATGGAGATAGAGCCATTCGAGATGGGTAATTCATCGAAAGCATCAGAGTAGTACAAGTTTTTCTTTTTTTTAGATTATTGTACTAAATCTTGTTTGTGATTTTGTTTTTTGGGGGTTATTCTTGGATTTGTATTATAATTGTAAAACACTTTGGGGCACAAAAAATGGTTGGAAGGGTAGATTTCAATGAGTATGATTAGGGATAATTTGATATGTTGGAAATGGAAATTGTGTTGGTTAATCAACTTTTTTGAGAGTTGATGGATGAAGATAAATCTGAAGTATATTTTTAGGGATAATTTGATATGTTGGAAATGGAAACTGTGCTAGTTAATCAAAATTTTAGGTAATTGATGGATGAAGATAAATAAGAAGTATATGTAACTTTTGCTTTATATAATTTAATAAAATAAACTATTATCATCAATTAAAAAAAAATGTAGTGGCAAAGTGTCAATCCAAATCAATCTAACCACGACCGTTTGATGAATTTTCAATCTAACTTTGATAATCAAGGGCCAAGAGGTAATGATTTTCCAAACTCCACACGTACCGATCTTAATTACCCATCAATCATCTAGTCATGTCAACTTGCTAAAATCTGCTCATGATCTTCACTTCATAAATGCACTGTCCTTGCCACCTTTCCTATCTTAATCCACCAAAGTCAAGGTTTTGGTGCTTTTCCTAACCTTAGTTGAAAGTATTTATTGGTCATCTATGTAGTCGATGGGTTAGAAGTTTTGAAAACTTTGAAACTTTGGACTTTGGTTCTATGGTTCCAATTTCAGCAAACACACGACATTATGGACCACTACCATTCGATGAATTTTTCATGGATGACTATAGTTGCACCCCGAAAGTATATCTCTCAAGCAGTAGATTTGCAAATTGAAACATATAGAATTACTCTAGAACTGATAGATGCAGACACATGGGGAGATCAAGGCTCATCATTGTGGTAATGATTAAATGAACCCAATGGGTTGGATTTTGGTGATGAGCGATAAAAGAACTTAAGTGGCAGAAATATGCACGTGCATAAAGTTTGTTTTAAAAGAGGGACCACCTATGAAGAACATAAGACCAAGGCTTAAAAACTTAAGAATGTTTAACAGAAATGATGTAAAGGAAAATCAATAGACTTGTAAATTGAAACCTCCAGAATAACACTAGAATTGTTAGATGCAGACACGTGGTGAGATCAAGGCTCATTTCTCTCTTTTCAATGCTAGACATATTACATTCCATTTAATTGAAATTCTCAATCTTTTGAACATCCGAAGCAATTGATTGGACAACTCATAGCTTTAATGAAACAATATTTGTAATGATTTCATATTGTTTGAGTGGCACTGGTAGTGCTGACTGGAGTCTGGTGATTTTGACAACTTGTCAGATTGAGGTACAATTTGCATGTAGCCAGACGTCAATCAAATTAAACATTTTAATTGTACATGTAAGGCTTAAGATACATGAATCGACTAAATTGGTATTTTGGTTTGCGCGAATCAAGCCGGTAGCGGCACTAATGACCCATAAATTATTAAATAGGGTTAGTAATAGTGATAGTAATAATCTGACATTGTAATTTAGTTTTAATAAAATAAATGGTTATAAATTTACAAAAAAGAGTTATTTTCTGAGTTCAGCGTCTATGAATCTATTCAAATCAATTTTTTTTTCCTTTGAGAAATTAAGTATTATCTATTTATGAAATAATTGCATGTAGATTTAAAAGTAAAACATAAAGCAATACAAATGAAAAAAGAAAGTTGCCATCAAAGAGTTATTTTCTGAGTTCAATGTCTATGAATCTATTCAAATAAGTTTCTTTTTCCTTTGAGAAATTAAGTATTATCTATTTATGAAATAATTGCATGCAGATTTAAAAGTAAAACATAAAGCAATACAAATGAAAAAGAAAGTTGTCATCAAATTGACAAAAAAGCATTATAAACACTAAAATTTGTCACTCTTGTAACCTTGTTAGGGTTTACCAAAAATTAAAATGTTATTGATTTCTAATTTTTCGTTGACCTTCTCCCCCAATTCCCAATATCATTATTCATTTTATTAAGTCCTTTGCAATGTTAAGTTACCAGCCCCTTGGCCTTGATATCAATCCTAGCACGTTCAAGTTTAAAACAACTTTAAAACACATGTTTATTATTTATATCATAATTCATAAATTACTCAACTGTTTTTTGAAAATTTGATGTACATGATTGTAGTTTCATTCCAGAATGAAATGCATAGAGCACTAGTCTTGCGAACTTAAACCTCCAGAATCACCCTTTAACCATTAGATTTACAATTATCAACAATTTAGAATTTGCTACCAATGTAGGACTAAATGGCTAGTGAAACAAGATTTGTAATAATTTCATATCATTTGAACTTTGTTGGGCTCTGGTGATTTTGATGATTGTTAGCCTATTAGAGTCTAGACACCAATCAAATTAAACATTTAAATAAATGTAAGGCTTAAGTTACACAAATCGATTAAAATTTAAGTATGTTTTTTGTTTTGTGCGAATCACGATTATGATTCATGAATCATGATTATACCTAACCTCACACATGACACATGTGAGGTGTACACAGGGACCAGGTTGGTAGTGGCACTATTGGTGGCACTGGTGCCCATAAATAAGGATAGTGAGCACAACTAAAAATTGAAATCATTCGTTGAAGGCTAAAGGCTTTACTATTGTGAATTTGAGGGCAATGTTGAAATTGTCAAAAGGGTTTTCATTTTGTAGGGTTAATAAGGAATAGGATTTAGGAAGAAGATGATGTGGTATTATTGGGATACTCTAAATTCTCCTGCCTATAGTTATGTAGTTACAAAGTAAAAGACCAATTTCCTTCAAGTTCAAAATGGGTGGAATTGGAAAGAGTTAATTTGGTTCACCTGACTTCTCAGACAGGTTTTGAGCCAAGATGAGGAGCTCTAATGGAGATAAGTGCTCTCCCAGTGCATGGAAGCTGCAAGTAGAAGATGGGAGCAGTTTTACAACCCCTTATCTTCTGCATGACTCTGATTTTCAAAGGGGAGAAGTACATTTTGTATCTTCACAACTCCCATTTCCTTGGTTTGATTAGCCAGCCTTTCCCCACACATTTACTTTTAGACACCATGGCTAATCCCAGAAGTCCCAAGTGTTTAGTTTCAAAGCGTATGGTTGACCCAAAAAGTCCCATTTATTTTTAGACACACATGTATTACATTTACATTTTCACCAGCGATCCAGTAGAAGCTTGGCGCTTGCAGTTACATTTGTATTTGTACTATGTAATAATGTGACATTGTAATTCAGTTGTAATAAAATAAATGGTTATGCTATTAATTTGGCATTGTAATTCCTTTTATTAATTCCTTTGCAACGTTAAGTGTTGCTGTTCTATTAATGGTTGTGTTGTTAATGTGACATTGTAATTCCTTTTGTTAAGTCCTTTGCAATTGATACGTTAAGTGTTACTGTGCTTAGTGATATTAATGTGACATTGTAATTTATTTTATAAATTCCTTGATGTCAATTTGAGCACATTAATGGTTAAAAATAAAAACACTTTAAAACATGTTTATTATTTATATGATAAATTACTCAATCATTCGATGAACATTTGATGTATGGTTGTAGACTCAAAATAAGGGAGTAAAGCAAGCTTAGTACATGATTCTAGGACAATTTTGTTGAAGGTGGCCATACTCATGGAATATATGACATCAGAAAGGAAAAGCCTAATAGTCCAACTAATGGTTCCAAGAGGAATATGATCCTATACACTTTTCCTCAAAATTTAGTAGCGGGTTATTCAAATCAATTTCCACGCAAACATGCACAAAATAAATTACCTTTTTGTTCAATGTGTTCTAAGAAGGTCCAACAAGCTTCCTAAGTAGAAGAACAACCATTTGCAAAATATCACTTCTCCAAAACTCTAGAGGCGAATGTGGCGACACAACCAAATAGGAACTCTAGAGGGGAGGTCCTTCACAAAATTGAGTCTTGCATGTCATGGTTTAGTAAAGAGGACCACCTGATTGTAGAAATGTGGCCCTCCCTCAAAATACTTGTTTTTGTTTGAAAAACAAGAAAAATCCACCATGAAATAATTATTAGCCACTAGCAAAATTTCTATGTCACCCACAAGATTCCACGTCTTTCATATTGACGATTCCAAAAATGGGAGGGAGACTCACATCCCCATAAACTTGCAAATTAATACATGGTTTCTCAAATAAATCACATCCTCAACTATCGAGTTTAGTTGGATCACCAAAATCGAGCAATCTTGACATCTCTCTAAGTAGCCATTCACTTTTTGCATTATAAAAAACCCATTCTTTGACGAACCCTCTCCATTTTTAGCCATATTTAGGTGATCCAAACCTCCACCAAGAAAGGAAGAAGAAAGATTTGGCCTATCGACAACCTCACGGAGCACCATGCATGGAAGAAATCAATCCCCCACACCTGCACCACAAATCCCTAAGAGGAGCCAAAACATAGTTTAAATCCACAATGGATCCCAATGAGTAGCAACAACAACCAAAATAAATGAGAAAAAAACACCTCCAAACCAATCAACTACCCAACAAAAGAGAGAAACCACACAAAAAATAGCATAAAATAAAGGTAAATTTGAAGCACTGTAGAATGTTAGCATAAATTTATTATATTACATTGTTTAGCTGGTAATGAGAATTTAGTTAGTAGTTTTATTAATTATGATAAGGGTACATTTACTCCATTGTATAAATATACCTCTATACTTTGAATAATCAATCAACATTTTTACTATCAAAAACACATTTACTTCCACAAGCACTACAATTGAAGAAGATGGAAGTATCAGTTGACTTTGAGAATGTATTAGATCTAGTGTAACTAGGTATTATAGATTTAGTAATCAGTTGAAACCAATACTTTATCTTATTATATTATATTTTAGATAATTTAGTGGAATTAATTTATTCATTCAATTCAATGTAAGTGATGTTTATGCAGTTATTATTGATGAGAATAATGAAGAAGGAAAAGATTATTATTTGTACTATTTTTGCTCAAGACAAAAAATAAACTAATTGTAAAATATTTATGGATTCGATTGTGTGTTAATTTGATGCAAAAATTAACACAATCGAATCCAAAAATCATTTACAATTAACTATATGGATTGTGGAAACTTGTTATCTTTGAAAAAATAAATTGACTGCAACAAACATTGATGAAGTGGATGTTGATTATTTTATAAGGCTTGTTATTGTTATTGGAATGTGGCTTAGGAGGTACTCGATGAAGAAGTATTTAATAAATGGTTGTTTGATGACTTTGACACATTAAAAGATTCTTCATTACTCTAATTTTATTATTTCATCAAATGTTCATTTGATCAACTATTAGAGTCAACCAAAGAATAAGAATTTGTAGAAATTTTGAGTTTTATCATGAAGTAATACTTGAGACTATAAAAAATAGAGATGAATTCCATTGTTCATTAAGTTGAATTGGTACCCTAGAACATGCATGTTTTTTGAAAATTGCAAGTATATTGTTGAATTTTCTTAATTTTATGTTTTGGTAACTTTTGTTTATTTGAGGTTCACCTTTCAATTTGAATTGTTCATAATTTCATTCTTCATTTCATATTTGTTAGAGTAATCATGCAATAACTAATAATTAATTACTCTTTAATCAATTATTAGTCTAATTTATTCTCATCCACAAGCTAAACTTAGGAGTCCTTTATTCAGTTAACTAAGTGCTTTTCTATGTTAAATGAAATGAGCTATTTTTAGATCATTTTGTCTCATTGCATGCGATGTTGACACTTGTCCCGATCTAATCCCTTTACCATTTAGGGTTTCTCCTATATAGCACTCAACCCTCATTGTATTATCACTCTAAGATTTATTCTTTTGATCTCTCAAACTCTCAACCTTTGAGGACTTTTGTTTTCCTTGAAGATTCTTGAGGTTCATTCCATAGCTTTTTCTTGTTGAGGAATATTGCACAAATTGTTTGCAAATCTCTTGTGTGGAAGGTTTCTTTGTTTGTTGTTTGATCCCATGGCTCATTTTTTTCACAATCCTATCAATAATGATTAAGTTCCAATAGTAATGATGATAATATAATATAATTTATAAATTGAATCCCTTTAGAGAATTCACTACATTAGAAGAGACTCCATGCATTGTATTAGAAAAAATCTTGAAACATGATCTTATTATTTTTCCTCTAATTAAGCAAATGGATAACTCTAAGCTTAGACCACACACAACTACGTAATTATTTTCATATCATTGCATACATAGACATTCAATAGATAAATGCATTATATTTAGGAAAAATCTTCAAGAAATTATAGACAAAGAGAAATAATAATAATAATAATGATGATGATGCCCCCACGGGTTAGAGTAGTTGGTCTTAAGTCTTGGGTTTGCTCCCCGAGGTCTTGGGGTCGACTCACTGGCTCGTAATCACCCCGCCATGGACACTTGGGGGCTATGTTGGTTATTCCGTGGTTGAAGGGACTAGTCTTGCCTCCCGCTCGCACCCCCTTGAACCAGTGTAAGGGGGGGCCGTTGGGCTGGGGCCACGGGGATACCCTCTGAGACCAAAAATAATAATGATGATGATGATGATGATGATGATTCCACAACTTCCTCGCTTGCTAATATTATTCATGGGAAAACATATCATACATGTCAAGAGGTTAGTCTTGCTCACCACATCACATCTTAAATTGAGGTTATACTTGACATATAAAAGGAACTACTTGATATGAGAGATGAAAAATTTATTGCTTAGGCATTCTTATTTACACCTCTTATTTCTAGTCACATTTTATTTATTTTTTCTTTATTTTCTTAGCTTTAAGTTATCATTTTTGGTTTAGGATTTTCTTTATGCCTATCCATTACCAACCTTTACCTTTGATTCCCACTTGGTTAGATCTTTTACCTATTGTTTTCATATTTTATCCCCACATCCTTAAGTGTATAGGGATTTTTTTTATTCATGGTTTTATTTTAGTCCTACCCATTTTGGTTTCTCATTTACCTTAAAGTATTATTTCTTACAATAATTTTTGTCAAATATTCACATTCCTAGTATGATTCTTTGCTTGTACTTGTCCAAATTTAATATCATACCTATGTGTATGAAGTATACCAAACTATGTGTTGGATAAATGGTGCTAGCATATATTTCCATGCAACATGTAGTTCACTCAAATTTCATAATTTGCAGGAGCATTCTTTTTAGATGCATGTGTTTTAGTTTTCCATACGAAATGCATGGAAAAACTAGTTATATTTTTTGTCTATTTTTAGGGGCTATAATTTCTATAAGGAGTTCCCTTTACTATTCATAAAGTAAGTTTGTAATTCTTTTTGTAATTGAGGAGAGCACATGACCTCTATATTGAGACATGGTGTAATTTGTTTGAATGAAATAGAAGATTTTTTGTGTGTGTTGAAATAATTTGTGTTTATGTTCACCTTTGTTTATTGTTAATGTATTAGAATCTACATTGATTGTCATGTCTCATCATTTGACCATTGATTTATTGTAATTGTGATGCAGGAGCATCCAGTGGTGTAAGGGCAATCTTGCATCACCCAAAAATAGTTAAATTTCAAGTTTCTTGATTTTTAGATGTTTTTATATTTTTGGATACCCTTTTCGTCATAATAAAATTCCCAATTTACGGTTTTTAATTTTGGCTCCTGGGTTGAAAGATATTGCAGTTTTTCGTTTCCCAGATTTGCACCTGAAAATCTTCTGAGTTAGATTTGAGGCACTTAGAGCTCCCGGATCGGCCTCGAAACTTGCTGAAATTGGCATAGCAAGTTTCGAGCGCGTTCTTGACTTCGAGACCTTTCCAACAGTTCAAATGGTTCGTGAATCGGAGTCCTGGATCAAAAGTTATGACCCTGCGAAGTTGGCGCACTTTCTAGAAGATACAATTGCAAATGCTCTTTTGAAATTTGATCTTCATGTTGTAAATTTTTGGCGCAAAACCACCTAAACTCAAATTGAATGTTGTTTTGGCTCCAAACTAATGAGAGGCTCTATTTATGGGCGGGTTTCTAATTTTTGGGTAACTTTTTAGGGAAACAGCTTGCACATTGCGAAGGGGTTATTTTGTAGCTTTCTGTGACTTGCATGTGTTGTAGAACTTGGGATTTGAGATCCTCTGCATGTAAGAAGCTCCATTTTCAAATTTATTCTCTTGTTTGTGGGTTATTTTTTAAGTTTTGGGTTGCGCCTTCATCAAGTGGTATTAGAGCAGATTTTCTTGAGCGTGTGGATAGATCGCCGATCATGAGGCAGTTCGCACCAGGACCGTGGTTGTGGGTCGAGGTCAAGAAAGATGCCTCCAAGAGTGGTGCCTGATAGGTGTGGTGGTGCCAGAGGTGGTCGAGGTGGCAGAATTTCTGGTGGAAGAGATGCACTGGCAACCCTCTAGAGACAGATTGATGTGTTACAAGAGTAGTTGAGAAGAGGGTTAAACCCGAGGGAGGAAAGTGAGGATGAAAGAGAGGAAGAAGGTTCAGATGTAGAAGAGAAAGAAGAAGCAATTGATCAAGACCAAATGCGGCTAATAAGGGCCATTTCGAAGATCGGGAAAGGACCCAGAGCAGAAGTCCCGAATTATTCTGGAAGTCTGAACCCAGAAGAGTTGATTGAAAGGATCAACGAGCTAGAAGAATATTTTGAGTATGAGGAAATAGAGGACCCAGATCGGGTTAAGTTTGCGAAAATGAAGCTGAAGGGCCATGCCAGTATTTGGTGGAAAGAGGTCTAGTTGGAAAGAAATCGAAGAGGAAAAGGCAATATCACTAGAAGGGATCGCATGGTAGAGAAACTGGCAGTTTATACTAGTGGACTACAAGTTAGATCTGTTGAAGAAATTGCAAGGGTTGAAGCAAGGAAGCAGATCTGTGAAAGAATATACTAAATATTTTCACAAGATAATCATCAGAACGGGTTACACAGAGGCCAAAAAGGAGAAGGTAGCCCGATATCTTAATAGGTTACGACCGAGCATTTAGGAGGAGTTAAGCTTAGTTAGAATGACCACCATTGAGGATGTGTATCAGTTTGCTCTAAAGGTGGAAGAGAAGCTAAACAAAATATTTGATGGCAAGAAAAAAGGACGAGGAGGTCAAAGCGGAAGGGGGAATGGCAGACCTTCAGGAAGCCGAAATGATGATGAAAAGAAAAGTGAAGATGTGGGTACCAGCCAAAGCCAAAGGAATGATAACTTCTACCGCCCTCATGATCAAAACAGTGGTGATCAAAGAGGTAGAGGATGAGGGAGATATGGACAAGGATCTGGAAGAGGTGGTTTCAGAGGAACGTGTTTCTAGTGTGGTGAAGAAGGGCATTGAGCCTATGAATGCCCACAACACCAAGGAAGTGCAGACAAAAGGCCAGAAGGTCATGGAAGGGTTGCACATGCAGATGAAGAGGCCCAATCTGAACATTCAGATGATGTTGAAAGGGGGGAAACTCTAGTGATTAGGAGAGCCCTAGTGACTAAAGAAAATGAACCAGAACAGAGGAAGAATCTGTTTCGCACAAGGTGCAAGTGTGAAGGAAAATGTTGTGATATCATTATTGATGGTGGGAGCACTAATAATCTGGTGTCAGAGGAGATGGTCACAAAGTTGAAACTGAAGAGGGAAAGACACCCACATCCATATCGGATTGCCTGGTTGCAAAAAGACCACAAAGTCTTGGTCAATGAGCAGTGCCTAGTAAAGTTCAAGATCGGGAGCTACCATAATGAGGTACTTTGTGATATCATCCCCATGGATGCATGTCACATGTTGTTGGGGAGGTCATGGTAATTCGATAGGCGAGCTATACATGATGGCCACACAAACACTTATTCCTTGACAAAGGATGGGGTTCATCACAAGTTGAAACCCCTAAAGGAGACCAAAAAAAAGGTATGCAGTAGTGCTAGAATTTGTTATGTAGATGGAAGAATTTTTTTAGAAGGTATGAAGCATGAGCGTGTGTGTTATGCATTGATTCCTAGAGTGAGTAATGAGGATAGTGAGAAGGTACCAAAAGAAGTTTCTGGGATGTTGGATGAGTTTCAGGATATTGTTTTTGATAATGTACCTAAGGGTTTATCACCAATAAGGAAGATTAGTTATCATATTGACTTTATTCCTAGAGCCAGTTTTCCAAATAAGGCAGCTCATAGAATGACTCCAACAGAAAATGAGGAGTTGAACAGACAAGTTCAAGAATTGTTGAGAAAGGGTTTGATACAGGAGAGTTTGAGTCCATGTGCAGTACCTGCAGTACTAGCACTAAAGAAGGATGGTGAGTGGAGGATGTGTACAGATTCTCGAGCCATAAACAAGATAACAATCAAGTACAGATTTCCTCTGCCAAGGATGGATGACCTAATGGACTATTTGAGTGGAGCTCAATACTTCACAAAGATTGATCTAAAGAGTGGATATCACCAAATCCAGATTTGAGAGGGAGATGAATGGAAGACTGCCTTCAAGACCAAAGAGGGCCTGTATGAGTGGTTAGTCATGCCTTTTGGGCTAACCAATGCACCGAGCACATTCATACAGCTTATGAACGAGGTACTAAAAGAATTTTTGGAAAGTTTTGTTATTGTGTATTTAGATGATATTTTTATTTTTAGTAAGACGTTGGATGAGCATCTGATGCATATTCGAAGAGCCTTTGAGAAGTTAAGAGAAGAGAAACTGTTGATTAATCTGAAGAAGTGTAGTTTTGTGAAGAGGGAGTTAGTGTACTTGGGGTTTATTGTCTCAGCATAAGGTCTCAAGATGGACCCAGAGAAGGTGAAGGCTATTATGGAATGGCCTACCCCAAGAACTACTACCGAGGTGAGATCTTTCCATGGTTTGGCTAGTTTTTATAGAAAGTTTATTAGAAACTTCAGTAGTATTTGTGGACCCCTGACTAAAACAATGAGAGGGGATAGAAAAGAATTCAAGTGGAGCACTAGAGCAGCAAAAAGTTTTGAACTGTTGAAGCAGAAGGTGACAGAGCAACTGTTCTAGCTCTCCCAGATTTCAACAAGGTGTTTCTGTGGATTGTGATGCTAGTGGTTGTGCCATTGGAGCAAAGTTGTTGAGCCAAGAAGGTAAGCCCATTGCCTATTTCAGTGAAAATTTAAATGATGCCAAGAGAAAGTATTCTATATATGATCGGAATTTTATGCAATAGTTCAAGCATTAAAGAAATGGAGACATTATTTGTTGCCGAAAGAATTTGTTCTATATACTGATTATCAGGCCTTGCAGTACCTAGTCAAGGAAAATTAAATCAGAGGCATATGAAATGGGTAGAGTTTTGCAGAGTTATACATTTTTTTTGAAACATAGGAGTGGAAAGTCAAATAGGGTTGCAGATGCCTTAAGTAGGAGGCATACATTGATGACAAATATACAGATTGAAGTGGTTGGGTTCAATGAACTCAAGACACTGGTGAGAAGATCCTGATTTTGTAGAAGCTTGAAAGCTTGCAAGGAACCTGTTATAGTGGATGGACAAAGTGGCTGGATTTCATAATTCAGGATGACATTTTATTTAAGGGAAGTCAATTTGTATCCCGAGGGAGTTCCATGAGGGAGAACCTGATAAAGTATAGTGGAGGAATGGCAGGACATTTTAGTCAGGATAAGACCATTGCCATTATCAGTGAGCATTATTATTAGCCTCAGTTGTCACAGGATGTGAAGAAGTTTGTACAAAGCTACAGAGTATGTCAGATGGTTAAAGGAGTGAGCCAGAATACATGCTTATATCAGCCCTTACCTATACCAGAGAGGCCATGGGAGGATATAAGTATGGACCTTGTTCTTGGTTTTCTAAGGACGCAACGAGGGAATGATTCAGTCTTTGTGGTGGTTGATAGGTTTTCAAAGATGGCACATTTCATTCCATGTCAGAAGACCCATGATGCAGTCCACATTGATGACTTGTTCTTCAAAGAGGTGGTGAGGCTACATGGTCTGCCAAAGAGTATTGTTTTAGATCGTGAAACCAAATTTGTGGGGTACTTTTAGAGGACCTTGTGGAAAAAGTTGAAGACAGAGCTGAAGTTTAGTTCTGCACACCATCCACAAACAGATGGGCAGACAAAGGTTGTTAACATGAGTCTGGGTAACCTACTGTGATGTTTGGTAGGAGATAACCCAAGGGATGGGACTTGATCTTACTCCAGGCATAATTCTCTTACAACAATTATGTCAATAGAAGCGCTAGTAGATCACCATTCCAAATTGTGTATGGAGGTAGCCCTAGAACAACTCTAGAATTGAGGAAGATGGACCATGAGAAGAAAATAAGTGCCAAGGCCGAAGATTTTGCAAAACACATCAAGGATATACATGAGAAGGTAAGAGAACATATTAACAAAATGAATATGCAGTATAAGGCTAAGGCAGATCAGAAGAGGAGGTATAAGGAGTTTTAAATTGGTAATGAAGTGATGGTCCACTTGAGGAAAGAAAGGTTTCTAGTGGGAACATATAACAAATTGAAGATGAAGAAGTTCGGTCCCTGTAAGATTTTGAAGAAGCATGATTTAGGGAATGCATATGAGGTAGAGTTGCCTGATGGAATCAATATTTCCCCTATGTTCAACATTTCAAATTTGATAGAGTATCATGAGGGTGGTGCAGAGGAAGTACTAATGATGGAACAATGTAGGATTCTAGCACCTACTTCAGAAAAGGAGGAGATTGAAGCAATCTTGGATAGTCGTGTGGAAAGGAGTACCAGAAACAGGCAGTATGAAGAATATTTGGTGAAATGGAGAGGAAGGCCTATTGAAGATTCATCCTGGCTATCTAAGGCAGTGGTTGACCGGTTGGGTTTTTCCTCAACCATCTGAGACGTGACAGGGTCACTTCTCAAATTACCCTAGGTGTCTGATGCAGGAGCATCCAGTGGTGTAAGAGCAATCTTGCATCACCCAAAAATAGTTAAATTTTAGGTTTCTCAGTTTTTAGATGTTTGTATATTTTTGGATACCCTTTTCATCATAATGAAATTCCCAATTTACGGTTTTTAATTTCGGTTCCTGGGTTGAAAGATATTGCAGTTTTAGTTTCCCAGATTTGCAATTGAAAATCTTCCGAATTAGATTTGGGGCACTTAAAGCTCCCGGATCAGCTCCGAAACTTTCTGAAATTGGCTTAGCCAATTTTGAGCGCGTTCTTGACTTCGAGACCTTTCCAACGGTTCGAACGGTTCGTGAATCGAAGTCCTGGATGAAAAGTTATGACCCCGCAAAGTTGACACTTTTTAGAAGATACAGTTGCAAATGCTCTTTTGAAATTTGAACTTCATGTTGTAAATTTTCGGCGCCAAACCGCCTAAACTCAAATTGAATGTTGTTTTGGCTCCAAACTAATGAGAGGCTCTATTTATGGGCGGGTTTCTAATTTTTGGGTAACTTTTTGGGGAAACAGCTCGCACATTGCGAAGGGGTTATTCTGTAGCTTTCTGTGACTTGCATGTGTTGTAGAACTTAGGGATTTGAGATCCTCTGCATGTAAGAAGCTCCATTTTCTAAATAATAAAATTTATTCTCTTGTTTGTGGGTTATTTTCTAAGTCTCAGGTTGCGCCTTCATCAAATTGATCCCACATTATCTTATCATACTTTTAGAATACATTGACATATCATACTTTATATTTACCACATTAGACCAAAGGCATCATTTGTTGCCCCTTGCATCTTATGTTTTGATCGACCTCATCAAGTCAGTCGACTATGATTTATGGTGATATCTAAGAACTAAGACTATGTGTGACATGACTATTTTGCATGACTTTATGCACCTATCCACAAGAAAGTATGCAAAACATGGGAATGCCAACCTTTCTGGATTTGCTCCGTAAAGGGCTTACTTTCTAAAGCTATTGTAATATAGCATTTGAGAGATTGCAGGGTATGTTAGAAATATTGGTAAGAACAACCCATGGCTAATTTATTAAACATATAAAGTCGAAGAACATAAAATCTGTGCCATTTATGAAAATTTAATTTCTTTAGAACACCAAATACAGCCTAGATCATGATGATGTGAGCAGATCGATACAGATCTGAAAAAAAGTTGTAATTATGTATCCGACCCCATCCTCCCAACTTCTTTTCCTGTCTCTCTTTAATGAGAAGATTGGGTTCAGATACTTGTTCTCCATTATTTTTCCCAACTATTTAAAACTGGTAGATGGATCCTCCGTTCAATGGGAACAATAACTCATTTGATAATCTGTTTTCAATTATTGATCTCATTGCTATCGTTGTTTGAATTATTCAATATAAATTAAGTTTGCTCTGGACGTTTTGAATTATTCTGATTCTCTACTCTGTTAAAAAAAAATGATGGAAGAATACAAACTTTATGTAAGTCAAATTTTAGTTCAGGCTTGCTTTGCAGGCACGAATATCATAGTCAGAATTGCTCTGGACAATGGAATGAAGCATTTCGTATTTGTAGCTTATAGACAAGCTGTTGCTACACTTGTCATGGCCCCTTTTGCTTATTTTCTAGAAAGGTATATTCATTACACGTAGTGCAAGCATAGCAAAATCCAGATGTGAGTTGAACTTTTAGTATTTGTAGCCACGGCAATACATATAAAAAGGTTTGGATGAATCCTAGAAATGTGAGTATGACTGGAAAACTGTACGTTGGTTTAGTATAATGATAGAATATAAACATCTCCAAGCCATATGAATAATTCAAATTTACTGTGCAGAATAGAACGTCGTCCACTGACTTGTACTATTTTCTGGCAGATCTTTGTTCTTGCTCTTTCTGGGTAAGTAGAAAAAATCATCTACTCTACATATAATATTTAGCTTCAAATTCTGCTTAATTTGATATTTTGGCGTTCGTGTAAAGAGACTAACTAGTATAGTAATATTGCAGGATTACTGTGAGCCAGAATTTGTTTTTCATTGGCTTGGCATACACTACGGCTACCTTTACAACTGCAATGACAAACCTCATTCCTGTTGTCACATTTGTGATGGCCATAGCTTTTCGGTATTGATTTAAACCTAACCATTTTTTAATCTCATTTAGTTCATGTACTTGTGGGTGAGTAAATCAATAATAGTTGATGGCATTCTCACCAAACATAGCTTGTTAGTGCATCTCCTTAAGACATTGATCCAGATAATATCATTAATATATGAAATTTGCGTCAGATCATACACTTTTTAGCAAAGCTTGTGAGTCAATTTTTTTCTTTTCGAGTACAGGTTTCATTCATCAGTATAATATATAGTAAGCCAATTTACAGACATTGTCCTAGAGAACAGACTTTTTATCAGGAGATTTGCATTTACTATTACACTTGGTAACAAAAGTCTCAGACACTTTTTTATTAAACAATTCTCAGTAATAATATAACAATATGCCCACATATTTGTATAAGAGCAATATAACCAGAAGGGATGCTATATGAAATTGTCCATAAGAAAACATAGCCATATGAAAATATTAGAGCAATATAACGAAATTTCTGTTACATAATACAGCGCCCATGATAGATGTTACAAGCTTCCAGCACTATCAAATAATCGATCATTGAAATAACCAGGAATTTGATTATTTTAAGCATTCTGACTTTTCAGATATGAGAAAGTTGATATCAGAAGTAAGCGTGGACAAGAAAAAATAATAGGGACTCTTGTCTGTGTGGGAGGGGCTATGATTATGACATTATACAAAGGCTCTACGCTTACTGGGACACTTCTCCTTCTAAAACTGAGTACATGGTTGGTGGGCGCAGTGTCGTTGTTCGCTTGTATCCTTCTTTTGTCGGTATACCTTACTTTCCAGGTATTCATTGTCTCCTTCAATCCATTTGCACACTAAAAGAAAATAAAAAATTATTACAGTAATCATATGTTTATAGAAAGAAAATTAATCAATATTTCCCGGACAGGTCTCTGTTTTGAAGAAGTATCCCGCTCAAAAATCATTCTTAGCATTGGCATTCCTGCTAGCCACATTGCAGAGCACAGCAATAGCCTTAATATTTGAGCCAGAGATCTCTTCCTGGAAACTAAAGTGGGACATGGAGCTTCTGAGCATTGTATATTCTGTCAGTATATCAAGCTTTGTTTGCCAAAACTTCTAAATGTTTTCAATATTTACACAATAAACATTCATGTTAACTGATATTGATGCAGGCAGCATTGAGTTCAGCATTTACATTCTTTGTGCAAACGTACAGCATCAATGAAAGAGGACCTGTCTTTCCAGCACTCTTCAATCCATTATCTACAATCTTAGTTGCAATCTTGGAGCTGTCGATCTTTCATGAGAACCTTTATGTGGGAAGGTTAGATAATTTCTTGCACATAGAATTTTAACTCATAAAGAGCGAGCAGCTAATACACTATCTTTAGTGACGCATGCATACCAAAAATTATTACTATTATCTCGAGACTTTTTGTTACTGGCTTTCAACTGTTTTGCAGCGTGGTAGGTGGAGTTTTGACAATCGCAGGACTTTACACTGCTCTGTGGGGAAAAGCAAAGGATAAAAAAGAAACAAAGCCATTAGAAGATGGGGTGGAAGATGGATCTACCAACAGCATTGGAGATTGTACAGTGGAAATTAAGAAGCCTCTGTTAAGATAAGAATCATATCATCAACACCAATCTCAAACAGAAATTTCTCACCAGCAGACTGTAAGAAATATATAGTCGCATGGTAGCCAACTACATGGTGGAATTTAAATATGGAAGATATCAAAATTTTAAAGGTATCTATTGTGGGATAATGACAACAATAAAATAGAAATAACGCAATCTATTTTGAAAAAATAAAGAAATAAAACAATAAAAATAATAAAAACAAAACAATAAAATAAAGTTGGTTTTTTCTAAGTTTGATAGAGGTTGTTATCTTGAAGATATTATATATATCTTGTTGTCTTGAAGGAAAAATCATTGTAATGAATTGTAATTGACTAGCAGCAGCTGTGTAAAGATTGTAATCAGTTTCTTGAACAATAAGAATATTGATACTTTGCCATGTTGATGTTTCCTTGACATATTGTCAAAGTCTTACCACGTAAATCTGTGTCTTATCTATTATTTTGTCATTCCATTTTAAAATCTTCATTATTTCTTTGCAACTAACTTGGGTTGCAATATTATTATTTAAGTTTGTGGATTTCACTTTTTTGTTTCCACAAGTAGTATCAAAGCAATTATTTTTGTAGTGTATGTGCTAAGATTTGGTGTTTGATTTGTAGCATCAATTGGTAAAGATTTCAAATGCAACGTTCGCGATGGAGAAATTCAATGGAAAGAATAATTTTGAGCTATGGAAGCTCAAGATGAGTGATTTGTTAGTGAAATGAGGATTGCACAAAGCGTTGGTAGGAAAGTCAAAGAAATCTGTAAATATGATTGATGAAGATTGCGAGGATCTAGATACAAGAGCTCTTAGCACAATTTGGTTGTGTTTAGTAGCTGATGTTCTTTTCAATATTGTTGGAGAGGATACAACAATAAGCTTATGGTGTAAAATGGAGAGTTTTTATATCACAAAATCCTTGACGAATCGGATCTACTTGAAGAGACAGTTGTATAGTTTGTGAATGAAAAAGGTATAAAAATTGTTGATCATTTAAATATTTTCAATACACTTATATGTCAATTAGGTAGTATGGGTGTAAAAGTTGAAGATGACTTGACAAGGCAACTACATTATTGTTGATCATTTAAATATTTTCAATACACTTATATGTCAATTAGGTAGTTTTTATATTGAATTAATAAAAAAACTTGTTGATTAATTTTGAGGAAAACATTATTGCCAAAGTGGTTAGAATATTAACACCAGAGCATGATCAAGCTCCACAGACCAACATGAAAAAAGTGTCAGTCAAAAGAGTGGGTTGATGAATGGTTTTGTAGACCTTTAGTTCCACTTGACACACATTGACTTCCACAAGCACTACAATTGAATGAGCTTAAAGTATCAATCAACTTTGACCATGTATCAAATCTCATACAACTAGGTATTATAAATTTATTAGTTAGTTGAAATTAATATTTTATTATATTGTAAAATATTTTAGGTTGAATTTAGTAGAATTGATTTATTCATTCAACTCAATACAAGTCATGTTTATGTAGTTATTGTTGAGGAGAATAATGAAGAAGGAATACATTATTAAAATTTGTACTGTTGTATAGAGACAAAAATTAAACTGAATACCACAGTTGTTGATGAAGAGACTAATGAGTATCATATAAGGTCCATTTTTTAAATTGGAATGTGTCTTAGAGGGTACCCAATGAAGAAATCTATTATGCGGGTTTTTTAGGGCTTTGACACATAAAAAGTTCTTCATTACTCTAATATTATTATTGCATGAAATGTTCATTTGATCAAATATTGGGGTCGACCAAAGAATAAGAATTTGTAGAAAGTTTGAGTTGAACCATGAAGTAATAATTGAAACTATAGAGGAGAGTTGGCTTGCAAATTGAATTGGTACCTTAACGTGCATGTTTTGTGAATTGCAAGTATATTGTTGAGTCCTTAAATTTATGTTTTGGTAACATTTTTTATTTTTTTATTTGAGATTCACCTTTCAATTTGAAAGGTTTATCATTTCATTTTTCATTTCATAGTGATTAAGTGACAATACTCATAATGATCATGTAATACAATTTCTAAACTAAATCCCTTTAGATAATTCACTACATTGGAAGAGACTCCACACAATGTATTAGAAAAAAATATTGAACCATAGTCTTATTATTTTACCTCCAATTAAGAAAATGGATAACTCTAAGCTTACATCACACAACTAAATAATTTTGTTTATAACATTGCATACATAGACATTCAATAAATATATGCATTACATTCAAACATAAAATTAAAGAATTTGTAGATAAAGGGAAGAACAAAATTAATCATACTCATGATTCCACAACTCCCTCACTTGATAATATTAGTCATGGGAAAACATATCATACATGCCAAAAAGTTACTCTTGTTCACCACATTGCATCTTAAGTTGAGGTTACACATGACATAAAAGAAGAACCACCCAATAGTAAGATATGAAAAATTCATTGCTTAGGCATACTTATTTACACCCCTTATTTTTTTCTTCCTTATTTTCTTAGCTTTAAGTTCCCATTTTTGGTTTAGGGTTTTCTTTATGCCTATGCTTTACCAACCTTTACCTTTATTTCCCACTTTGTTTGATCTCTTACCTATTATTTTCATATTTTAGCTTCCACATCCTTATGTGTATAGAGCTTTTGTTTAAATTCATGATTTTTGGCTAACCATTTTGGTTTCTCATATTGCCTTCTTATTTCTTACCATAATACTTATCAAATATTCCCATGTTTAGCATGATTTGTTGCTTATGCTTGTCCAAATATGGAATATACCAAATTTTGATTCTCATGCCCCATCCTTTGACCATCAATTACTTGTAATTGATCCTACACTGCCCTATCTTATTTTTAGAGTTTACATATTTTCCTTCCATTGACATATGACAGTAGACTTACCACATCAGACCAAAGATGTCATTTCTTCCCCTTATTTGAACCTTCTTGCTTTCCCAAACATATCTTAAACCTTTTATTTCCACATCCATTAATGGCAGGATAAGATAAGCTTTGGAAAAGAAGACAGAGGAGATAAGGATTATAAATAAAGTCTCCATGCACTAAATGTTGCAGCAGCGCCCTGTCTGATTGAGCTGGAGACTGAACATGTGAATGCAATAACTATGGAAGTTGGGATTACTTTTTCCAACAAGATGGATCCTCCGTTCAAAGGGAACAACTCATTTAATAATTTGTTTACAATAATTGGTCTTATTGCTATTGTTGTTTGAATAATTCAAAACACATTCAAGTTTGTTTTGGACGTTTTGAATTATTCTTGCCCTCTGCTCTGTTCACAGCGAAAATGATGGAAGAATACAAACTTTATGTAGGTCAAATTTTAGTTCAGGCTTGCATTGCAGGCATGACTATCATAGTTAGAATTGCCCTTGACAATGGAATGAACCATTTCGTATTTTTAGCTTACATTGATCCAGAAGATGTCATTGATATATGAAATTTGCATTAGATCATACATCTTGTAGCAAATGTTGTGAGTCAATTTTTTTCTTTTCCAAGACAGGTTTCATTCATCAGTATAATATATAGTAAGCCAATTTACAGGCTTTGTCCTAGACAATACATTTCTTATCAGGACATTTGCATCTAATATTGTACTTTGTAGCAAAAGTTTGACAGTTTTCTGTTAAATAATATTCATTAATAATATAACAATATACCCGCATATTTGTGTAAGGGCAATATAACCAGAAGGGACGCTATATGAAATTGTCCATAAGAAAACATAGCCACATGAAAATATTAGAGCAATATAACGAAATTTCTGTTATAGAATACAGCGCCCACAATAGATATTACAAGCTTGCAGGACTATCAAATAATTGAACATTGAAATAACCAGGAGTTTGATTATTTTAAGCATTCCGACTTTTCAGATTGGAGAAATTTGATATCAAAATCACGCATGGTCTATTTGACCCTTTTTTCAGTTTTAGACTGTATATTACAATTTTAAAATTTATTAGATCATATAATTTGACTTGATATTTTTTATTAAACTGTAAAAAATTATTATAGGAAAAATATAATATAATATTTTATTTTATAATATATATTATTTTATAATAGTTATTATAAAAAGACAAATTAATTTAGAATCAAAATATAACTTTTTTGAATATTTCCTAATATAAATTTAGAAACTTTTGACATTTTTACTAACATTTATTATTGTTTTATATTAATATATATGATTTATAATATTTATTATAAAAATATATATTAATGTAAAATCTTTTCAAAAAAGAATATAATTGTTTTTAACTTTTAAAATATTTTTAATATGATTTGTTTTTAATATGAACTTAGAAACTTTTGTTAATTGTTAATTATAAAGTAAATTTAAGATTTTTATATTTATTACTAATAATTATCATTGTTTTCTCTATTTTGCAAGATATTGCATTTATAAAAGATTTTATATAAAAAAATTTCATAAATAGAACCTTTTTTTTTTTTGACAATTTATATTTTTCTTAAAATGTCAAATAAAAGACATTTAAATAACCAAACCACATAAAATTTACATATGACAGGTAGGAGGGACCGTCAAATTCAATCAAAACTAAGCATGGACAAGCTAAAAAACATAGGGACTCTTATCTGTGTGGGAGGGGCTATGATTATGCTTACTAGGACACTTCTCCTAAAATTGAGTATATGGTTGGTGGGTGCATTGTCGTTGTTCGCTTGCATGCTTTTTTTGTCGGCATACCTTACTTTTTGTTAGGTGTTGATTGTCTCCCTCAATACATTTTCACATTAAAAATATAAAATTTATTACAATAATCATATGTTTATAGACAAAAAATAGATCAATGTTTTCCTAACAGGCAAACTTAGAATTTGACAGTCACCCCCACCTGTTATATGAAAATTTCATGAGGGTTTGGTCATTTAAATGCCTTTCATTTGATATTTAAAAAAAATATAAATCATCCAAAAAATTGTTTAATTTATGATTTTTTTTATAAAATCTTTTATAAATGCAATATCTTGAAAAATTAAAAAACAATGATAATTATTAGTAATAAATATAAAATATTAAATTTACTCTTATAATTAACAATTAACAAAAGTTTCTAAATTCATATTAAAAACAAATCTTCTTAAAAATATTTTAATTTTTAAAAACAATTATATTCTATTTTGAAAAGATTTTAAATTAATACATATTTTCATAATAAATATTATAAATCATATATATTAATATAAAACAATAATAACTATTAATAAAAACGTGAGAAGTTTCTAAATTCATATTAAAAAATATTCAAAAAAGTTATATTATGATTCTAAAATAATTTGTTTTTTTATAATAAAAATTCTAAAATGATATATATTATATTTTTCCTATAATAAATATGTATGGTTTAATAAAAATATTGCAAGTCAAAATATACGGTTTAATAAATTTTAAAGTTGTAATATATGATCTAAAATTGAAAAAAATGACTAAATAGACCTCAGAGATCCTTGTTTTGAAGAAGTATCCCACTCAAAAATCATTCATAGCATTGGCATTCCTAGTAGCGACACTTCAAAGCATAGTAGTGGGCTTAATATTTGAGCTAGAGATCTCTTCCTGGAAACTAAAGTGGAACATGGAGCTTCTGAGCATTGTATTTGTTGATGGGTGTTTTTGCACCTCTCAACACAGGTAATGCATAGGTGCATCACCTCTCTTGAAAGGCAGTTTCCAACAAGTTGCTGAAAATTACCCCAAGGTCTCTCAGGTGTCAATTCTTGACTTGCTTGGAATATCTCAGTTGGTTGATGTGTTTTTCTGGTAACATAGGGCGGTCTTACATATGAGTTACAAAGTGTGGGAAGTTGGGTCTGCAAATGCATTTTCAAAGTGCTGGAAGTGAATGAATAGTGGATGCCCACTCAAAATAGCAAGTTGAAACCCACCAAGTTCATCTGATTTAGCTTCATGGTGATGCTTGAGATCCTATTCTAACCAAGGACTAAAATAAATAGCAAAAGGAGAAGGGTTGAGAAAGTTGTTCTAATCCCAAGATATGAATGAACAATAATAATGGAGGCTGCTACAGTAGAAAAACTTTTCCAAACTAAGTTTTGCTTGGCCAAGAGGAACCTATAGTTACACAAAACCAGTGCAATCTCCTAAGGTCTACTAATTTTTAGATTGTACATGCACATCATGAACATGCAATTGAACTAAGTTGCAACCATTAAATAAAGAAGCTTAGACTAACTTTACATAGCAGTTTGTCATCAACAAGTGTTAAAAGTATGGGCTAAAAGTTCATCAAATACCATAACAACAATTTCCATTATCACATCCACTCAAGAAACTACAACTAAAACTAACATGGAAGTAGAACCATGCATGCAAGATGGGAAAAATCAAAGAGAACATCCATAAAATCATACAATGATGTCTTTTATTGCTACAAATTCCTTTTACATGAATTCTCCAACCATTTACAAATGAGGGGTAAGCCGCTATTTATAATTTTCCAAAACCCAAATGAATGGATAAGATTAATTTGCATTGTGTAGCTAAGATTTGATTACATTAGGGTTTCACCTACCCCCCATTATAAAAGAATTTAAAATAAATTTTTGTCTCATTCCTATTTTGACTTATAGTGCACAGGTGTTGTAGCATTTTTGTCATATAGCTGATTGTTCTTTTGTTGTAGTTGGAATTGTTAAAAGGTTGCCCCCTGTCTGATGTGTTTGTTGCATCCTCTGGCTAATCAAATGAGCTTCATCGGTGATTTGTATTATTGTGAAATAGATTAGGTACCCCCTGATCCTATGGAACAACTCTTGATAGATCAAGATCTTTTAATGAAAAGCAAGACAACTCTCCCAATGGGCTTCCCTGACGAACCCACAACAGGCCCCATAAATCCTACATACATGAAATGTAGTAAGTATGTTCACATATAAATTCAAGTGAATATTAATCACATCCTAAAAATTGAGCATTAGATCCATTAATACATTACCAAAAGATCATGAAATTCATGTTTGGAGCTCATTTGGGCCATAAACATAAATGCAAGTTTGAGGGTACGAGCTTCCCCCTAGGGCGGAAGGACGACAGACAATGGATGGCAGACAAACGATGGAAAGAAGGTGGATGGCAGACAACCAACGAATAGAAGGTGGAAGGCAGACAACAGACGGATGGAAAACAAAGGATGATGGACAACCTTCTGCAGGGGCATACCCAAAAGCGGCGGACGAAAGGTGGAAGGCGTACGACGAACAGACGGCGGATGGTGGATGGACGACGGATGGAAGGCAGAAGGAGTATGACGGACGGATGATGGATGGTGGACGAATGATGAATGATGGACGGTGGAAAAATGGTCGATGGTTGACGGCCGACAACCTTCCGTAGGGGCAAATGATGGATGACAGACAACCTTCTGCAATAGCGGACAACAGACGATAGACAGACGGCGAACGACGGATAGACGACGGATATAAGACAGACAGCGAACAACATACACAAGTGGATGATGGACGTGGGAAGATGGCGGTGGAGGGACAACAGCCCGCAAGGAAGTTCCCGTGGATGGCAACGGAGGGATGGTGGCCTGCAAGGAAGTTTTTGAAATGACTACGGAGGGATGACGACCTACAAGGAAAGTTTTGAAACGACAATAGAGGGACGGTGACCCACAAGGAAAGTTTCAAAATTTCCATGGAGGGATGGTAGCCTACAAGGAAAGTTCTAAAATGGCCATGGAGGGATAGCAGCGCACAAGGAAAGTTCTGAAACAACCACGAAGGGACGATAGCTTGCAAGAAAATTTTCACAACTTCACAAAACTTAGTGAATTTGAGATTTTCCAATTTTAGCATGTGGGAAAACGGGTAGAAAGAGTGGCAAGACATATTTCCTTAAATTTTGACTCATTTTGGAAAATGCAAAAAATTGGAATGCGGGAGCTGAAGGGTCCGCCACCCTTTTAAAACAACAATGAGCACATGGTGACCTGCACACGGTGGCCCGCAATGAAATTTCTGGAATGTCTAAACACATGGAAAATTTGATCCAAACCCCTTTAGGAATGTGAAGACACTCACTTTATGGGCCATAGATGATGAAGGCTTGAAGTTTGCACCCTTTCTGGAAATGCGAAGATTTGGAAGGGGGAAGCTAGAGGGTCCGCCACCCTTTTAAAATGGCAATGAGCACATGACGAACCACAAGGAAAGTTCTGAAATGGCCACGGAGGGATGAAGACTAGCAAGGAAAGTTCCAAAATGGCCACGGAGGGACGACGACCCATAAGGAAAGTTTCAAAACAGTCACAGAGGGAAAACGACCCGCAAGGAAAGTTCCAAAATGGCCACGGAGGGACGGTGGCCTATAAGAAAAGTTCTGAAATAGACACAAAGGGATGGCGACCCACAAGGAAAGTTCTGAAATGACCATGGAGGGATGGCAGACTGCAAGGAAATTTTTGCAACTTCCCGAAACTTAACAAAACCTTAGCAGTTCACTTAGGCATCATAGAAACATCCCAAATCCATAGGCAACTTGTCCCCAAAGTCAACAAATGAAGGAAAAAGTGAAGCAAGCGAGTAGGGACCAAGTCAGCAGGAACAAGGCTAAAGGCAGAAGAAGGAAGAGGGGGACTTTGTTTCTCTCTCAGATTCGAATGCCCTAGGTAAAATAAAGGGTAGGGAGCAGCGTTTATAGGCCAATTTCCATTAATGGCATGCATTGATTTCTTGGTACAACGGTCCTAGGTTAGATGAGATGCGGAAACCCATGCTTGTTTGGATGCTTATTTAATGTTCAGATGGAGAAATTAAGTGCAGAGCCCGCCATGCGGGTGGCAGTTGGGCATCAGTCGCTACTCAGCAGCAAAACATGAGCGGTGACCCGCATGAGCCAACCCATAGTTGCAAATTTAAATTTTTGTGGTGCCCCTACACCAGTACAAGACCAGATATTTCACATGCAGTTGGTGTTGTTAGTAGATATGTTAAAAATATAGGTAGAGAGCATTGGGTAGTAGTGAAATTGTTGCTTTAGTATCTTAGAGGGATAAGTGATTAAATTGTATCACCTTTGAATGTTGTAGTGGTTAATTTTGTGGTTATCTTGATTTAGATTTTGCAGGTGATTTAGAAAAAAAGGAGATCTACATTAGGTTATGTCTTTAATCTTGTAGGAGGACCTATTTTTTGGATGTCAAAGCTTTAAGAAATAGTTTATTTATCCAATATTGAGGTAGAGTATATGGTTGTCTCACATACATGCAAAGATGAAACTTGGTTGAAGGGTCTTTTGGGTGAGTTTGGAAAAGTGCAAGAAAAAGTGATTGTATTTTGTGATACTTAAAGTGATATACATTTGACTAAAAATCTAGTTTATTATAGTAGAACTAAGCATATTGCAATAAAATACCATTTTGTAAGACAGGTTATTGATGGAGGTGGAGTAGCTCTTAAGAATGTTCATACACTAGAAAATTGTTTAGACATGTTTACAAAACCAATGTATAGATAGAGAAGTTGAAGTGGAATTTGACTTCTCTTGGCTTGTAGAAAAGGTGATAAATGGGCATGAAAAAGTATCAGGTAAATTGTTGTCAAGGTGAAGATTATTTTATAATGACAACAATAAAATAGAAATAAAGAAAAATCTTATCTTTGGAAACGATAAAGAAAAAATAAATAAATAAAACAATTAAAATAATAAAAACAAACCAATTAAAAAAATCCCAAACCCTCTATTACTCTCGATGAAACCCCTGCTACCATCTGCCGTAGCACTCGAGCCCAAGGAAAATCCCCTATGAATTAAACCCCCCTGGCCCCATCAAATGCACCCCTTTGTCAGAACCCACACCTATTATGGATTCAGGAAGTCTGACAACTCAAACAATGAATTGTGGAATCCCACCCCAACCAACTCTCCTTTGCACACTTATGCTCATGTGAATATCTCTGATGTTCCCAACACCCCCTTATTTATAACCCTAACCCTGAAAATTCTCCCAATCTGTGCATTAATCTGGAGGAAACTGGAACTAAACCTAGGTCGATTCGTGCCCTTGCTGACCTCCTTGGTAAAACAATCATTAAAATATTGAAGAGACAATTAACATCCAGATGGATATCATGAAGTGGATTTTCGGCCAATTGATCATAGCTAAAAAAAGAATCCAAATTTTGGAGGGAAAGGTTCTCGAGCAGCAGGTCTCGTGGATGGGGGAGGTGGAGAACAAGGAGCACTAGGACATGATTTCCTCTTTATCCAAGTCGTTTGAAAAGTGGGAAAGGTGGGAAAAGTTTTGGAATCAAGCAACACTCAGAGGGGGGGTGAATCAGTGTTGTGCAATTTTTAACTTTATTAATTTGATCCTTAAAGTGTTGATAACATTCATACAAAATAAAAATGCATGCACATAAGACAAATAACCACAACACCATAACATAAGGATTTTTTTATGTGGAAACCCTATTAGGGGAAAAACCATGGTGGAGGTTAATCCACAATATTGTTCTGACTATACTCAACAGAAAATATTACAAAATGAGAATGCACTTGCATTCAGGCACACTACCTAGAGCTCACTGCTCAAAAAAAGAAAGGTTCACTGCCTTACAAAAGTTTGGAATACTTCCAAGGATTTGAACTAATAAAGTAGCATCTAATAATGCTTGATTACAGTTCTGGTTAGGCTCAATAATCGAATTTTGGACCTTTTGACTGATTCTGCTCTTCTGCTATGTTCTGCTTCAACTCGTAACAAAAATTCTCAATGCACAAGTGAAACTGTGCATAATCACTCTATTGACCTTCTGACATTTGTACCATACATCAATCCACAACAAACATACCACAAAATGACGCAATAAATCTCTTATACATATTTTCCACTTAGGATTTAATCGCTTCATGTCGGCCTCAACAAAATAAGAAATATTCTTCAAACCGTTGGTTCAAATCAACCATAATATTTAATGCACATCCACAAGAGTCAGCCACAACATAGTGAGGACCCAAATAAAAAATGCTTGAATACAAAAATACTTAAACAATAACTCCTCAAATATCTATGACATGTGCTATATTCACCAAGTCTTCCATCATACACTGATGAACATAAAGTTAGTCAACTGGGCCTTCTAACTTACACCCAAATTGGTACGAGGCACCAAGATTTATAGATAACACAAATTATGCATCGAACAATCTTCCCTGAGATCCAAAATACAAAATAATAATATAAATTTTGCATATGAATCGAAGAACACAAATCTACCAGATGCTCTGTTCTAACTTAATAGATAATCACTGATCTTCATTCTATCTGCCAGTATGAGTAAATGACGTGCATATTTACTAGCTAACAAGGGTTTCCATCAATGACAACACCATAAAGCATGTGCAGTGTCTCTTGCAAACAATCTCCCGCTTTGGCATTGATGGCAACACTTAGTGAAAAATGACTAAGTGTCGGATCAGTACCAACAAAAATACATTGCCAACCAAAACTCCAAAAAGATCTTCATCCACAGCTCAAAACTACAACTCCCCTTTAGATGAATATACATTTTTCACTCTTTTACTCTCCCCCTTTGACATCAATGGAAAAGATGGGGAATTAGCATCCAAAACTCCTATAAACAAACAAAAACTCCAAACTGCATATGTACAAACTTTGTTTCAAACAACTTACACAAACCTCAAGATATTTGCAAAATTTGTCCTCAACAAGTTCCAACTTGTGTCCCAACAGTTCTTGATACTTTCTAGAATAGTTACGTGACCACAGAGTAAATAAGATTGCATTTCTGCAGATTCAAGGTTTATTGGATCACTGACGGCCAGAGCATCTTGTGCTTCCTTCAAAGTGTTCAACATGGTCTCCATCTTTGGACCAATTAGGACTCTAAGTTCACTAGCTCTTTCCACAACTTTGTAATTATCACGCTTCAAACTGTTAATTTTTTCAAGTAAGAATATAACTTGACCTTCTTGCTCTCCAACAGAAACAATTAAAGGATCAAAAGCATTGGAAATAGCAGCTAACTCTTTCTCATGATCCTTAACCTTCTTCTCATTTTCCTCAGTAAGTTTTGACAAAGACAACCACGACTTATAAATCCATCCACCTTCTAATAATGCACTTTGAACATTTTTCACACAAGTAGCTAACATAGATTTATGATTAGCTATCATTCCTTTCAACTTATTGATCTTTTTGGCATCAAATTCCTTCTGAAATTTGACCAAAGTTGACTTCTCAAGTGACTCAAAATGAGTACTTATCGAATTTATAAGCTTCTTCAGCTCACTGGAGGAAGAACCAGATGCATCCTTAACATGAGTAGTCATGATCTTCTCTAGAATGCCGGATGCAAGATTCAATAACTCACTGTCCTCAATGTGAGATTTCAAAATTTCTTCCCTAGCCTTAGCTTGTGCAAATGATGCAACTTTCATTTTCTAAATTGGGGACAAATTAGAAAAATGAATAGGGTCATCTCTCAACTAAAGATCAAATTCTTCCTTTTCTCTTCTAGAAACTTCTTTACTACCTCTGTAGTGTCTCTTGCTTCCACTAGAACTTCTTTAACTTATACCTTCTTTTCCTCAACTATTGTTTTCACAACCATAGATTTTTGCTTGACATTTGTAACTTCAACTTCTTCAACTAATAACTCCTTTTCTTCAATCGACACAATTTTTGGAGCTTCAATCTCCATAGGTTCTTCTGTAAAATGCACATCCGGAGGAATTTGAGTGTCCTCAACTGTAACCTCTTCATTTATCGGATGAGATGAAATGTCTTCCACATGCTCTTCTTCAGAAACAACATCAATTTTGTTCTTTAAAATAGAACTTCCCTCAGAATGCTTTCAATTTATTTTTCTACTTCTCTAGTCCTACCCATCATAAGCTTGTTTATTCTTGATTTGATTTTCAACTCTCTTTTTCTTCTTTTAGGATTGACTTCATTTCTTCAATTGACATTACTGGACTTACATTCGCAAGAACCCATTCTCTGAACAACTCCTCTTTAGTTCTAGCATTAATTCTCCTCATCTCCAAAATTTCATACAATTCCTTAGGCAACTGTTCCATTATCTCGACAAGAGTCATATTGAAATTGTTTAAATATTGTATTGTAGCTTCCTCAAGGACTCTTTGACCAATAGTATCAAAGGTACCATACACTTCACATAGGGGCTTAAGATTTCCATTCTTGATTATACCTCTTTCAACTTCCTCACGGACATACCTAGTTTTCCAGGCTTCATCTTCTTCTTTGCATTCTCCTTTTCATCGAAGGGCTTGTCCTTAGTGAATGTTGTTGTTACTTGGGTGCCCATATGCTCTATTTCTCTAACTTCTTTATCATATTCTATCTCTTCATCTTCTAAAACAACTGTATACACTCTTGTGCTCTATCCTTTTTCCTCTTACTGGATGTCTTAACTTGAAATTTTGGAGGGGTAGACTTCTTTGCATGACTGGATAGGGATGTTGAGCTCCTTGATGATCTAGTTTGAGGAAAGGATGTTGTCGGACTAGCAGATTCAATTTTAGTAGGCTCTTTTCCTTTTTCACTTTTAGCTTGTTCTCTCTTCCTTCTGGCTTCTCTTACAACTTCTTTAGATATGCCCATGCTTTCTGCAAAAACTTCCACTTCTTTCCTTACTCTCCAGACTATCATTGGTTTCTTCAATGTCTCATGGACTTGCATATTCTTCTCTACATATGTTCCAAACCTTTCTTTAGACATATCTAAAGGCTTACTCAACAAATGTTGTGCATATAGCTCCAATATTCTTTCACCAACTTCATAACCCATTGGCATAATCTAGACGGTTCTAGGTTCTGCCACTTCCATCAAGCACTGATCAATATCCACCATAAAACAAGTTGTGTCCTTAGACTTCTCCAAAATAGAAGTAGGAATTCTTTCCCTTGCTTGCATTTCATTCTGAAAGTTCTTGAGATATCCCCAGATTGCAATTTTCCTAGCTTGCAAATCACCAAGGCTGAATAACATGTCTCTAATCTAAATAGCTACAGGCTTATTACCTCTTTCCCAAAACACTTTCTCAACTCCCAGAACTTCATTCATGAAATAAAAGAACAAACATAGTAACAAATTACCATATTTAAAGGTATTCTTCTTGTCTTTCTTAATCTTACCAAGATTTTCCATAAGCTGACTTCGAAGCAATTCACATAAATCATACTCTACATTCTCCTTTACCATCTAATATGTTGCATATATGGTTGTACTAGATACAAAATTTTCTCGGCTAGAGTGATATATCTTGTAACCAATGACCATCGAGGAAAATTTCACATCCACATCAACAATATCATCAATTTTCATTGTTCTTTTATCAAATATCGAACCAGTTGCATCAATGACTATTTGATTCTTTATAGACTTCAAAATCGGCAATCCACCAAAGGAATTTAAAGCTGTAAGAGTACTTATAGCTTCTTTTGTAATCTTGAAAGGTTGATTCAACCACATAAATTCCGTATGAACTCAACTCAAGATGTACCAGACCCATTCATTTTCATCAAACATGGGGAATTTCAAAATTTGCATGAATTTCTTCTCCTCTAGGGTTTTGAATTTGGGCTTAACACATAAATCCTCTCCAACAATGTGATTGGAATACAAATTTAGCAACTGTGAGCTTCCTAACTCCTCAATATTACCATGAATATATGCCCTAATGTCTTCAATATGTAAAATGTCATACAAAATAGATGAAAATGCACCTAAGGGCTCAGTCTCAACAGAATTGAAAGGCTGCCACTTGAATTTTGGACGGGGTCTATCCTTGACTTCAACTACCAATGGAGTATCCATTTTCACAAATTCACAGCTTTACAAGTTTTCCCAATAAATACCTTTTTTCTAGATTAGGGTTTGATCTTCGAATCGCCTTCACACTTGAATTCTCGCCAAATTTCTACAACGTTCACTTCAAATCTCTTCAAACATCTTCTCAAAATGCAAAGTGACAAATGAAAGATAGAAATGACTTTTTATCATTTGCACACCTAACCTTTTTGACGCAATAAATGCTTTTGAGCTAACTTATCTAGATACCCTATTTCCATACATTATGAAAGATAACTCTTCTACGGACCTTTAATTCTTCATAAATGCTCTCTCCAACTATTCAACAACATTCATAGATCATCAATGCAATGAATAAACTCATCCATATCCTGGTGTCGATTATTGATAGGGGATTTGAAGGATTTTCTTGACAGCTCCCCCTAGGCTAGAGGCCTTAACCTAATTCTGAGAGGAATTACCAAAAGTTGATTATGGTGCTGGCTCATTTCCTACAATAGAGGGACTCTTCTTCACCCATGTCTTCTTCATCTACTTCCTGATATGATCTATAATGACTTTCCCTTTTCCTTTTTCATCCTTCTGCATGTTTCTTTTTTGATTTACCAGACCTCTTCTACATAATCTAGCAATATGACCAATTTTGTTGCAATTGTAGCACACCACATTTCTTTGTCCAAACTAGTTGTTCCACTAATTTTCTCTTGATCTGCACTGGTTAGCAATATGGCCAAATCTATTGCATGTATAACATCTAACATCTCTATAAAAGTTGTTCATCACATTTTTGCATTCATTTGACTTATGACCATACTTGTTACAGTTAAAGCACTAACCAGAGAATGATGGACCACTTGAACTCATTCTACTTCTACATTGGATCACCATATGAACAAATTTATTGCAAACATAATAGTTACCATTAAACCTTTGAGAATTAGGTTGTCTTACTAGATACCTTCTAGTGTTGTTCATCTGATTTCCTTGTCTAAATCTCCTTTGTCTAGATCCATAACTTTCTCCTTTCTCATATCCAAGACCTCGCTTGTCACCATTAGTCCTCTGACTTTTAATTAGTTCATCAAGCTTGGCTGAGCTAATATTGAACTTCTCCTTGAATTAATTTTTTGTAGTAAGTTCATCTCTATGATCATCAATCTTCTTTTCAAGCTCTTCCTCATTGTGTTTGGTTTGCTCCAACTCAAGTTCCAACTAAATGAATCCATTAGTAATTCAGCTGCATTCTTCAAATTTCTCTTTCAAGGATTGAGCAAGCTTTTCTTCATTCTTCTTCCTATCTTCAATCTCCTTGGTCATCCTCATCATAATAGATTCCATCTCATGCTTTTGAACTGCATTATCCCTAGCAAAATTTTCACATTCTTCTATCTTTTCCTTTAGGGTTTGACTTAGCTGTTCATCTACAATGCGTTTATTATCTTCCTGCTTGATCTAATCACATAGTTACCTTCTCTTCTCTTTGGACTTATTGATTTTTTCTTTCAATGACTCAATGAATCTCTCAACATTCATGAGATTTTCTTGTAATTCCCGGACTTCATATGTTTCCTAATCAAGATTATATTGGGCCACCATAAGTTGTTGTTGAAGATTGCTTGAATCCATTGAAACACTTTCCAAGATCTTCCCCAAGCTTTTAAACTTCTTCTGAGGAACTGAGCTCTGATACTAATTGTTGGAATCAAGTAACACTGAGAGGGGGGGTGAATCGGTGTTGTACAATTTTTAACTTTATTAATCTAATCCTTAAAGTGCTGATAAAATTCATCCAAAATAAAAATGCATGCACGTAAGAAAAATAACCACAACACCATAACATAAGGATTTTTTACGTGGAAACCTTGTTAGGGGAAAAACCACGGTGGAGATCAACCCACAATATTGTTCTGAGTATACTCAAAAGAAAAGATTACAAAATTAGAATGCACTTGCATTTAGGCACACTGCCTAGAGCTCATTGCTCAAAAACTGAAAGGATCACTTCCTTACAAAAGTTTGGAATATTTTCAAGGATTTGAACTGATAAAGTAGAATCTACAAATTCTTGATTACAGTTCTAGTTAGGCTCAACAATTGAATTCGGGACCTTCTGACTGATTCTGCTCTTTTTCTCTGTTCTGCTTCAACTCACAACAAAAATCCTTAATACACAAGTGAAACTGTGCATAATCGCTCTACTAACCTTTTGAAATTCACACCATACATCAATCCACAAGGAACATACAACAAAATGATACAATCGACCACTTATATATATCTTCCACTTAGGATTTAATCGCTTCATGTTGGCCTCAACAAAATAAGAAATATTCTTCAAACTATCGGCTCAAATAAACCATAATATTTAATGCGCATCCACAAGAGTCAGCCACAACATAATGAGGACCCAAATCAAAATGCTCAAATGCAAAAATATTTAAACATCAACTCCCGAACTATCTATGACACACTATATTCACCAAGTCGGCCATCATACACTGATGAACATAAAATTAGTCAACCAGACTTTCTAACTTACACCCAAATTGTTATGAGACACCAAGATTTACATATAACAAAGATTATGCATTGAAAAATATTCCTTGAGATCCACAATACAAAATAATAATATAAATTTTGCATATGAATCAAAGAACAAAAATCTACTAGATGCTTTGTTCTAACTTAATAGATAATCACTGATCTTCAATTTGTTTGTTGGTATGAGTAAATGACAACTTGTGGATCTACTAACTGACAAGGGTTGCCATCAATGACAACACCAGGAAGCATGTGTAGTGTCTCTTGCCAACAAAAAGGAGCTAGAATATTTGTGTGCCATTGTTGGTACTAAGGAAGAAAAAAAGAATTTGCTGATTGAGATTGATGCTATCCATCAAAACTAGGAGAAAACCATGCAATGCGTCAGGGTCATCACTGATAGTAAAGAAATTGTGAAGATCACTACCCTCACACTTCAATTTTTTTAGGATGAATTAAGGAAGTACCAGGGGAAATGGGTTGTGGATGGTTCGGAGGATGGTCATATGTAGAAGAAGGGTAAAATGGCAGATACCTTGGCTCGTGACGTCACAATGAATACTCATGCCATTCAACAGGGGCTTATGAATTTCGAAAAGAAGATCCAATTCCTATCTCACGTTCATGGAATGCATTCACTAGTCTCAAGTTTTTGGGAGACTTGTAGGTGTCCTTTGGTTTTGTACTAGTCTTGGCTCTATGTGGTTTCTTAGTTATTTTTTTCTTGTTGAACTATTTAAGCTTTATTTTTAGTTTTTATTTTTGAGTTTCTCACTAAACTCATGAGTTCATCATCTGCCTCTATGGTTATTTTGTAATGGGTATTGGCCCTTCCAATTTTAATCTAATCAAAGAAAAGCTAGATTTTTCTAAGTTTGACAAAGATTGTTGTCTTGAAGATATTATATATATCTTGTCACCTTGAAGGAAAAATCATTGTAATAAATTGTAATTGAATATCAACAGATGTGTGAAGATTGTAATTAGTTTCTCTGAGCAATAAGAATACCAATACTTTTCCCTGTGGATGTTTCCTTGACATATTGACAGGGTTTTACCATGTAAATCTGTGTCTTGTCTACTATTCTATAATTCCATTTTAAAATCTTCATTATTTCTTTGCAACTAACTTGTGCTTCAATATTATTATTTATGTTTGTGGGTTTCATGTTTCCATTTCCACATGATCTATAATATGAAATATATTAAATTTCCACAGTTGATAATGATGTTCAAATATATTTTCTTACAATATTTCACTATAAAGTTAAAACATTAACTAGTGTGAAATTCAAGACATATATAGCATATTGTATGTTGCAAGAATTTTTCAATAATTTATTTACAATGATTTAATAAAATTGATTCTAATTTTAATCTTGTATAGGAGAGAATTTGCACCCCTTATGAAAATTCCCCTTTTCCCTTCCTCACTTTAGAAAATCAAATTTGAACGCTAAATTCGACATAAGCCCGCTGCCTTCATTCCACTTGGCAATTGTTTTGTGTGTTGATAGAGGAATAACTATCAAGGACGCGCGTGCGACATATAGACGTCCACGCGGTGCACTTACATCCCTAGAATATTCTCGCATCTGGAGCCTACAGAGGCATTACACTTCTCATTGGAAGTTGACTTGTAATGCCCCCTTCGATTGATTGACATGAATATGGCTGTTTTCTTCATTTTACCTTCAGATTCCCTCCTTCTACATGCTTTTCATCTCTTTTTGCATTCTTCTAGCATTCTGCTTCATCTCTTGGCATCCTTTAGCACACTCTTCAAGCATTCTAGTGACACTCTTGCACTCCATAGCAACAAAAAAATCACTCCATCAACTCATTAGAGCAAGTGTGGAACAACACCATTGCAGCAAGGGCATGAGTCCTCTCATTTTGTCCTCCATTAGCCTTGAGTGCTCTTGGTGGAGGTGGTAAGCTTTCTACTCCTCTCCTCTACTATTTGGTTGAGTAGCACATTACTATTTGTATTGTTTTAGTGTTCTTTACTTCATTGCTTTCTTTATCATACTATTTCTCTATTGTTGCAAACTTGGTTGTCCATGGAGGTGGAAACACCAAAAAGGGGGTCTCTTTGAGGTAGGCCCCTATACAACCACCCAACAGTTTTCCTCTTCATTGTGTGTAGGTGGACATGTAGCTTGGAGTTAGTTGGTGAATGAGTACCTTTGTGAGGTTATTCTTGTGATCCTAACACTTTTTTATTTGATTTATCATATTCGTACATATCTTGCCTACTTCATAGCTTTGTTTTGGCCCTTTGGAAGTAGTTAGCTAGGTTGTTATTCTATTTTCTAGCATTTGACCTTGCTTGTTTAGTCCTCTAGTCATATGGACGCCAACGCACCTAAGAGATGCTAGCCGCTACATTGTCATCCCAGAACCACACTTCCATCCTCGGGTAAAGAGCTTCCTCAGGCGCAGAGTTGAACCCAAAAATTGACTCTCCAAGCCCCATTCTGTGTTTTGGGTTTGCAGAATGCTTTAGGGACCCAATAGTTCTCATCATTCTCATCCTACAATTCCTAACACCCCGTTAAGCTTAGGTAGGTTAGGGCAGCCTTCCACACTTGGATCTCTGTGACCTGGGGCCTTGAATGTGGTTGGTCCCCCTCTCTTATATTTTTGGTGAACCCGATGTGAACCAACGTCTATTCATCTTTTGGTGTTGGGGATTTCCTCTTATACCTTGTGATCATTGTGCTTCTAAGTGTTGTGAAGGTTTATGAGCATCACAACCTAGTCTACAACTTCCTGGTATATTTTTAGGAGAAGTATACGATACCTCCCAATGGAAAGGACGAAAGTCACTACTAGTTCCTCTACAGGTCTTTTCTCTAGTCCCACCATCGGTCTAGCTGTGTAGGAGCAGTTGTCATGTGGCGAGATAGGATTCTCTTATGAGACCAATCACATCCCCACTCCTCCTATGTCCCCTACACCATCATCGATGGACGAGTACAAGGATGTTCACATCCCTTCAAAATATGTATTTCCCCTTAGCAAAGGGTTGGGTGCATTAGAAAATCACCTGGAAAGGAACCCAAAGATGGTCAAGGCCGCTCGGGTCATTAGTGAGTTGAAGTATATGGTTGGAAAAGACCATACATGTGTAGAGCTCCTGGCTAGTCTCAATAGTCTGATTAATCTGTGTGCTCCTTCAAACAATCCTAACATTGTATGAGTCACCTTTGAAGACCATGAGAGACAACTAGGATTGTCAATTCCTTGTACGTTGGTATACATGGCTGATGCTATACCGTCAAGCAGTATCCCCTTTTCCCCCAAGGGATCCAAAACTATCAGAGTGAACAAGATTCCCTTAGGTTTTAGCTTCACCCCTCCTATCACCTCTAGCAACTTGGAGGCTTTGGGAGGATGAGCAGTGGAGGATTTGGTAGTGACGGTGGCTTCAGTATTGGGGACAATGCTGGCGGAAGTGGTTTCAGTGGAAGTGGCTTCAATGAAGGCCCTACTGGTGGCGATGTCTTCGACAGCGGGGGTAGTGCTAGCGAAAGTGGTTTTAGTGGTGGTCACACCAGTAGTATTGGTGGTGGCTCTGGTGGTAGTTCTAGAGGAGGTTCTTCTGGCCCTCTATATTCTAATGACCCTATTCTAAATACTCTTCTTCAAAATATGGGTAAGATGTAGAGCTAGTTAGCGAGTCTCTCCCAAGATTTTGCTTAGCCTATCTTGCAACCCTTTTTCCAACATAGCCCATTGTCAGTTGCAATCCAAAACACTCCCTTCCCTCAAGGGATGGAGATTCCTACATTTGAGAACATAGACACATGTGTCCACCTTTAACGCCTTATGCAAAATTTTCTTCCATCACGATGTGTTGATGCCTAAACTATTCCCTTAATCTCTCAAGGATACAACACTCAAGTGGTACTGTTCCTTGCCTGATAATTCTATTTTCTCATTTGACCAACTTGTAAACCAATTTTTACGACAATTTCAAGCTAACATCAGGCCAAAGATGATGTTCTCGGATCTCATTTGATGCAAACAAGGAGATAATGAAAAGATTACTAATTTTATAGTGCGATATCAAGCACTCTTCTCATAAATCTCGTATTTGTTGCCTAATTCTGATGTACAAAAGGTATTTGTAGGGAACTTTTAAGGGCCTCAGCAAGAAAAGTTTTCCCTTATGAAATACCCTTCCTTCACAAATTTGTGTGTAGCCCTACAAGAGTATCAATAGACGGTGGTTCAGTTCAAGGGGTCCTCCTTGCGCTCCTGTTCTGAAGGAAGATCTATTATGTCAATCTCTAGAGAAGGAAAAGTTGTTGCGAATGTAGTAGCCACTACAGATGACAATGACCTCATATGCAACCAAAAATTCACAAAGTTATCAAAATCTTATTCCTACATCTTGCAAAAGTTGTTGAAGGATAAGATCGTAACCTTTCCAAGCCTTAAACCTCTTAAAGAACCATACCCTAGCTGGTATGATGGAAGTACTTACTGTTAGTACCATCGAGTTAATGGACATAATACTGAATATTGTATGTGCCTGTGTCATGAGATATGGGACCACATCAAGGATGGTACTATCTGTCTCGATGGTAGCTAACAAAATGCAAAAAAATCTGTGGCAAAAGAAAATAGTGAACTACAGATATACCCAGACCCATTTCCATCACATTCTACTAACATGATTGTCAATCCCACTGACTCTATCACTCAGCCTGAGGCCTATGTTGATATGGTCATGGTTACTTCCACTGCACAATCTGTGATCAGTTCATCGGATATAATGTTTACGTTGAAGTACTTACCCTTAAATAACAAGCCCTCACATCTTTATATTCCCACTCCCCTCAATGGTAACATTGTGACAGGGGTCCTAGTAGACCCCATGAGTCAAGTGAATGTTATCACATAAGAGACGTTGTGGCTTAACTTGCTACATAGAGAGAAATACGAAGAAAAAAATCTACCATCTGTACACACGAAGGTCTCTCCCTGAAGCCCTATGGATCGATAACTTTTTCCATCCTAGTTGGACCTAGGGCTGTTGGCATAGTTTTTGATGTCATCCCAGAGTCAGATCTATTCAAGATGAAGCTAGGCATACCTTGGCTAGCTTCTATAAATGAAATTTACTTTGTTATCCACAAATGTCTCAAATTATCCCATGAATGTGTTGTGCACGTAGTGCATGACATTGGATACCAGCCTCTAGTGTCCCATGGGGGATATCCATTAAACCGTTTTTGGTCTGCTTCCTCCAAGAACATACATACTTTATAAGAACTACACAAAGTACAAGACCAGGGGAAAGGGACAACCAAAATTGAATCTTCCTATCAACCAACAACCAGCTACCTCCCGTTCCTGAAAAGGGAAGGAGAAGGTGACCTCCCCTTAGGATGACTCATCTACTCCCCTCTTTTGGGAGGAGTATTAGATGAGCAAGCTTGGCTTCTACCCGTTGAGTCCGATGATCCCTCCTTTGCGCAGACCCAAGTTGACCTTCGTGGCCTCCTACCACTCTTTCCCCTAAAGTAGTGAATGGGAAAAGGCCTTTTGCCGAGGCACTTGAGACGACTCCCCCTACTACTTCTCAACCTGCCCCTACTGCTCCCGTTCAAGAGTCTATTCCTCCACTAGAAGTGGCTATAGTGGACACTCCCATGGATGAGCAAGAGGCTTTCATTCCTTCATAGCCTTCGACCTCTGGTTCAAAGAGTCACAAAAATTTCCTTGCACATGAGAATAAGCATTGGTGAAAGGATCTCATGGCTGAGCAGGCCACCTTGCAGAAGAAGGAAGAGGAGACAACAACCCCTATATCAGGACTTCCTATCACATCCTCCTCTCTCCTCCCCTCTGTTTCCATTCAAACCAACTTTGTATTGCTTTTGAATTCTATTGCAAGTACAAATGCCCCTGACCCTAAAAAGGTCCAGGTGTTCATCACTCCTTCAATGGATCCACCGCTGTTGATGTCCATTTTAGTTATCCCACCTTTCTCGAAGCCTGTGGATATGACTAGCACCTCAGTCATATCTACTGCAGTTCTTTCCTCCTCTGCACCTCTTGCCTCGTCTGTGGGGGTTTTTCCTCCCCTGACAAAGGAAAAGGTGGAGAGTGGTCCTTCTAGCAATGGAGGATGTAAGGAGAGCCCACCTTCTCTAAAAGGTGGCCCCACACTGACTTGTTCTGTTCTAGTGACATAAGTAGTCCTGGCTTCCCCTGAGTTTGTCATCGCTCCCAAATCATTTGGTGAGCCTAGCGGTGAACCTTGAGCACAACCTTCCCCGTCCATTGAGGTAAAACATGGCACCCCTATGAAGTGCATGTTCAACTCTCTGGAAAAGGTTCCAGCTTTGTCGGCGATTTTCATGAAATCGCTGACCTTAGCTCTGCAAGAGCTCGATGGAGAGGACCTTGCAGGGCCCTCTTCCTTGGCCCTTATTGCAAGAGGGATGGATGCTCCTCCTCTTAACATCCCACCATTGTAGGCTTGTCCTCCTTACCCCTACAATGTTCTGGAATGGGAAGTGGATGACCTCTTGGTTGATTAGTGTTAGGAGGAGGCCTATTCTTTATCTTTAGATCAGATATGTGTGTGTGTTGTGACTTGTTCTTTTGTGATCATGCTATGTGTGCCTGGATGACCCTCGTCACCCCTTTTGGTGCTTATATGCATGCATGGTTTTTGTGTCGTAAACCTTCCTCTATTTGTATCATCATTCTTCCATGTTTGTGACTTGATTTTTGATAAATTGGGGACGATGCAAAGCATTCAGGGAATTTAGGCTTCCCTTCCAAGTTGACCCAATTTTTTATTTTTACTTTGTCTTCTCATGCATACTTCGCATGGTATGATATAGTAGGGGGTTGATGACAATTCATTTTATATACTATTACTATACACATACACACACATATTTATGAACAATTCTAACCCCAAAATATCAGGCTACCCTTGTGTCCTCTGTTTGTGTTTCTTTTCCTTTTTTCCTTTCCCCTTTATCTTTCTCTCTTCTTTGCTTGAGTTTTCCCTCTTATGTGTGACAATGCCTCTTCTTCAACATCTTGATTTTAATAAAATACATTCATCACCAACGAATCTTTTCCCGAAAATATTCACAAACTGCTTTTCAAGAATTACATTCTCAACTTGAAACCCTAATGAAACCCTAATGGAACTTGAAAACCTTCCTCCGAAGTGGGAACAACTTTGATCTTCCCCTCGCATGGGGGCATATTCTTCCTTTCGAATTCCTTGATGAAGTGAACATCTTTCAAAAGGATTCCTTGATGATGAATCGATTTGAGAAAAAGACATCTTCTTCACACTTTCAAATAATGCATCCCTTGAGTGGACCCCTTCTTCATGCCAAGGTTCCCAAGGGAGCCCTTTGAAATTCTTCCAAATTGTCGACGGTCTGCGTAACTATCTGCTTACTTGCTTACGTGGCCACTTCTTGACTTTGTGGAGTTTGCTTTCCTAGGTTTCCTCCATGCGAGAGATCTTGAGGGATACCTTCCTACAAGTCTGCGAGCCTATAGGGAACTTCCTTTGAGCTTCCTCCATGTGAGAGATGGGTATGTGCAGGATCATCATGGAAAAAATAGGCCCTTAAGTGGCAAAAAGTTTAGAAAAATCAGAGTTAGGAAACTTGACATAAAAATTTGAATAAGTTATCTATATTATTTCAAAAATATGTAAAAATAGAATCTGTAGAAAATTGAATGTAGTTTCTAAACTACTAGGTTTGTTTTAAAAAAATCTATTTGGTGAAAATTTGAAATTTCAATGCACTTAAATTTCAAGGCAAAAAGAAGAAGTAAGTGTCTGTTTGACCACCCTAACCACAATAAAATTATAATATTTTTTTATAATATTTTAGATATAAGTAGAGGACTCATGTCCCAATGTGATGCATTTTTTTTTGTAATTTTTTTCCAAGTAAATAATTAATTATGAATTTTTTATTACAACTTTTAAAAATTATAAAAAATCATATGTCTGACCACCTTAACTTGGTCAAAACTTTATGAAATTCAAATTTTATTTTTTTAATCCTATAGTATGTGAAGCATAGAATGTGATGCATGTTTTGGATTCAAAAAATGTGATACCGTTTGAAAGCTATAGATGTTTTTCAATCAACCTATCAATCAGGACTTTATTTGTAATTTGAATAAAAAATGAATAATAATTACTTATTAAATTAAAAGTAAGGCATAATTTATATTGGTGGAAAGCTGAGAATCTCCTTTAAAAACCCTTTTCCTTTAAAAAAAAGTCGTCAGCCACGTACCCATCATATTGCCACTTTTTGGCCCATCATGATCCTGCACATACCTGGATCTTGGAGGTGGCTCCCTTATAGGTCTGCAAGTATGTAGGGTACTTTCTTTGGGTTTCCTCCATGTGAGAGATCTTAGGGGATACCTCCCCTACAAGTCTACGGGTCTGTAGGGCACTTTCTTGGGTTTCCTTCATGTGAGAGATCTTGAAGGACACCTTCTCTATAGGTATGTGGGTCTATAGGGCGCTTTCTTGGCTTCCTCCATGTGAAAGATCTTGGGGGTCACTTCCTTGTAGGTTTGTGGGTTTGTAAGGTGCTTTTTTGGGTATCCTCAATGTGGTAGTTCTTTGGGAACACCTTCCTTGCTGGTCTGTGGGCCTATGAGTTGCTTAATTTATGGGGCTTCCTTCATTTGAGAGATCTTGGGGGTTGCCTACTTGGAGGTTCACAGGCCTGTAAGATGCTTTCATTCTTAAGCTTCATAGTTATGCAGGGCTATGAAGTCCTTTCCTTGTCATGCACTCTCGAGTTCGCCAGATTATGGTTTGCTTCCTCGACGATTTAGGTATACATTTCTAACTCTACTACTTCTCTGATCTACTTTACCGAAGCACTCATCAGTATTCATGCTTTCTACAGTGGGGGAAAATGTATAGGATCGAATTTGCAGCACTTATGGAAATTCCCCTTTTTCCCTTCTTCACTTTAGAAAACCAAATTCGAAGGTTAAATTCCACATAAGCCCACTACCTTCGTTCCATGGCAGTTGTTTTGTGTGTCGAAAGAGGAATAACTATCAGGGAAGCCCGCACGACACACATACGTCCACACGATGCGCTTACGTCCCTAGTAGATTCCCTCCTACATGTTTTTCATCTCTTTTTGCATCCTTCTAGCATTATACTTCATCTCTTGGCATCCTTTAGCACACTCTTCAAGCATTCTAGCAACACTCTTGCACTCCATAGTAGCAACAACATCACTCCATCAACTCAGTAGAGAAAGTGTGGAACAACACCATTGTATTAGGGGCTTGAGTCCTCTCATTTTCTCCTCCATTATCCTTGAGCACTCTTGGTGGAGGTGGTAAGCTTTCTACTCCTATCCTCTACTATTTGGTTGAGTAGCACATTATTGTTTGTAGTGTTTTAGCATTCTTTACTTTATTACTTTCTTTATCATACTATTTCTCTATCATTGCAAACTTGGTTGTCCGTGGAGGTGGAAACACCAAAACAGGGGTTTGACTGAGGTAGAACTCTATACAACCACCCAACAATTTTTCTCTTCATTGTGTGTAGGTGGACGTGTGGCTTGGAGTTAGCTAGTGAACAAGTACCTTTGTGAGGTTATTCTTGTCATCCTAACTCTTGTTTATTTTCTTTATCATATTTGTACATATCTTGCCTACTTCATAGCTTTGTTTTGGCCCTTTGGAAGTAGTTAGCTAGGCTATTATTCCATTTTCTAGCGTTTGACCTTGCTTCTTTAGACCTCTGGTCATATGGACACCATCACACTTGAGAAACACCAACGCGCCGTACTGTAATCCTAGAACCACACTTCCATCCTCGGGCAAAGAGCTTCCTGAGGCACATAGTTGAACCCGAAAACCAGCTCACCTATCCCCATTCTATGTTTTGGGTCTGTGGAGTGATTTAGGGACTTAATAGTCCTCATCATTCTCATCTTGCATTTCCTAACACCTCATTAAGCTGAGGTAAGTTAGGGAAACCTTCCGCTCTTGGCTCTTTGTGACTTGGGGCCTTAAACATGGTTGGTCCCCCTCTCTTACAATTCTATATGGTTATTTTTTATGATAAAATAAGTACTATAGAAAGGTTTTTATGTGCAAAAAAGAGAGTATAATATGAAATCATAATATAAATTTTTTTGTCTAAATTTTTATAAAATGATAAATTTCTATGTAATTTAAAAAAAGGTGAACCTTAGGCTTAGTGTGTAAACCTATTGCTTTTGGGGACCCTATTCCAAGTTAGATTTGAGTGTAGATCAACAAGGTGAATAGATTAACTATCAACCATAAAGGTAAGACAATCAGACCTGGATCTACACTCTTAAGGTCATCTTGAAGATGGACGAGTAATGATTTGGAATGAATAACCTAATTGAGCCATGTTACCTAATAAGATAAATGTAATATTCAAGAAATTATACACGAGTGATTTTTTGAGTGGCTACTATTCGCCAATTAGCTAATAGGTGAAATTTAGGAATCCAAAATTGGCTAATGGTTTGAGCTATAATGTGACTTGAATCAGCACATTTTTACATAAAAATTATTAGTCTTATTTAAATAGCCAAATAATTTATTTTATTAAAAAATTTAACTCAAAAGTTTTCCATAATATTCGATATATGATTATATTAGTATCTCCTAAATTTTATAAATCATAGCTGAAATCTATATTAATTCGCGAATAGTAAATCATAATTATTAGTTCCTTTAGGACCATGTTTCTAGTCTTTAGTTTCCACCATTAATTTATAATATAATCTAATGGTCGTTGTTTTATTCCATAAGGTAAAATGTACCCATGATTTGTAATGCTTGTGGGGCCCACAATTTCAGGTCTCATGAGCATTATAGATTGTGGGTACATTTTACCATGTAGAGTACAATGAGGGTTGTTAGGTCAATGACCTAAAAGAAATTTCAAGAGCCCCATGAGAATTATAGATCATGGGTACATTTTACCTTGCAGAATACAATGAGGGACATTATATTATATTTTGAAACAATGGTGGCAAGTAAAATTATAGTCTACCCCTTAAACCCATCAATAATTTTCACTCTCATGCCTCTAATTTTTCATGAGAATTATTTTGTATATTGGATTATTTTCCATCATAATTAATGCATTTTCCTATTATTTTTCAAGATTTTCCAAAATTTTCTACAAAATTTTAGTGATGTAAAAAAAAATGCTAATAATTTTTTTTTTCAAAAAAGAAATATTCGCCAATAGAAATTAATATTTTTTCTTAAAAAATGAAAGATTCACCAAGATTTATATCTTTTTTGAGGGGGGTTTCTTAAGGTTATTACTAAAAAACATTGATGGAAATTATAAATTGTAGTTGGATCTAGAAAGTGTTAGATGAAGTGTACCTGTCACCAAAAGCTAAACTTGGCATGCATAAGATGACACAGTTGCCCAAGGGCATATGGGTCTTTGATAGCTCTTCCAAAACTTCAAAAATTGATCTTGTAGCTCTCTGTCTACTCTCTATTTTCTACTTTGCAAATCTTCTGTATTTGAATATGTACCTGCAATGAATACAAAAAAGATGGTTTGGAGTGGCTATATAGAGATTTGCCTCAACCAAACCCCTATTTTGTACTTAAACCTCAACAAATAGCCAAAGATATGATAAAATATTGTGTGTGTGAGCCCTAACATTATGTGCACATAAGGTTTTTATGAGCTAAATGAAAAGAAACCCTAATCAAGTGTATTAGAGAGAGATTCCTCTATGAAAAATGACAAGATCTAATTAGGGAGAAGTCAAACACCCTAAGTAAATCTAAAATGCAATGATACCTTGCTTTAGAATGCAAGAGGAATGAAGTTTAAAGATGAGAACACTAAGAAATTTAAGGGAATTGGCTTACATAAAGGAGGTAATAGTATAACCCCATCATCGAAGCCAATTTGACACTTGAACCATCAAAATATAAATCCTATGTTTTATCTTCTTCTAATTTCAAGACATGATCATCAAGAAATAATTCTTGGTTTGGTAGAGCTAATGGTGAAGAGCTTCAACTAAATGGTAGGTCAACACTTGACCCTTAATTACCCTTTTAGAGACAAATTTAAGATAAAATTCTGTTAACAACATTACCCGTTTGGCTAAGCATCCCTATAAGTCAATTTTGGAGAAAAAATGTTTTATTGGATTGAATTTTGTAACAACATACACCTAAAAATTTAACAAATAATGTCTCAAATTACTTATGGAAAACACAAGAGCCACATATTGTTTCTATATATTTGTATAAATTGTGTTTCATAACCAGTCAATGTTTGACTAATATAGTAGATAGGATGCTCTTTAAACCATTCATATTATGTTGTGATAATAACATAGCAAGAGTATTAGATGAGGCAGAAGTGTAAAGAATAAAAGTACATCCAAAGGTAGGTGGTTGTAAAATAGGAGGATTAGCTAAATATTACATTAAGTTATCAAAGGCTTTTTGACAATTTGTGCATTCCATTTAAAATGAGAATCTTCCTTAAGCAATTGAGTGAAGGGAAGAGTATGATCCACTAATGATGAAACAAAATGATGAATAGCTTGAATCTTTTCTTATCAGCTATGAAGTTGAAAATTAGTTTAAGGAGGTGGCATGTTTATTATAGCATCAATTTTCTTTGTTTCCACCTCAATACCTAGATGTGACACAATAAATCCTAATATTTTTCCACTATCCACACCAAAGACACATTTTATTGGATCCAACCACATATTATACTTACAAATTCGTTCAAAGATTTGATATATTTTGACATATGATCTTGACGTGATATAGATTTACCTAGATATCATTGACATTGTCCTCTAAGATATTATAGATAAAATCATGAAATATTAATTTCATATCCTTATCCAGTATGTTTCTCCAATATTTTTCAATTCAAAAGAAATGAGGGTGATCCCACAATACTGATTTACAATTTTTGGCCAAATTGGACATTGAATTGATTTTTTCTAACTAAATCTTCACTTTCGGGCACCTATAGCGGCTAAAATGTGAGGAATTTAAAGATGATGCAAACTAGTGATTTGTGAAATTTTGTTTGTAGATTCTAAATTTTTTTTAAAAAAAAATTTTGGAATCAAATTTCACTTCTTTTTCCATCTCCTTCAAAAACTAGTTTTTCTTAGTAAACACCATTTTTAAGGAGTGATGCTCACCGTATACAATATAACTTCTTTTCCATGAAGGATAAAATTCTATTTTTTTCAAATTTAGATTTATAACTACAATATCTAATGCTTTCATTTGGTTTCATAGTGTTTTATTGAATATTTTTTCCTTAATCAAGTTTCGAAGTCAAACTAATTAAAATTCAGACATAGGTAGACTGTATACAAAACTTTTTTTGTATGTTTCGAAATTCAATTTTTTTTTGTTGGATCAAGGACTTCAATATCTAGTGTAATGATATATATATATATATATATATATATTGATAATATGCTATTTTTGCACATGTGTAGAACAAAAAGCTTGATTTTCAGTGAAAAACCTACATTCACAAGAAATACAAAATAAATATAATAATAAAATTAAATTTATTTAAATTATACCTTTTGGGAAGCTTATAATAAGGACTACATACTTTCAAAAAATAAATTTTAAATGAATTGAATGGATCCCCCAGTCTAAGGTAAAATCAAAAGTTGTTTTTTATCAGCATTTTGATAGGTGTAAAGGAGACTCTATTATAGGTATGGTTTAAAAATAGCAGGGTTCTATCCAAGAGGTTTTGATCTAAGGTGGTTTGATCAAACCCTCTTCAATTGGAATCCTTTAAATGGAAAATTTCAAGGCTTAAATCATTATATTTTCTAAAAATATATGATTTTAGCAAAAAAATAGGATCTCTCAAAAATTGTAAACTAGTATTGTGGGATCACTCATGACAACCCAACAAAATGTTCCCCAAGGCACGTAATAAAAAATAATTGTTGGTTTTGAGGATTGATAAATATTTGATTGTATCCAGAAAATTCATCTATAAATGAATATTTGAAGCATGTTTTATGGTTGAATCAATAATCATGTCTATGTTAGGGAGAGGGAAATCATCTTTCAAAGATGATTTATTAAGATAAAAAAAAATCCATACACATTTGAATACGATTATCTAATTTCATGATAGCCACTATGTTTGATATCCAAGGTGAATAGCTGATGGGGTAGATGAAACCAACTCATAAAATATTTTCAATCTCATCCTTAACTAACAAAGCCACTTTTGGATTCATTTAGTGGATATTATGTCTTACATTTTTAGCATCATCTTCTAACACAATGTTATGTGTAACTACCTTAGGGTCTATGCTAGACATATCTGAATAAGATCAAGAAAACATTTCAAGAAGTTCATGTAATAATTTAGTATTCTCTTGTTATTCATTAGATTCAAGAGATTTTCAAATTAAAATTACCTTATCCATGTTAGATGGATCCAGTGAGATATCAATAGTATCTCCCACTAGTAGTGTATTGTGGTTTGGAACATTAGGGAAAGGTTGGGGTATGCCTTGATAATCTAGTATGTTATCTAATATACACACATCTTTCCCAAAGTATTCTTCAACATTTATATAATAGGGAAATCCATGATCATGATGATAAGTAGGTAAGTTGTCATAAGATCCCAAAAATTCCCCTAAGGACTCATCAGTCGGAAATATATCCAATGAAATATTTTACTTTTCAACTTAGGATGAACTTATTTGAGATCTACACCTTAGGAGAGTCTTGTGTCATTGTGTTCATGTTAAGAGAAGGTCTTCAAGAAGCTTTGGTGGGTTTCAAAGGATGGAAACTAAGAATAATTGTCATACCTTACATAGACAATTCTATGGGGACCTCAATACTTTACTCCTTTATACCACAACCATTTCCTTTATACCCAAACTGAGAAAAAAATTAGATCCTCTTCCATAAATAGATTCCATTTCTTTTGAGGAAGGTGATTTCTCATAATTGTTCACATCATATGCAGATGTATAATGGGTATCATCTTTATTTCTTCAATTTATAAAATTAGATGTTTGAGAAGATTCTATGGAATATTGTGTAGATGTCACTGCAGCTTCATTTTATTCTTGAAATGTATGTGGTGATATTTTATACTCCCCCATGAAATTAGGTGCAAAATATAAATAATCCCAATCATTGTCCAAGATTTTTTTCGTGGATAACTTACTATCATCTAAGTCCTTATCATTGCTAGACATAGGTTCCACCTTTGAAGATGGAATCAATGTGTGAAAGGGCATTTTATTTCCTATTTAAATTTTCAAACAACTCTCAACCTTAGGATCAACTTTCACCATGTAAACCTTGTTGTTATATGTATACTTCATTATGCAATTAAGGGTGGAAGGGAATCCTCCTATAGTATGAATGCACGGTCTTCCAAGGAGAAGATTATATGAAAGAGAATCTAGCATGACATGGATAAGGGTAGGAAAAACTATGGGACCTACCTTAATTGGTAATTTGATCATTCCCAATGGTTTCCTACCAATGTTATTGAAACCATGAACAAATAAAGCTTTGGGTCAAGAATAAGAGACCTATTCATACCAAGCTTATTTAAAAGGTCAATGCTACAAACATTAAGACCTGAACCATTATCAATAACAGTACACCTAACACAAGTTTTATTAATGACCACCATTATCATCAAGGCATCATATTGCTTTTGAGTTTCAAGAGGGGGTAACTCAGTATGATAAAAGACAATATCCAAATTCGTTGAGTTCATACCATCAAGCAAGGATGCTACACCATTTGGTTTAGCATAAGGTGGCACAATTTTTTTTTGTAAAGACTCTTGAAGCATGCTATGATAGATAGGTGAGTTTTGAATTAAGTCCCACAATGAAGTCTTAGTTAAAGTAGCATGAATCTGCTCAACAAGATCATACTCCTTACCACTATGTTGAGGAAAATGAGGTGTGAGAGGGTGAATTGGTTGCAAGAATGATATAGATGAAAAAATGACTAACCTTTATTTTGATTAATTATTATTTCTTGTGTTATATGTATGAGCAACGACATGCTAGTGTTGGTGTGATATATTTTGTTGTATGTGATTATGTTGAGTCAATTTTCTTGTAAAGTTTAAGATATTACTAGGATATTTGCATTTGTTTGATGGTGGTCCAATAATAAGCACAAGTTGATTTTGCATTTGAGGTTTATGTAAAGGAGGGTAAATAATTAGTTGTGGTGTGATTGAATCTAATGTGTTTATGAATATTTGAAATTTTAAAGCTTTAGGAGTCTTAGTGGATGATTTTAATGAGATGAAATCATCAAGAGCTTCATCTAATATATCAAAATCATCGCTAATAAAACTAAAAGGCTCATCATATAAATAGAAAACTTGTAGAAAGAGATCTAACGTGATCATATTACTATACTTTCACCAAGAGATTAATTACAACATTATTTACAAGATTCAATTTACATTTATGCCTCTTAACACTAGTTATGATCAAACACAACAACTCATGTCTATTATAGACATAGTTTTTAGAAATAGGCTTTAGGATTGCACAAAGAGTACATATATCAATTTGCCTCTAAAATTTGGTTAAAATTGTGCAAATTAGGGGTGCTAGTGCCCTAGACCAAAGGCACAAGCTTTTGAAATTTTGAATTTTGTGATAGTAATTATAGTTAGTAGAGATCCAAGACTAACACACTCTAGGTCTAAAACTAAAAATGCTATAGTTTTCCCTAGTTTTGTAAAAATGTAATCTAATATACAATGAGTTTAGGTTTCTAAATTTTTCAAAAATGATATTGTTTTAAACCAACTAATGAACTAATTTAGAAAATTGTCAAATTTATCTATATATTTGGTGCATTATTGTGTTCGGAAAATTTTGTCATCTCATAGAAACCTCCAAGAACAGTAGTGCCTTCGGTAACTTTAATTTGAAATAGATTACCTCAAAAACACATAAAACTATGTCACAAAGCAGAATTAGACACAATTCATTTCCCACATTAATCTTTTTGAGAGAACCACATGTGAATTCAGTTTCAACAACTTGCATAAACAAATTCAACAAACATAACCATTAAACATTAAAGATAGTACAGAAGATTAGAACACAGATTTATGTGGGGAAAACCCTTTCGGGTAAAAAACCCCACACTCCAAAAGATTTGAGCCATTGTATTATTCAGCAAAAAATAGAGTTACAATACAATCTCAGGCTCATAGCCTTTTTCACAGAGATTACTCCTTGTTTCATTCTAGAGACAAACTGGCAACAACCCTGTTCTATTTCCCTCTCTCCTTTTTACATTTCACTAATCAACCTCTCAGTCCATACAACCTTTGCACTGTTACAATACTCTCACATAGTATACAGTGTAGATTAACATGAGAGATCAACCAACACACTTAATCTGGAGAGATTTCGGTAGCATAATCCTGCCTTAATCTTCCTCTCACAGCAAGAGACATCTCACTCGGCTACACAACCGCACAACTCGACCACCGGCCTCTTGGCATCTTTGTCGCACAACCGCTTAGCCTTCACTTCTTGCGAGATTCATCTCTATCAGCTCGTACTACAAAATGTCCAATGTATATACATTCATCTTCAGCAGACAGGAAATGATTCATCTTCTGTAGATCAGTCTGTATTCCAACAGTCAGACCAACTGTTAACCGCTCTATCTTCTCCAACTACCACACCCCTTTTAGGGTTACTTGTTCACCTCAAGCCACACGCTATCATCCAACATTCAAACCTGGCCATTGGATAAGCGGTCGAACAAATCTCCTTCGTTGAAGTTAGGGTTATCTACCTAACACCATGCTGCCTAGTCAAAGAGACATACATTACCATCTCACCAATGTCCACCGAGCACATGGGCCCACATGCCATCTGTCCTCCACATCATCGCCACCTGTCGGCCTTGAACACGATTCACCATCCTATTGGGTCCAACATCTGTCGACAGTTGGAAACCAACCATCACTTTCCAACTGTCGAAACTCCTTCATATTCTGCTTGCCATGGTGAGGGATCCACCAAGACACGCATCCACTGCTTGTGCAATTCCGCAGCATCAAAAGGGAATCTACAATATTCTCAACAAGTCTCATGGAAAAGACTTAAATATTAAATCCAAGTGGTCCCCACATCTGTTGGCATCCAAGTCGCTATATTGTTGGAGAACCGAACTCCAAAACCTCATGTCAAAGTTCCCAGAACCCACGACTTGCCAACAAAGGGATCGCTCCATCGCTCAAAACCTAAAATTCCAAACCCCAAGATGAAGGTTATGGAGTTCCTGAAACCTGCGATGAGTCGACTACAAAAGAAGTAGCCTTCCTTCCACAATTGTTAATTCAGGAGGTTATGAAACTTTGGAACTCCATGAATTTAGTTAGACAAACTTGAAAACCAGCGACTTAACTCAGGCCGATAAAGGAGGAAAACATAATTGCTCCAAGAAGTAATCAAGCCAGTAAATTTGAGTCATAATTCTCAACATTCTCCCACTTGACGAAGAACTTACTGGCTTCTTCCAACGCAAACACAAAATCTTGAACAATTCTTTTGTGCTCCAACCAAGACACTTGCAATGACATCCAAGATGTCCACCAACTCAAGCAACAGTTCCAACCATCTACCATAGGAAAAGGAATGAGCCAAGGCGTATATGCATCAGTCTCAAGAACACAAGCATCAGATCCCATTTGTTCAAATCTCTGATCAACAGCATTCAGGACACCCAATCAACAAGTTTCTATAGATAACAGTCTACCAGATAGTTTGCAACAAAACCAAGTATCCAACTACAACTAACTGTCCAACATTGCAACCAATCACAGCCTTCCATGAAACCACATAGATCTCAAACATGCTCTCATGCTCCATCAAAAATTCTACACCAACATCCAAGATGTCTACCATTAAGGAAAAAATTCCTATCATCTTCCAACATGCCACCTATGGAAGAAAGGTATAAGCCAAGGTGAATAGGCACAAGTCCAACAAACAAAAGAAAAGGATCCTAGTGATATCAACAACAAGAAACTGCCATCACTCCAGAAAACAAGAAAGAACATTAGCTAGAACAACAATCATCCTGACTGCTTCCATCCAATTGATAAACCCAAGTGACTAAAAAATGGCACCCACAGCAAGTGCTAGGCCATCCAATCATCCATACCTTAAAGGTATCAAACATTAGTAAGCTTATGCCAGTAGTACAACCAACCCATCAACCGCAAATACAAGCACCACACACAAACTAGTCGAAGAAGACCAAATACATCCAGGTACTCCCACTACATGGGTAATGCCCAATCTGAAAGATCAAAGGCATAACAAGTCTACCAATTACATCACATAGAAAATGTAACCTTGTAGTACCAAGGAACATCCACAGTGATATGCACAACCTACAAATTAATAATCTGCAAGATCAACTCTCACCACAAGTCTTTAGAACTCTCCCAAGTTCTCCATACCCAACAAAGGAAAAAGATTAAGAACCTCCATGTCATCACCCAAGAATATGAGTGAAAACACATGACCACAAGCTAGTGATCACTACAGCTCCGACTAAACCTCAAACTAATGTAATGTGAAACAAAACGTCAAGAAGACCACCAAGACCAAAGAGAGAAACTCTACACAACATATACCTATAGAACATCCTCCTACATACACTTCTAATAGCAAGCTGTGTCAAGTATGATCTCCTTCCCATCCCAAAGAGATGCCATAGCATCCAACCGTTCAATCACCAAGATCAAGCATAACAAATGTAACATGCAAACAATCATGGATGTAAGCTTCTTAAAGAAGACCAAACTATTTTATTTCCCATATCAGGAAATAAGCCCATAAAGCATCTCCTACTGGTTCTCATCAGTAAATGATATAACATAAAGGATCGAGGAGATAAACTATGTTGTACATCTTCCACTATGAATCCTTTAGAACCATTAAACAACAATTCAAGATCCATATCTATGAAAGAAATAGTAAAACACATCTGAAAGATATAATGGGCAGATACCTCTCAGATAAACTATCGAGTAAACCAAGAGTGGGAAAAGAAAATGCTCCTTCAAGATATACAAGCCACCATGAATCATCCAAGAGTTGTCTCCTCATTGGTCTCTGTTGAACTCACATTCAACCAAGGTGTAGGCTACTCAGACTTTCTGCTGAAAACAACACCTTTCTTAGGAGAATTACAGCCTCACCTTATTCTCCATGTATCCATGAGCACCTTCAAATGATCATCCCATGCTGAACTCCAAATTATATTGTTGCACTAACATGAAGTTCTCAAGCATATGACCAATGTACTCAAAACACAGAGAAACTCTAAACCACTGTCAAAGCTCCAAACATTTGAAACAGGAACTTATCATGACACCATGATCTACATATCCCCCTTAGGAGATACCAAAGCTCCAAGTGAACATACCATGGTCTCAAGTGCAATGCACAATGTCAAAACTCTAGTGCATAAACAAGAGTATACCATGACATAAAGAAAACAAACTCAAAACCAACATCACCTATCAAGCACCGACAACACCTCAACCAAAGAATCCAAATGTCCTCCATGGTTCCAATATGAGACACATCCTCAAATAGTGCCCAAGAAAATGCGAAAGAACCCTTCTGCAACAACAGGATCAAAGAGCTCCTCCTAGTAACATCTGCAACACTAGAGAAAAAAAACATTCACCACCAAGTGATGAATCCAGAGTCATTGCTAAAGCTCCCACTAAACCATGACAACCGAGCTTCTCGAGCATCATGACCCAACATCTGCTAATCTGAAATATTTTAGGTCCACACAACAACATGTCCATCTGACAATAATGCTAAGTAGCACCAAGATCTCCAAAACAAGCATAGATTACCATCACCGTCAAAAGCTTACACAAAGCAGTGTATCCAAGATATCCATGACATCGTGATACAACATGCTATAGGTCCCCATAGCCGACTATTCAGGTACTCAACACCATCCATCCTCTCATCTCAAAGCAATCAAACCAATGCACAAATGACCACAAACAAGGCCAGCTTACAAGTCTGCATAAACACTAAACCAAATCGTGTGGATATAGACAATCCACTTCCAAGTTGTCCCACAACAAACATATGGGTAAAGACAACCCATAACCTTGCACAACCCGTAGATTCAATTAATGAAACATGAAGACTCACTAACACATCAATGTCTTACACAATATGAGATCTCACAAGAGAACAACCATGTAGACACTCTGACTCAAACACCAGATCATGACCAAATCCTATTTTCCAAACATGTCCACAATGAGCACCATAGTCAAGGAATCCACAAGCAATACCACAAGAATGTTGAGTGACAAATCACATACCAACAATCTCATACAAAGAAAGCATCTCACCTCCTCATACCATGCCGAAGCACGCATGCAGAACTGCAAACATCTCATCCAACAACGCCCCAAAAGCTAGGGTCTAGAAAATAGTTTAACAATAACTCCACATAATCACAAGTTTTGCTTGACGTGTAAAACCTACAAAATCACATAAAACATGCAAGTGCAATACATCCTTAAAAAATGAAACAACAGTTCAAGAACTCCAGGCCCCCCTTCAATCCAATTCCAAAACCATCAATATGCACATGCATCCGAGAACGAGATAGGCTATTCAATAAGCTTTCAAACCATCTAATGATTAACTCCATAGCCTTCAGTATTCGAGGCTAACAAAATACAATGCCTTCCAACACCAAGAAATACCACCTAGCATAAGCACTCTCTTCCATGACTAAGACACAACCCAAACTTCTCCATATCACCATGGAGCCTCTCACACAGACACCCAATATGAAAGCTTTGCTGCAACTCAACCAAGAAGCAAAGAAATCCACCTCATACATTAAGGTTATACTGCTGCCAAGATAACCAACTCCATCTTCACCATCCTTCAAACTACGTGCCTTCTCTGAATACTACAAGACTTCCATTCACCAAACGATCAATACATCAGCCAATTCCTCTAGATTTCCTCAAGCCTGATAGACTAAGAAATCTTCACAGGAGAAATACCCAGAACCAACAACCAAAAGAAGGCTCTGATACCACTTTTGGGAAAATTTTGTCATCTTAGAGAAATCTCCAAGAACAGTAGTGCCTTCAGTAACTTTAATTTCAAATAGATTGCCTCAAAAATACATACAACTATGTCACAAAGTGGAATCAGACACAGTTCATTTCCCATGTTAATCTTTCTGAGAGCAAATGTGAATTCAATTTCAACAACTTGCGTAAATAGATTCAACAAAGAGAACCATTAAACATGAAAGATAGTACAAAAGATTAGAACACACAGATTTACATGGGGAAAACACTTTCGGGTAAAAAACCCCACACTCCAAAAGATCTGAGCCATTGTATTATTCAACAAAAAATAGAGTTACAATACAATCTCAGGCTCATAGTCTTTTTCACAGAGATTACTCCTTGTTTCATTCTGGAGACAAACTGGCAACAACCCTATTTTGTTTCCCTCTCTCCTTTTTACATTTCACTAATCAACCTCTCAGTCCATACAACCTTTGCACTATTACAATACTCTCACACAGTATACAGTGCAGATTAACACGAGAGATCAACCAAGACACTTAATCTAGAGAGATTTCGGCAACATAATCCTGCCTCAATCTTCCTCTCATAGCGAGAGACATCTCACTCAGCTACACAGCCGCACAACTTGACCACCGACCTCTCAGCCTCTTTATCGCACAGCCGCTCAGCCTTCACCTCCTGTGAGATTCATCTCTATCAGCTTGTACTGAAAAACATCCAATGTATATATATTCATCTTTGAACAATAGACAAGAAACAGTTCATCTTCTGTAGATTAGTTCGTATTCCAATAGTCAGACCAACTGTTAACCGCTCTAACTTCTCCAACTACAACACCCCTTTTAGGGTTACCTATTCACCTCAAGCCACATGCTATCATCAAACATTCAAACCTGGTTGTTGGATAAGCGGTCGAACAAATCTCCTTCGTTGAAGTTAGGGTTATCCACCTAACACCATGCTTCCCAGTCAAAGAGACATACATTAGGGTATGTGCAAAATCATCATGGAAAAAATAGGCCCTTAAGTGGCAAAAAATTCAAAAAAATCAGAGTTAGGAAACTTGACATAAAAATTTGAATAATTTATCTATATTATTTCAAAAATATGTAAGAATAGAATATGTAGCAAATTGAATGTAGTTTCTGAACTACTAGGTCTGTTTTAAAAAAATAAAAAATCTATTTGGTGAAAATTTGAAATTTCAATGTAGTAGCACTTAAATTTCAGGGAAAAAATAAGAAGTAGGTGTGTGTCTGACCACCCTAACCACAATTAAATGATAATATTTTACATATAATTAGAGGACTCATGTCCCGATGTGATGCATATTTTTTTATAATTTTTTTCCAAGTAAATAATTAATTATGAATTTTTTATTACAACTTTTAAAAAATATAAAAAACTTGTATGTCTGACCAACTTAACTTCGTCAAAACTTCATGAAATTCAATTTTTATTTTTTTAATCCTATAGTATACTAAGCATAGAATGTGACACATGTTTTGGATTCAGAAAATGTGATACAATTTGAAAGTTATAGATGTTTTTCAGTTAGTCTATCAATCAGGACTTTAATCATAATTTGAATAGAAAATGAATAATAATTACAAGTATTAAATTCAAAGTAAAGCATAATTTTTATTGGTGGAAAGCTAAGAATCTCCTTTAAAAACCCTTTTTGTTTCATCAATTTTGGGTAAAAAAATTCGTCAACCACACACCCATCATATTGCCACTTTTTGGCCCATCATGATCCTGCACATACCCATTACTGTCTCACCAATGTCCACTGAGCACATGGGCCCACATGCCATCTGTCCTCCACATCATCACCACCTATCGGCCTTCAACACGATTCACCATCCTATCGGGTCCCACATTCGTCGGCAATTGGAAACCAACCATCGCTTTCCAACTGTCGACACTCCTTCATATTCCGCTTGCCGTGGTGAGGGATCCACCAAGACACGCGTCCACTGCTTGTGCAATTTTGCAGCATCAAAAGGAAATCTACAATATTCTCAACAAGTCTCACGGAAAATACTTAAATATTAACTCTAAGTGGTCCCCACATCCTTTGGCATCCAAGTCGCTATATCGCTGGAGAGCCGAACTCCAGAACCTCATGTCGAAGTTCCTGGAACCCACAACTTGCCAACAAAGGGATCACTTTGTCACTCAAAACTTGAACTTCCAAACCCCAAGATAGAGGTTACGAAGTTCTCGAAACTCGCGATGAGCAGACAATAAAAGAAGTAGCCTTCCTTCCAGAATCACTAAGTCAGGAGGTTATGAAACTTTGGAACCCCGCGACTTCAGTTAGACAAACTTGAAAACCAGCGACTTAACTCAGGCCGATGAAGGAGGAAAACAAAACTGCTCCAAGAAGCAATCAAGCCAGTAAATTTGAGTCATAATTCTCAACATATTGAAGTTCAAATAAGACATTATTTCTAGTTATTAAAATAAAATAAAACCACTTTTTTCCCATACAAATACACTTTTTGTAAATAGGAGGTTTAATTTCTAAAATTTTGCTTGATAATTCAGATCTAAAGGATATGAAATATTGATAAGAAGATTTATCTAGTGTAGGATATATCAGGTTCACCAAAAATGTGGAAAAAGAGATCCTAGACCTAGTAAATACATTATTAAGATCAATATTTTTTTACATCAATATTAGAAGCCAAGTCGACAAGGTGATAAGGTTAGCCAACAGCCTAAAAGGAGATCCAATATGCCCTGGACCTGGTTATTTTGTTGCCTTGAAAATTGATTGGATCAATATGAATTAATTGACCTATTTAACTATGCAACCTAATCTAAAAATATTTTTTTTTACACAAATGAAACTGAAAAGTTATAGATTGAAGAAAATTATAAGAAGTTTAGAGTTTTGTGCACCTATCATATAAATTTGGAGTAGAATTAGGAGGTCAAAGGAATTAGTGCCCTAGACTAAGAAGTGTAGATCTTGATATGCAATTATTTGACCTAAAACCTACAGGTTTACACTTTGTTCTTTTGGTATGCAAATTATCATCTTTGAATCTAAACCTACAAAATCATAACAAATAGGGAGAAATGGGTGGCTATATAATATTTTTCCTTGGTCAAACCCCTTTTTGTTATTTCTACCTCCACAAATAGCTAATTGATTGACAAATAAAATATGTGTGCTCCTAACCTTAAGTGTGTCTAAGGCTATAATGAGCTAAAATGATAAAACTCCTACTCAATTGTGTTAGATAAGGATTCCTAAATGTCATGAACAAGATTAACCCAAGAGAAAGTCAAATACCCTAGGGAAAATCCAAATGCATAAATAGCTTTCTTATAGCAAGTAAATTAAAGTTGAAAGATGAGAACACTCTGAAAACAAGTCATTAGATGCTTGAAAGAAGAAAAAGCTATCTCCAAAACCTAGATTCCATCATTTCCTTCCATTGGCATCTAAATCTAATCATTGTGCTAACTTGGAATAGTTCTTCAATTTGCTTTTGTAAATTTAGAAAAAAATGGATGTATTTCGGTAGAGCCTAGCTATAATTGTAATTGATTCCTTTTTTAATTTGAAATAATAATTCTTATATTTATAGTGGAGCATAGGAATAAATTAAAGTGTAGGTTGACTCATTTAAATTTATTTTTTTGGGATTAATTTATCACCAAGTCTTAGGTTTGAATTCACATCTCTAAAATTTGAGACCGACATCAATGGGAAATCAAAATTATCAGACAAACATCTGGACTAGGGCACTAGCACCCCTTGCTAGCCCTTTTGCAACATTCAAATATAATTCAGAAGTTTAGGGTCTGCTTAATCAAGACTCATCCAAAACATGAGCACTTGTTGGGGTTATTTTGGTGACATATGATAGACAAACACACTTTTTAGGGTAGCACTAACACATTCTCTTGGGTTGATAGGAAAGTTCAAGGCTAGGGAATGTGTAAAATGCATTAATGGAGAGGATACTAAAGCAAGTTCCAAATAGAGTAGGAAATTATATTTTCACTTTAAGGGAGTACAATTTATGGTACTACAGTTTTAATATTTTTATAAATTTCTACAAAAAAAAATATAACTAATTATTTACTTGCAAGAAACCACAAAAATTATGCATCACATTCGAGCATGTGTCCTCTACTTATATTCAAAGATTCAATTTTTTTCTCATACTTAGGTTTGTTGAATAAACATATGCTTTTTATTTAAAAAAAAAAATTAAAGTACAACTACATTAAAATTTTAAATTTTGACCAAATAAAATTATGTTTTTCAAAAAACGCCTAGTAGCCTACAAACTACATTCAATTTTCTATAAATTCTATTCTTACATATTTTCCAAATTATGTTAATAACCTATTCAATTTTTTATGTGAAGTTTCTTAAGTTTGTTTTACTATATTTTCATTGCCACTTAGAGGCATTGTTTGGCCCATCATGATCATGCACTCACCCATATAATTAGTTCGATTATGGAGAGATACACATTTAATATGAGGGATAAAAGATCGAAGATGATTATTTCACTACTCAATGTGAGTCCTCCAAATATGGGTAAATCTTATGGAACTGGACAATATGGGAGAATGTAAGTGAACTGGAAATTTGGTCTGATTGGATGGTAAACACACACATTCAAATAAATTGGTTATTTTTTAAATGAATTTTGGAGAAATCCAAATGTAAACTTAGGTATATTTTAGTGCTTTTTTTGCTTATGGAGAAATTTTGACACGTCGGGAAACCAGTTTTGAGATTTAGGAATTTTGAGGAAATTGCATCAAGCCACAAGGAAAATCCAAAGAAAAGAAAAAAGAGGGTGTCCATATTTTAAAAAATGCTAAATGGGACATTTTTTGAACAAACACAATAGTAATGGAAGTAATTTGATAGTTGGCAGAAAAGTGTATTATTAAAAACTATGGATAATTTTGTATAATAATAGGATCAAGTGAATTCCACTCATTCAAAAGTTCAAATGTAGATTCATGGACTATTTAAACAATGTAGATGATACGTTTTTATTATTCATGGATGGATTTTGTTTGGAATTTTGGAATTTTTTAGTAGAACAAAGAAATAAGATATCACAATTATGAATGCAAATCATAGAATTTAATGGAAACGAATTCACAAAGACAAAAAAATTAATGTAGTTCACCCAATGTGGGTTATGTACACAAACGATGGTCCAATTTATCAAATATCACAACTGCATGTACACTCAAACGTCAACAGTCTGCACACAACTTTTGTTCTTGCATGTGTTGCAAGATGGTGGGTCCCTTGGTCTTCCTTGCAGCATAATGCTTGGGTTTGTGACATGGTCTAACTGCCTCTTATGGATCTTAACTAACACTTGTATCAAGCAATTATAGGTTGACCTTTTGGTGCAACGACAAGGCCAACAATTGGTATCAGAGTTGGTCACAGGTTCAAACCCCTCGCTTGTGTTAGGGGGGGGGATTGTTGCAAGATGTTGTGTCCCTTGGTCTTCCTTTCAGGACAACACTTGGATTTGTGACATTGTCTAACTACCTCCTATGGATCTTAACTAGCACTTGTATTGGGCATTGATAGGTCGACCTTTTGGTGCAACGATAAGGCCAACAACATGCTCACTACAAAAAATTGCAACCTTCTCCTTGCACTATTGCATGTTCTTTCCAATGCACAACCTACAAACTTCACCATACCTCTGCATGTTGCTTGTTGTGTGTTCTTCACATTGACACTGTGACTATCCACCTTCGATCCATAAAAAAGAAACTATCCATTTCTAATAGTTACAAACTAGTTTTTTAATTGAATTAATAAAAAAACTCTTTTGTTCATTAATTTAGAGGAAAACTTGATTGCCAAAGTGGTTAGAATATTAACACTGGAGCATGCTCAAGCTCCACAGACCAACATGAAAAAAGTGCCAGTCAAAATAGTGGGTTGATGAATGGTCTTGTAGACCTTTAGTTCTACTTGACACACATTGTCTTCCACAAGCAGTACAATTGAATGAGCTTAAAGTATCAATCAATTTTGACCATGTATCAAATCTCATACAACTAGGTATTATAAATTTATTAGTTAGTTGAAATTAATGTTTTATTATATTGTAAAATATTTTAGGTTGAATTTAGTAGAATTGATTTATTCATTCAACTCAATACAAGTCATGTTTATGTAGTTATTGTTGAGGAGAATAATGAAGAAGGAATACATTATTAAAATTTGTACTATTGTATAGAGAAAAAAATTATATTGAATACCACAGTTGTTGATGAAGAGACTAATGAGTATCCTATAAGGTCCATTTTCCAAATTGGAATGTGTCTTAGAAGGTACCCAATGAAGAAATCTATTATGCAGGTTTTTTAGGACTCTAACACATAAAAATTTCTTCATTACTCTAATATTATTATTGCATGAAATGTTCATTTGATCAAATATTGGGGTTGACCAAAGAATAAGAATTTGTAGAAAGTTTGAGTTGAACCATGAAGTAATACTTGAAACTATAGAGGAGAGTTGACTTGCAAATTGAATTGGTACCTTAATGTGCATGTTTTGTGAATTGCAGGTATATTGTTGAGTCCTTAAATTTATGTTTTGGTAACATTTTTTATTTTTTGATTTGAGATTCACCTTTCAATTTGAAAGGTTCATCATTTCATTTTTCATTTCATAGTGATTAAGTGACAATACTCATAATGATCATGTAATACAATTTCTAAACTAAATCCCTTTAGATAATTCACTACATTGGAAGAGACTCCACACAATGTATTAGAAAAAAATATTGAACCATCATCTTATTATTTTACCTCCAATTTTGAAAATGGATAACTCTAAGCTTACATCACACACAACTAAGTAATTTTATTTATAACATTGCATACATAAACATTCAATAAATAGATGCATAACATTCAAACATAAAATTAAAGAACTTGTACATAAAGGGAAGAACAAAATTAATCATACTCATGATTCCACAACTCCATCACTTGATAAGATTAGTCATGGGAAAACATATCATGCATGCCAAAAGGTTACTCTTGTTCACCACATTGCATCTTAAGTTGAGGTTACACATGACATAAAAGAAGAACCACCCAATATTAAGATTTGAAAAAATCATTGCTTAGGAATACTTATTTACACCTCTTATTTTTTTCTTCCTTATTTTCTTAGCTTTAAGTTCCCATTTTTGGTTTAGGGTTTTCTTTATGCCTATACTTTACCAACCTTTACCTTTATTTCCCACTCTGTTTGATCTCTTACCTATTATTTTCATATTTTAGCTTCCACATCCTTATGTGTATAGAGCTTTTGTTTAAATTCATGATTTTCGCCTAACCATTTTTGTTTCTCATATTGCATTCTTATTTCTTACCATAATACTTATCAAATATTCCCATGTGTAACATGATTTGCTGCTTATGCTTGTCCAAATATGGAATATACCAACTTTTGATTCTCATGCCCCATCCTTTGACCATTAATTACTTGTAATTGATCCTACACTGCCCTATCTTACTTTTAGAGTTTACATATTTTCCTTCCATTCACATATGACAGTTTTAGACTTACCACATCAGACCAAAGATGTCATTTCTTCCCCTTATTTGAAGCTTCTTGCTTTCCCAAACATATCTTAAACCTTTTATTTCCACATCCATTAATGACAGGATAAGATAAGCTTTGGAAAAGAAGGCAGAGGAGATAAGGATTATAAATAAAGTCTCCATGCACTAAATGTTGCAGCAGCGCCCTGTCTGATAGAACTGGAGACTGAACATGTGAATGCAATAACTATGGAAGTTGGGATTACCTTTTCCAACAAGATGGATCCTCCGTTCAAAGGGAACAACTCATTTAATAATTTGTTTACAATAATTGATCTTTTTGCTAGTGTTGTTTGAATAATTCAAAATACATTCAAGTTTGTTTTGGACGTTTTGAATTATTCTTGTCCTCTGCTCTGTTCCCAGAGAAAATGATGGAAGAATACAAACTTTATGTAGGTAAAATTTTAGTCCAGGCTTGCATTGCAGGCATGACTATCATAGTCAGGATTGCCCTTGACAATGTAATGAACCATTTCGTATTTTTAGCTTACAGACAAGCTGTTGCTACACTTGTGATGGCCCCTATTGCTTTTTTTCTAGAAAGGTATATTCATTATACGTAGTACAAGCATGGAAAATCCCAGATGTGAGTTGAATTTTCAAATCTTCGTAGCCATGACAATAGATACAGTGGACAATATTAATATCAACATCTCCAAGCCATATGCATAACTCCAATTTACCGTGCAGAAAAGAACATCTCCACTAACTTGTACTATTTTCTGGCAGATCTTTCTTCTTGGTCTTTCTGGATAAGTAGAAAAATTCATCTACTCTAAATATAATAATTAGCTTCTAATTGATTTGATCATTTGGCGTTCGGTGTAAGGGGACTAACTCCTGTGGTAATATTGCAGGATTACTGTGAGCCAGAATTTGTTTTTCATTGGCTTGGCATACACTTCGGCCACCTTTACATCTGCAATCACAAACCTCGTTCCTGTTGTCACATCTGTGATGGCCATGGCTTTTCGGTATTGATTTAAACCTAATAAATTTTTGATCCCATTTAATTCTAATACTTGTGTGAGCAGCGACATGTGGGTGAGTAAATCAATAATAGTTGGTGGTAATCTCACCAAAGATAACTTGATGCGCATCAGTATAATATATAGTAAGCCAATTTACAGGCTTTGTCCTAGACAATACATTTCTTATCAGGACATTTGCATCTAATATTGTACTTTGTAGCAAAAGTTTGACAGTTTTCTGTTAAATAATATTCATTAATAATATAACAATATACCCACATATTTGTGTAAGGGCAATATAACTAGAAGGGACGCTATATGAAATTGTCCATAAGAAAATATAGCCACATGAAAATATTAGAGCAATATAACGAAATTTCTGTTATAGAATACAGCGCCCACAATAGATGTTACAAGCTTCGAGGACTATCAAATCATTGATCATTAAAATAACCAAGAGTTTGATTATTTTAAGCATTTCAGATTAGAGAAATTTGATATAAAAAATATGTCGGATTTAAAAGGGGGAGATCAAACAAAAACAAACGCAGAAATAAAACAAACTGATAGCAGATTTTAGATCATTCCATTAAACACCATTATGGAGCAGATACAGAATGAAAACAAGCAATAGAAACAGCAGCCATGTAATTTTATATTAATCAAAATTCTGCTTTCTTTTACAGAGCTTTCTGGGTTCTTCCATCATCATTCACTTCATTACAAACTTCTGTAGTTTCTTCATTGCTCTTGAGAGCTGTATTTTTTTTCTCTTGAAAGCTATCTCCTTCTTCTCTCTGCGCAACAACAAAAGTAACCAACTATAAAACCTAAAAGCACTTTCTGGAGTCTTCAAAATAAACATAAAATAATATTTTCTAATGCACCCACAAAACGTGTGAGGCCTGCACAGTAGTTAATACAAATTCATTTCATGTCATTTCGTATCCTTTTTCAAAAGCTGGCTTCTTAAATTTCTCTTTAATGCTGGGACCAATTTGTGATCTAATGCAGGTATATTAGTTGTATTTCTTCAATGTTGAGATATCCTACTGATATGTAAATGATACGTAGCATGTTGATCCGACATGGGTACAGCTGGGGCATTAAGTAGGGCAGGTGAGATTATATCTCCAACACTCCCCCTTAATCTCAACTGCTAACATTCATCTCAAGAAAAAATTATGGAGCATCCACCTTCTCAAAAGGTTCTGGCGCATCTTCCTTCATTTCCAAAATTCTGTTCAAAAGTTCCGGAGCATCTTCCTTCTGTTCCTGAATTATGTTCAAAAGTTTCGGAGCATCTTCCTTCAAGTTCCGGAGCATCCATGTTCTAATTTCAAACATTACTTACAAAGTGTTGCAGTATTTGGCTATGCTATTTCTTTACTCATTGACAACTTCAATTGACCTTTTATGACCTCATACAACTAAGATTTTTCTAAGATCATCTGATCTTTTATAAAATCTTCTTTCTTGCATTGTTCTTGTTTCTTTTTTTGTATAAACATTGAGAGCTGTGTTGCTCCTTTTTCTTGATCTTTTTATAGCAAAGCTTTGATGCTATGTCTTCTTCCTTACACCACGTTCTTGCTTGTTTCAGAGTTGTGTTGCTCTTTTTCTACTTCTTTTGACTGTGACTTTGGATCCTCTTGGTTGTTTTTACAACAATCTCCTTCTATCATGGCAACATCTTCAACTGATTTACAGCGGCCTGTATTTCTTATTCTGCTTGTCTAGCAACTTCACTTTTATTGACTTCTTTTACTGATTAATATAGTATCAATGATGTGATTTTTGTGTGCTGCTGTACAAAAATTATTCAATTGACTTTTATCCTTTATTTTATCTTTGCTATGTTCTCTTGAACATTCCCTCTTAGTCTTGTGCCTTTCTATTTTTTTTTATCACCATTCAAAATTTCTAGAGAAAAATTTCCTAAGCAATGTCTTTCTGGAGTAAAACTTCTGGCGCATGGCAACTTTCTGTGTTGCTGCTGCAAACATTCCAGAGCAACTCTTCTACTGAGAGTTTCCGGAGCTTCTCTTTTTTTTATTTTTACTGATGCTTCAGCATCTACAATCCCTTTTTAATTTATTGTTTCTCCAACAGCTGTTGTTGTATCAACCTTTGAATTTTGCAATGGTAGCTTCAACTACTTCTCTAAATTTTTGAATCTCCTTGAATATGACCCCTTGCATACAGGGCATTCAACACTCAAACTTGGAAGCTCTTTAGGCTTCTTCTTACACTTCTATGTTTTGTGTTTGCAACCATGTTTTTTTTACTTTTTAAAAAAAAAACTGTAAAACCATTTTCAACTCTCAATGATTATGCCATTTGTTTGGCCTTTTTTAACTGCTGCGGTTGTTCCTCCAACTCTTGTTTCAAAACATCAACATGGAACTTTCAATGTCTTCACAATCTGAAAATGTCTCATTAGACAGCAACTTCTTTTCACTCAAAATATTTTTCATCCCTTTTGAACATTCATACCTTTTATGATTGTTATCATTTTTCACAGATGAAAATTTGTACAATAGTTTGAACATATCTATAAGCGTCTTCCAACTTGAACCATAGACCCATCCACAATCCATTCTTATGCAATCTGTCATTGATTCATTCTTCCAATCTTTGTTTAAACACATTTTCTCACAATGATTCTTTAATCCACATATGCTACAAGGATGCAAATTCCAACACTTATCCTCGGTATGGCCTTTTCTGTGGCAATGTGTACACTCAACATTCTTCATTTCCTAAATAAATTTACCTACTTTTGTAGGATCATTCCCTTTTCCTGGAACATACCTGAGACCTTCATACTTTGGCCTCATTGTTGGCTCAATTGGATTTCTCATTCCTTGTCCTTTCCTAATCCATCTCCATTGTATCCCATTCTTTTCATAATTTGCATACCAACATTGTCATCAAAACAAATAACATTTGCAAAATCAGATTCAGACTCATTAACATGTTCATCTTCATCAATACAATCTTCTTCACACATGATTTCAACAAAGTTACATTCTTCATTTGATTGATCAAAATGCAAATCATTTGTATCACAAGAAATATCATGCACAACTGGCTTTGTCTTCAAATAGTCATTTTCTTGCTGCAATTTTAATATCTCATTTTTTTTAAACTGTTTTCTTCTAATATTTTTAGTTTTTGTTCCAAACCTTCAAAAAACTTCAACTTGTTTTGTATTTCCTCTTTTTCTTTTTCAAACAGTTTTAATTTTTCTTCCAATTCTGTATTTTTCTTTGTAACTTCATCCAATTCTTTACTCAAGGCATCATTTTCACATATAATTTCATATTTCCTTGCTACCAATTCTGAATTACATTTGTTAACATTTAACAATTCTTCTTCTAAAACATCTTTTGCAGTTACTAAATTCTCATTCTCCTTTTTAACTCTTTTTCCTACTTTTCCCATCTGTAACAAACAATTTCAACTTACCTTACTTGATTTCATTATAGAGATTTATCTTCCAAAGGCTTCGTGTGCCTTCACTCTATTTCTTCACAATTTCTTTTGACTGATAAATTCCTTCAACAACTTCAACTATGCTTACAATGTCAACAAAGTCTCTTCTTCTTAAACGTTGGGTGCTATCTATCTTCACAGATCTGAGATCCTCCATGAAGTGGCTTCTTTGTCTTCTATTCTTCCTCTAACAACAATCTCATCTCTTTTCTTTGATGATAAGGTTGAGAGAATAAAATAGGGGAAAAACAACATACCCCAAACTTGCTACAACAATACAGAATTTTCATTCAACTTGACTCCTTTGCAAAAATAAACAACAATAGATTTACCAGTTGCAGCTCTTTTTAGAAATTCTCCTCCAATATTTATTCAGGGACTTTGATAACCTTTGTCATTCCTTCAATCTGCAAACACTGATGACTTGAAACAGTAGGGTCTTTATGTTAACAGTATTGACTAGGCTTCAAAAGACAATCTGAGTTACTAGATAACTTTCCTTTCTTGGTGTTTACCTCCTACAACAATGATCTCAACTCTCTTTGATTGGGGACTCTTTTTCTTGACAATCTTTAATAGTTGTGACATTCATTCATGGAATTCTTTCTTCCTTCCATGCCATTAGAGTTGCAGTGGTGGCACAATTCTTTTCCTCATTCCATGAAGACTTAACTTTCTTAAAACTGACAACCTCTTTTAGAGACTACAGCCCTTATTTGGGGTGACCTTTTCTTTATGACAGTCAACTCTATTTTTTTATCTCTACAATATAAGAACCGCAACCCTCTCTTTCCGTTCTTTTCAAACAACAATTCCAAGATTTGGCTGCAACCTCCTTTTGTGCTTCAAAATGACGACCGCACACAATGAATTCACTTGGACAATTTCTTCTACAATGTTCTCCCTTTTGTCTTACTGGTAGGACCTTTCTTTTAACAAAGACAATCTCCTTTCAAGCAGTGGTCTCATTAATTTTTGTCTTTTCTCATAGCAAGCAACAACAACACTTTGATCTCAGAAATATTGATCCACTTCCACCTTTGGCTCCTCATGGAATAGCTATGACTTCTTTTCCTTTGACCGTTGTGGCTGGGAGCTAGTCCAGATGTTGCGTTCTATCCTTTCTCTAAAAAACTGGCATCTTCTTCAGTGACCCATATGTTTTCACCCAAAACTCTCTTTTATTTGCAGCTCCTTGCCCACTTTCTCAAGGGCTCTCTCTCTCCCTCCTTGCATGCCACAACCTCTGGTTTTTTTTATGTTTTTGAAATCTGCCTTAACCTGTCATTTTCTCCTTTCTATTGGGTTTCTCTTCCAATTCTGTATACACAAATTTGTGGCCTCTTGTAACAGCTTCTTCTTTAGGAGATTACCATTGCTCTAGACTCTAATCTCTTAAACAGTGGTCTTCAGCAATAAAAACAACAATCTAAAAATCTTTTCTAGTTTCTTCACACATTCCTTTGATTTCAACAAGCTACAACTACATTTGGCAACTGCAATTCCTTCAACACCAACACTCCATTGCTCTCCAGGCCTTCAAGATCTTCTACCATTAGCTCTGATACCAGATGTCAGATTTAAAAGGGGGAGATCAAACAAAAACAAACACAGAAATAAAACAAACTGATAGCAGATTTTAGATCATTCCATTAAACACCATTATGGAGCAAGTATAGAATGAAAACAAGCAATAGAAACATCACCCATGTAATTTTATATTAATCAAAAATTTTCTTTCTTTTACAGAGCTTTCTGGGTTCTTTCATCATCATTCACTTCATTACAAACTTCTGTAGTTTCTTCATTGCTCCTAAGAGCTGTATTTTTTTGCTCTTGAAAGCTATCTCCTTCTTCTCTCTACGCAACAACAAAATCAACCAAATATAAAACCTAAAAGCACTTTCTGGAGTCTTCAAGATAAACATAAAATAATATTTTCTAATGCACCCACAAAACGTGTGAGGCCTACACAGTAGTTAATACAAATTCATTTCATATCATTTTGTATCATTTTTCAAAAGCCGGGTTCTTAAATTTCTCTTTAATGCTGGGACCAATTTGTGATCCAATGCAGGTATAATAGTTGTATTTCTTCAATGTTGAGATATCCTGCTGATATGTAAATGATACGTAGCATGTTGATCTGACATGGGTACAATTGGGGCATTAAATAAGGCAGGTGAGATTATATCTCCAACAAAATAAGCATGGACAAGAAAAAATAATAGGGACTCTTATATGTGTTGGAGGGGCTATGATTATAACATTATACAAAGGCTCTATGCTTACTGGGATGCTTCTCCTTCTAAAACTGAGTACATGGTTGGTGGGTGCAGTGTCGTCATTCACGAGCATCCTTTCTTTGTTGGCATACCTTAATTTTCAAGTGTTCATTGTCTCCTTCAATCCATTTGCACATTAACAATATAAAATTTATTGCAATAATCATATGTTTATAGACAAAAAATAGATCAATGTTTCCCTTACAGGTCCCAGTTTTGAAGAAGTATCCTGCTCAAAAATCATTCATAGCATTGGCATTCCTAGTAGCGACACTCCAGAGCACAGTAGTGTGCTTAATATTTGAGCCAGAGATCTCTTCCTCGAAACTAAAGTGGGACATGGAGCTCCTGAGGATTGTATTCTCGGTCAGTATATTAAGCTTTATATGTCAAAACTTCCAAATGTTTTTAACATATAAGTGTGTTTAGCTGGTTGTGTATTGAATTGAATCATTATGATGTATAGGATCTTTGAACAACATATTCTAGGTTTTCACTTGTTCAAGTGATTTATCAGATGTCAGATTTTTCTTTTGTGGGTGAGAGCTCCAAACTCCAGAGAGTGAATGAATGTTTGCCGCGGAGCCGAGATCATCCAGTTTTGGTAATTTCCCCTAAATCGGTGATAGAAGATATTTCTTATTGGAGCCAACATGTTTTGATTTGCAAGTTCCTTGGAATCCGTATTTCTCTCTTGGCATTGGAGTCTTGGATTCACCGAACCTGACAGGTTGAGGGAAATTTTGAAATTCTGGTGGTTGCGAATGGTTATTTCATGGTTGATATTTCTTGTATCTCGGATCATAATCAAGTTTTTGAGGGAGGGCCCTATTTTTACAATCATGTTGGTTTTCTCATTAATCCCTAGCATGGAGGATTTAATTCTACAGAAGCGTTGCCCTCAAGTGTCTCTGTTTGGGTTCGGTTGCCACAAATTCCTTTGGAGTTTTGGAGGGAGGATATTTTGCACCAAGTTGTTGCTTTGCTGGGGAAGTCGGTTGCCATTGCTCAACATACCTTGGATAAAAAGGTATTTTATTATGCTCATATTTGTGTTGAGATTGATCTAAATAACCCTTTGTCGAATTCTTTGGAAATTTTTCTTGGCTTTGCTTCTTGGGTTTAGCCGTTAGATTATGAGTCTCTTCTTTTTAGATGTTGAATTTGTCATGAGTATGGACACCCACAATGCCAATGTCTTGGGTTAAGAAATCGGCTGGGGTTTCTTCTCCTCCTCCTTCAGGGCCAGGGATGGAGAAAGGGGATAGATATAAAGCTCCTATGACAGATGGGGTGCCTGATAAGGATGGTTTTATTACTGTCAAGATGCAGGCTAAAGGGAGAGATCAGAAGCGGACTTTTAAGGATAGGCAGAGTGAGGCGGTTTTCAACCGTTTTGACGTCTTGGATAATTTGGCCATGGAGGAGGCGATTCCTGTAGAGGTTTCTTCTGGGGCTAATGCTATGGGTTTTGATATAGTGATGTAGCAAGAAATTGTTGTTAGGGATAAGCCTTAGGTGCAGGGGCAGGGGGAGCTTGGAAATCCTCGTGACTCTAAAGGGTTGCAGGATGATATTGTTTTAGTGGATTTGGCTAAGGAGGTTTTGACTTTAGGTAAAGGAAGGGGGTCCTCTCAGGCTCTAGGTGTGCTGCAATGCCCCCTTAAGAAATGTCATTTTGATAATTCCTCTAAAGTTGGACGTAAGAAGGATATAGAGAAGATTAAATCTACTAGGGATTTGTTGGTGGAATCTAGGTCTGTTAAATCCATCAATGCTCACTTCTCCCAACCTCCTCCATGATTATTCTTTCCTAGAATGCAAGGGGGTTGAATAGAACCTCCCTTCAAAAGGCTATTCATGATTTGGTTGCTATTCGTTTTCTTGACCTATTTTGTGTTCAGGAGACTAAGCTTTCTAGTGATATCATGGTTCACCATGCTCCTCATATTTGGTTTTTTGGTCATTGTAAGTGTATTGGCTCTCAGGGTAGCTCTGGTGGTCTGGCCCTTTCTTGGGATCCACGTAAGGTAGTTCCTCTTTGGTGGATCTCTAGCCAGTCTTCTATCTCCATGGTTGCTTCTATTTTTGAATATGGTGAGACTATTTTAGTTACTAATTTTTATGCTTTGATTGATATCCGTGGTAAAATTCAGCTTTGGGCTCATATAAGGTATGTCTGATCATGTGCTCCATATCTGCCTTGGGTCTTAGCTAGTGATTTCAATTCTGTGTTGATTTTGTAGGAGAAAAGAGGGGGGTTGGCTAGGCTTGGACCTACTTCTGATCTCTTTCAGGTTAATGTGGATTCTCTTGCTTTAGTTTACATGAAACCTTATAATGGGATTTTCACTTGGAATAATTGATGGAGTGGGCAAGATGCGATCTCTAAACGGTTAGACAGATTTCTTGTCTCTAGTTTTTGGGTGGGTGGACGCTTCGTCACTTGCTCTTAGATTCTTGACTGGAGGGGTTTGGATCATTCACCAATTAAGTTTTTAGCTTCATTTTTTACCATTCCAAAGAATCCTCCTTTTAAATTTCAGCTTATGTGGCTTCAGGATTCTTCCCTACATGATCTCATTGCCCAATGGTGGAGAGATGGGGCCCTCGCTTATGGTACCGCTATGTTCTCTTTTGTTAAGAAGCTGTAATATGTTAAGTATCATCTTAAGAGATGGAATAGGTTGTGTTTCGATAACCTTTGGGCTAAGAAAAGGGAAGCTCAGGCACCCCTTGATGTGATTACTTACCAAATTCAGGGCTTGGGATTTTTAGATGCTCTTGGGGAAGTTGAATCCAAGGCTATGAGAAATGTGGAGGAGTGGGAGCTTCGGGAGGAGATTCTTTGGAAACAAAAGGCTTGGGTTGATTGGCTTCAGGAAGGGGATAGGAATACTTCATTCTTCCATCATTCTATGTATACTTGTCACAATAAGTGTTATATTTCTTCTCTTGTTAATTTTGAGGGTATTATGATTTCTTCTCTGAAGGCTTTGTCTAGAGAGGCTCGATAGTTTTACTCTACTCTTTTTACGAAAGATTCAACTTCAGCTGAGGTTGATGAGAATATGGTCCTTGCTTGCATATCTTATTTGGTTTCCAATGAGATGAATGACTCTCTCATTCATCTGATTTCTATGTCTGAAATGGAGAAAGTTGTGTTTGGGATGAACAAGGGTAAAGCTCCTAGTCCTGATGGGTTCCCTATTGAATTTTTTCAAGAATTTTTGGATATTATTAATCTGGATTTGTTGGAGGTTGTTCAAGAATCTCTCCATAGTAAACAAATGCTTTGAGCCTTGAATGCTACTTTTTTGGTTCTCATTCCTAAAAAGGAAGGTGCTAATAGGCTTGAATTCTTCAAGCCTATTGCTCTTTGTAATGTGGTGTACAAGAATATTAATAAATTGATTTCTGAGAGGCTCAAACTGTGTCTTCTTCTTTCCATTTCTGAGGAGCAAGGGGGCTTTCTAGCTAGCCTTAAAATTATAGATGGAGTGGTGGCAGCCTTGAAAGTCATTCATTCTATGGCGACTTCAAAGGAGAAATCTATGTTCATTAAGTTGGACATGGATAAGGCTTATGATAGAGTTAAGTGGCATTTTCTTCAAAAGATTCTTTTGGCCTTCGATTTTTGTCTTGATTGGGTGAGTTGGGTTATGAGTTGTGTTACTTCTTCTTCCTTTTCGGTTATTGTGCATGGAGAACCTTCAAAGATTTTTGGCACCACCAAGAGCCTTTTCCAAGGGGACCCACTTTCTCCCTATTTGTTTATTATTATGGTTGAGGAGTTGGGATCATTTATTAAGCTTCGGGTTTCTCAAGGCTTGATTCATGGGTGGTAGTGGGGAAATGGTTTAACAATGCTTTCTCATCTTGATTTTGTGGATGATACTTCTCTTATGGGGTTAGCTCGTCTTTGGGAAGATGAATCTTTTCAGCAGGCTTTGGATACTTACCTGGCTACTTCGAGACAAAAAGTCAATGAGTAGAAGTTTTTTATTTTATTTTTTAATACTCCCTAGGCTATTCATAGGAGGATTGCGACTATTTTAAGGTTTCAAATTGGATCTCTTCCTTTTGTCTACCTGGGCATTCCTCTTATTGTGGGTAGGCAACCTAGGTCCTCCTGGCAGAAGTTGCTTGATAAGTTGCGAGGGAAGGTCACTCATTGGACTAATTGATGGTTATCTACTACTGCTAGAGTGTCCCTTCTTAAATCTATTATCCAGGCTCTTCCTATTTACATGTGCTTTGTTCAAGTTGCTCCTATGTATTTCCTTAAGGAATTTGATACACTCTGACGACAGTTTCTTTGGAGTGGTAACTTGTTGTCAGCTAATTGGATCCTTGTTAAGTGGGAAACTATGTGTAGGCCGAAGAAAGAGGGTGGTATTGGTTTACACTTTCCTATTTTGAATGGGCAAGATCTTGCTGCTAAGCTTTATTGGCATTGGTGTATCACTCAACACTAGTTTTGGGCTCGTATTCTCAATCAATAAGTATCTTAAAGGTGTCAATACTTTTGATGTTCCTCGCTTTCCTTTAGAGGGAAGGGGTTCTATGATCTGACATACTCTAAAAGTGGGGGCTCAGTTGGTTAAGAGTGGGCTCTTTTGGATCTGTCTTTTGGGGTCTCAGACACTTTTTTGGTTGGATTCTTGGGATGGACACCCTCCTATCCTTTCTACTTATCCTCACCTCTAGTCTCTGTGTGATATTTTTATTGTTGTTGGTTGGTACATAGTTGAGCATTATAAGGTTGCTCAACATTGTGGGTCAGCTATTACTTTTTGATGGAAGAATTCTTCTGATTGGCCACTAGGTAGGTCTGAAGTGGATAGGCACACGAGCTGGCTCAAATTCTTGCTTCTCGTGAATGTAATGCCTTGGGGGGGTAGGATTTTTTGGCTTGGGCTGGCAATGATTTATCTAGGAAGTACTCTGTTTCTGTTGGATATGGGAAACTTGGTAGGCAGATGTTTGGAGACATTGAGGTCCCTTGGTGGAAACAAGTATGGCACTCATCTTCGTGGCCCAAGTGTAACTTCTTCATATGGTTAGTGGTTCACAATAAATGTCTTACTTGGGATAATTTGTACAAGCGTGGTTTTCAAGGCCCCTCAATGTGTGTGTTGTGTTGTAATTATGAGGAGAGTGTTTTGCATCTCTTCTTCCACTGCTCCTTTGCTAGGGAGATTTGACACTTGTGGTGGGGTGTGTGGAACATGTCCTGTTGGCATGTCTCATCTTTGGCTGAGTTTTTTGACTGGTGGGGCAAGGCCCCTATTGCTTCTTCTTTTCTTCAAATTGCTTGGGCTCTTGGCCCGTCCTTTATTATTTTGAATATATGGCTGGAAAGGAACCACATGATTTTTCAGGATGTGATGATGATGGCATGTCATTTGTGGTGGAAAATTCTTCATTCTTTGGGAGAAACTGTTGTAGTAAAATGTGATTTGATGGTAGCAGTGATGAGTGGTTGTTAGCTTGGGTGGAGAAGAATCATATGTGAGTCTAATTCCTAGGTGGTGGTGAATCTGTTGAATAGGAGGGATTTAGAGGATGTTGGTTGGAATTTAGCTTCGATTGCTAAATAGATTCTTAATATTTGTGCTTTTTTAGAGTCGATTACTTTCAATCATATTCATAGAGAATGGAATGCTATTATGGATTGTCTGGCCAAGTGGGCCTCTAATCATATGCAAAATTGGAACATTGTGGATATGAGTCAATTACCTCGAGATTTGTCTCATGAGCTGGACAACTTAGTTGAGTTTGACAAGGTTGTCTAAAGCCTTGCATTGTACTTCTTCTTTCTTTAATAAAATTTTACCCCTCTTTTAGTTTTGTAAGCCAAAATATATTGTCCATAGCCAAAAAAAATCCATCCATAGCCTTAGAAAATATCAATAAGACAAAATTGAAATCCAATTCGTTAATGATGAGTGCAATAGTAAGATTTGAATTTTTTCCTTATAAACAGAGGACATCGCACCTTATGAAGCTATGTAGAAATCTGAGAAGAACATTGGAATTCTATTCAAGACTTATATGTGTTTTGATTACATTGTGGAAAATGAAAAAATAAACATTTATCTTAATTGATGTTGATGCAGGAAGTATTGTGTTCAACATTCACATTTTTTGTGCAAACCTACTACATCAATAAAAGAGGACCTATCTTTTCAACACTGTTCAATCCATTATGTACAATTTTAGTTGCAATCTTGGAGCTATCAATCCTTCATGCGAACCTTCATGTGGGAAGGTTAGATAAGGGTATGTGTAGGATCATGATGGGCCAAAAAGTGGCGATATGATGGGTATTTGTAGGGTATGTGGCTGATGACTTTTTTTTAATCCAAAATTGATGAAATGAAAAGGGTTTTTAAAGGATATTCTCAACTTTCCACCAATATAAATTATGCTTTACTTTGAGTTTAACAAATAATTATTATTCATTTTCTATTTGAATTACAACTAAAGTCCTGATTGATAGGCTAATTGAAAAACATCTATAGCTTTCAAATGGTATCACATTTTGGAATCCAAAACATGCATCACATTCTATGCTTCACATACTAAAGGATTAAAAAAAAAGAAAAAAGGAATTTCATGAAGTTTTGACCAAGTTAAGGTGGTCGACATACGAAGTTTTATATTTTTAAAGTTGTAATAAAAAATCATAATTAATTATTTACTTGGAAAAAATTACAAAAATATGCATCACATCCGCATGAGTCCTCTACTGTCTGGTATGTGCAGGATCATCATGGAAAAAATAGGCCCTTAAGTGGCAAAAAATTAGAAAAATCAGAGTTAGGCAACTTGATGTAAAAATTTGAATAAGTTCTATATTATTTCAAAAAATATGTAAGAATATAATTTGTAGCAAATTGAATTTAGTTTCTAAACTACTAGGTTTTCTTTTAAAAATCTATTTGGTGAAAATTTTGAAATTTCAATGCAAGGTACTTAAATTTTGGAAAACATAAGAAGTAGGTGTCTCTGACCACCCTAACCACAATAAAATGATAATATTTTAGATATAATTACAGGACTCACGCCCAATGTGATGCATATTTTTGTAATTTTTTCCAAGCAAATAATTAATTATGAATTTTTATTACAATTTTTTAAAAATATAAAAATTCATATGTCTAACCACCTTAACTTGGTAAAAACTTCATGAAATTCAATTTTTCTTCTTTTAATCCTATAGTATACGAAGCATAGAATGTGACACATGTTTTAGATTCAAAAGATGTGATACCGTTTGAAAGTTATAGATTTTTTTCAATCAGCCTATCAATCAAGAATTTAGTTGCAATTTGAATAGAAAATGAATAATAATTACTTATTAAATTCAAAGTAAAGAATAATTTATATCTATGGAAAGCTAAGAATCTCCATTAAAATCCCTTTTCGTTTCATCAATTTTGGGTAAAAAATAGTCACCACATACCCACCATATTGCCACTTTTTGGCCCATCATGATCCTGCACATACCCTAAAAATATTATAAAAAATAATTATCATTTTATTGTGGTTAGGGTGGTCAGACAGACACCTACTTCTTATTTTTTCCCTGAAATTTAAGTACTACTGCATTTAAATTTCAAACTTTTACCAAATAGATTTTAAAAAATAAAAAATAAACCTAGTAGTTTAGAAACTACATTCAATTTGCTACAGATTCCATTCTTACATATTTTTGACATAATATAGATAACTTATTCAAATTTTTATGTCAATTTGCCTAACTCTGATTTTTCTAAATTTTTTGCCACTTAAGGGCCTTTTTTTTCTATGATGATCTTGCACATACCCATAATTTCTTGCACATAAAATATAAATGTTGAACACAATACTGCCTATGCAATATCTTTAGTCATCCATGCATGCCAAAAATTATTACTGTTATCTAGATATTTTTTGTCGTTGGCTTTCACATGTTTTTTAATGTGATAGGAGGCATTTTGACAATTGTAGGACTTTACATTGCTCCATGGGGAAAATCAAAGGATAAGAAAAAATAAAGCCATTAGAATATGGGGTGGAAGATGGATCTACCGATGGCATTGAAGATTGTACAGTTGAAATTAAGCATCCTCTATTAAGATAAGAGTCATATCATCATCAACATCAATCTCAATTAGATACTTTAATTTCTCACTAGTATACTGCAACTAACATGTAGTAGCATCCTAGCGAACCACATGGTGCAACATAAATACTGAGAATATTAAAATTTTATTGGCATCTAAAATATTATATATATTATACGACATGTTGTACGTTGCAAGACTTTTTCACCAATTTATTTACAATGATTTAATAATGCAGATTTTATTTTTAGTCTATATGGTTAGTTTTGAATGGAAGAGGCATAGTAGGAGAGTATTAAAAGAGAGCAAGAAATAAAGATATAAGAACACAGATCTGAAAATGATTTCAAAATCATATTATATATTTCAAACACATACTACATCCGCTGTCATAAAACGAACTTATAGTTGCTATTCTTTTTCATTATTCAGAAAGAAAATCCAAACTCCCCTATTTTTTTTTTCTTCAATCTGTTGCAGCAACAATACATTCATATGCACTCTTTTTTCAATACATACTTTATCAAAAATACTTCTAAGCCTACATATATGCCCAATTAAAAGAGAAAACCAAAAACATTACATTGCAATTAGTTCTGTTGTAAGAAATCATATGGAAAGGATTTACAATTGAAATATATTCAAAAACTCTGTTGAAGTGTTGGACAGTGGCGTGAAGAGGAGTTGAAAATGATTTTGGTGTTGTAGAAAGAAAGGATAAAATATGGGAGAGAATAATCATGTTATAGAGGAATAAATATAGGTAGTTAAATAGTTGGGATTAATTCCAACACTCCCTCTTAATCACAACTACTGCCATCTATGATGCCAAATCGAACTCTTTGATAGAAAAAACTCTCTTTCCCTAATACCTTGGTGAAATTTTTTGCACATTGATCTTGAGACCTGCAAAATTCCAAAAATATCTCACCATTGTTAATCAAATCTCTAATAAAATGATATCTAGTGTCAATATGTTTGCTTCTCTTATGAAAGACTAGATTTTTGGACAATGCTATGGCTGAGTTGTTGTCACAATATATCTTTATTTCATCTTCTTGTACATGTTTCAACTCTTTCAACACTCTTCTCATCCAAACTGCTTGGAATGATGCACTTGTTACTACTACATACTTTGCTTCAATGGATGAAAGTGTGACAATAGGTTGTTTCTTTGAAGCCCATGATACTACATCGGTGCCAAAGTGAAAAACATAATCGGATGTGCTCTTTGTATCATCAATGCTTCCAACACAATCACTATATATGTATCCTATGAGTTTGAACTCATTTGAGCTTGAATATTAGATCCCATAATTCCTTGTTCCACTCATATCTTAAGATTATTTTTCCATCTTTCCAATGTGTCTTTTGGAGACTCCATGAACCTTGAAATCAAACTTACACCATACATTATGTCTGGCCTTATGGTTGTTAGGTAGATGAGACTACCAACAAGTCTCTTATACAAAGTTGGATCTACATTGGATCCTTTGTCATCCTTTCTTAGCTTCAAACCAGTGACAATTGGTGTTGGTGCTGATTTACAATTCAACATCTTAAATATTTTCAAAATATCATTTGCATACTTTGTTTGAGAGATGAATATACCTTTTTGATTTTGATTCACCTCAACACCTAAAAATTATTTCATGAGTCCCAAATCAATCATTTCAAATTCCTTCTTCATAGCTTCTTTGAACAAATCAATTGATAAGTCACTTGTGAATATTAAATCATCAACATATAAACATACAATGAAAATTACACCTTTTTCATTCATCTTTGTGTACAATGTTGGCTCACTACTACACCTATTGAAGCCATTTTGTAGGAGTTATGAATCAATTATGTTGTACCAAGCTCTCAGGGTTTGATTGAGACCATATAGTGCTTTCTTGAGCTTATAAACATTGTCTTCTTGGCCTAAAATCTCATACTCAAGTGACTGTTCAACATAAACTTCTTCTTCAAAATGACCATTTAAGAATGTTGATTTTACATCCATTTGATAAATAGACCACTTGTTTTGAGTTGCTATGGCAAGTATCATTCTCATGGTGTCTAAACGTGCTATAGGAACTAACTCATTTGACTGCCAAATCCCACGAAAATTTCTGACGAAATATGTATAATTTGATGTATTGTCAGGTGCTTGTAAAATTTTATGTGTAATTTTCAATTTTTTAAAAGTTTATCCCCGATATTCGTTGAAATTTTGAAGAACCTGGGTTTCGTCAAAATTTTGACTAGAAGTTTCGTCAAAATTTTGACAAACATGAAAAATAAGAAAAAAATCAAATTGTGGCTGACATAAAGAAAAGTGAGTTCGCTGATTTATTGTGACAGTGTTTTGCTCTACTTGAGATAGTTTGTGGAGAACTAAGGACAATTTTCTTGGGAAAAAAAAGAAAAAATTCAAGAATATATCGCCAAGTTGAGGGTAGTCATTTTCTTTTTGCAGAATTCAGTTGTGAAGTCAGATTTGTAGTTCCAGGTTTGAAAATCATATTTTAAAGCAACATCTCATCAGATTTCATTTTTAGAGGTTTAGGGTTTTGAGAATTTCATGTCCAAATTTTGTTGTGTGGAATCACCATAAGATCACAACCAAGGAACACATTCTTGTGGACTGTAATTATGTGATCCATAACTCTATTGGTCATGTGGCACAGTTATGCTATAACAAATACAAGATGCATTCATGTGTGACCCAAGTTTAATGTGGCTATGTTGTGATAGAAATGGAGGCACTCATATAATGTAGTTAATTCAGGTTGTATAATGTAGGTGTCAATCATCATTGGGTACATTCAAGTTGTCTCAAGTTTAACAGGTTATGATGTAATTGTAGCATGATCCAAGAGTGATTACGTCTTGTTGCAATAAAGAGCCTATAACTCTGGTTGATATGCAAAGTGGTTATGTTATATCAATTATGTAGTGCATTCAAGCACAACCCATGTTTAATGGGCTATTCTAGAAAGAGATCAAGATTTTCTAAACCTTATGAATGTTACTTAAAAGTGTATAGCTTAAACTACAAACCAAGTTTGTTACATACTTGAATGCAATCTTGGGTTACTGCAAACTATAATAATGTGATCTGCTAATAACCATTATGGAAAGTATTAAAGCAAGAGCCATGCTATATAGGATACATTTCCCTGATTAGGTTTACATACCTAATTATCAAACACAAGCTTCCCACACACTCTAGGATACAATCCAATATCATACCACAACTTTGTCAAGACAACTAATTTTCTGACCCAAGAATTAAGGTTGTTTTTTAATACCAACAGAAGCATTGGTAAGAGCATGATTAGGGTACAAACCCTAGGCCTTCGTAGAAACATAAACAATAACTCTAGCGGATTAGTGAGGTTACAATACCAGAAACATTGAGACATAGTGGCTAATAACAAAATCTTGCAATCTATTAGCTCTCAAAAATGCAAGAAAAATGCCTCAAGAGGTTGCCAATCTCTTGATACGTTTCAGGGTAACAGATAAGGCCAAATGGTTTAGACCTTCTTCTCTTTAGGTGCTGCTACACCTAGGCGGGTGTACCTATATGAATGAAGCAAACTTAAAGTTGTATGACTTGATTGATTTGATGGATCTATTACAATGGCACAAATGTAATAGATAAAATCTTGTTGACTACTCCTACTCCTAGTATTGAATTTGAAATGTGGATGGTTTAATAAGGTTTTATGAAATTCTAAGATGTGGATAGTGTGACCAGTGCCTACTTCAGTTGGGCTAATGGAGTCAAGATTTTTATAATGGGTGACTTGTTTAACGGCTATAATTCAAATTGCTTGGCACGTGTGACTATTTACAACTTGTGTAAATGTGCAAGAGTGTAATTATCAAATTCTTCTTAATGATCCAAATGTCCTTTTCCAAATTACTATGATTAATCAAAAGGATTTAATCGTATCTTGCAGGAACCAGTTAATTGAACCACACAAAAGAAGCAAGTGTGCTTTGATAAATTGATAAATATCCTTGATATTTCAATTTAAATAATCAAGAAATGACAACCTTGGAGACAACCAGATAATGTTTTCAATAAATTTGACAAACAATTGACACCATAATTGGATCACCAGATAAATATGTTCTTCTCCATTATATAATTTTAAAATATTTTACAATGTACAACATGATATTTATTTCGGCAACAGTTCACCCTATCCAACTACCTAACCTACTTATTTCTCCTAAAATCTAATCTCCCCTATGATACAATTTCACTTTGTATATATACATTGCTATTTTAGGGTTACAACCCTTCACAACATCTGTCTGGTGTAATTCCTCTTTTCAGTGTGCCTCTTTGTTTAAATATTTAGTTAGTTTCCTTTGGAAAATTAAATATTTTATCTTTAAATTTCATTTTGCATTTTTGTGAAAAATTAATTTTGGTAATTATCCCTTGTCAAAAATTTCGCCTTTCTCGGGCGGGGGCCCTAGCTCGGTTGGCTAAGTAATTCCGTTGCGGTTCTGCTGGTCACGAGTTCTAGTCTCCCCCGTCCCGTGGTACCGGAGGGCGTGTCCCACGGTCAATGCTAAAGTTTACCGATCAGCAGTTTATAGATACCCACCCAAGCAGTCAAAAAAAAAAAAAATTCGCCTTTCTCTTGGTAAAATAATTACCCGCTTCGTGACTTCTTTGGTAAAAATGTTTCCTGTCCTGGTGAAAGTATTTTACCTTGTATTTACTTCGTGAATTTTTTATTTATCGTGAAATACCTTTAAGTAATAATAATCTCATTTCAGAACTTTATTCTTTTGATTTCTTTTGTGAAGAATATTTACCTCCAATCATTAAAATATCCTCCACATGAATAATTACCTCCTCCTAGTGAAAATATCTTGAGAATACTTTATAACTTCATTTTGCACATTTATTTCATCAAATAATCCCATTATCTTTGTTTGCATTTTCACCCAATAAATACATATTTCTCACTCTCGTAACTCCCTTAGTGAACATAATTTTACATCATGGTTAAAATATTTCACCCCATACCAATATTCTACATCTCCACTTTTACCTTTATTCATCTTATTACTCCCACTATTAAAATTTTATTTTCACTGATAGTATTTATTTTCATTTTTTCCACCGACTTCACTTCTTTCACTGATGAATTTCCATCGGCATGACTTTGCATATTCAGTAAATACTCACTCTGAGCATCATTCTCTTGCCGATATACTTTTTCATCGGTGTGACAAACACACTCGGCGAGACTTTATTTTGATCTTCCTTTCTCTCACCAACGCATTTTAGGGTTTTTTCTTTGGTGATTTTTAAGGAATATGAAAGACACTTAGGGTTACTCTCTGTTTCGGACAAGCCTCTTGAAAACTAAATAATCTATGCCTTGTGTATGCTTCCATATCATGCATATATGTTTTATCAGGGCACTTGCTACCACAACTTCTGATCAATATCCTTTAATCATTGTGCTTTTGAAGGACGCCTGCTACCCAAAATGTGTGAGCAATTTCTTCAGTTCATCGACATAACAACAATGCAAGTTACTCGCTATAGCCCTTTTAGTGAACACATTTGGTTATGCACATGGCGTGACCAGGGATAAATATGGAAAAGGTTGTGTAAATTGGGTTATACCAGCCTGTACGCATCAAATCACAAAGATACCACTACCCATGCCTACACAAGAAGAGTGTATCCTTCCTTAAGTGGGCCCCTGACTTTGCTTTGTTCCCTAACCTGATAGGCTTCATAAAAAGGATAAATTCTAGCATTATATGCAAACAATGAGGAGTCAGATCCATCCTAAGCTATTGATAATCTTCACCCTTCAATAAGTATTCACTTCACAAAACTTTCAGCTGTGTCAATATCTTCAGATCGCTCCTCCTAATCTTCTACTTTATCATTGGCCTTACAATGAAAAAGGTGCTCTTCTAGACTCAAAATAAAGGATGATGTGTGACTTCCAATTCCTCAGACCTTTGATTAACATCACTTAGACTGAATGACTCTATTGCATGAGATTGTTTGACCATTACGAGGTTGTTGAGGTGCTCTCCTTGATCATGCATGAAAGCTGAAGGGATGATATATGATGCAAAGGAACTCATTTGTAAACACTTCCATCCACAATACCTATGAATTCACATATTTTCCATCTACAATAGACTCTACTGCATAGGAAATTTAGTCCATTTTGAATCTTAATGTTATGGCCTGGATGATAAACCTGAGTCCGCTTCTCATGATCCGTTGCTACCAAAATGAATCATTCGGTGAAAGGATTTGGATGCTTTTCTGTCCATTTTTTGATTGTTTTCATATGAAGGATGAGTATGTATGCCACCTTGCTTCCTATTATCAAATATAATAGGAATTCCCCTCCTCCATAGTGTGGGCAATGGAATTTGCTTTTACACCTGCCATATACACACATGCTCGAAGGTTCTTTTAAAGATTGTTTGAGATATATTCCACACATATCCTCCATCGTTGGCATATAGCGCTTCATGAGATGACATACCTTTGAGGAACTCTTTTCTAATACTTCCTATAAAGATCAAAAGACTTTGTGAAGGATTTGTGTATTGATCCAATTCTTTCTCTGATTCTGGCGCAGACTAGAAGGATATTTGTAAAGGTTGTGAAACCTTGCATTTGTCATTCATATATGCCTAGGCGTCCTATTTAACACCAATGACTTTATGTTTATAATGGGAAACACAAATAACATTCCTGATATTGTGACATATGCCCACACCTTTGTAATTTATGTGTTTCAATGCTTCAATATATGTACAAGAATATCTCAAGAGTAATCATGATTGTAGAATCTGAATACAACATCCTACAGACATCCCCTCGAATAGGGAATATCTTTTGAATGCCTTAACTCAAATACATAACCTTATATATATTTCAACTCCTTCCCATAAAATAACAATTCCATGAAATAGCATCCTGCCCTTCAACGCCGTATTGATTTTGTTTTAGTGTTTTCATTTGATTGGTAAAAATTGTGGATCTCGATATTCATAGCTTATGCCTTTTATATATGTTCAAGGAATCTGGACTGATCTCCCATCACCAAAGTTACTAGCTGTGAACTTGGAAAGAACTTGTTAATTTCTCCTTTCATCTTGATAATTCATTTGTATTCTTAAAACAAGCTTATGGTACAGGCTTTGTATTTTCATCAAAACCCAAGAACTGAGTGGGTAATTATTTAATTTCTAATATTTTTGAACAGTGACTAAAATAATTCAAGTAGCCTCTGAAAATGCTTCAGGAAGCTGATCAAACGATCTCTGAAAGCCACAAAATGACACCAGCATGTTGATCTATGGTAGGAGAACATGTTTGCAAGATGGCATTGCATGAAAATGACCAGATTCAAAGTTGTGTTTTTTTTTAAATGTGCTCCACAGGCTATCTTTTCAATTATTTATCTGAGTGTTAAAATCCAATTTTACTTATGGGAACCCTAAAATTTGCATGTAATTTTAGGTTCCAACAGTGGCACCGTCTGGGGATGAGTGATTTTTGAGATCATTGCAAGAATCTAGATCACTAGAAGAGTAGACCAACTAATTTATCCATCAAGTAGCAGATTCAAACCCCCTTTTTTGTGATGAACTGTTATGGTTTTCTAAAAAATCTTCACCACAGTTGATGGCACAAGGCCACCAATAAGAAAAAATACCTATTTTCCCCTGTCATACAACTCATTTTGTTTTGATTTCATCAAATTCCTTTTAAGAACATTCATACAATCAATTGTGCCACTGTCATTGAAGACTTCCAGAATAATATTGTACTTAGCTTGACTTATGTTCTTTTTATCATTCAACAGATCATCATCATGTGATAAATATTTCTCATCTTCAGTGTTCAATGTGTATGCATATTTAATGCAACATTCCTCATTATTTTTTTCACTATCATGTTTTGTAGAACGTTCTCCCAGTTGTATTAAAAATTTATCATCAAAATGCCATTCTTGTAAAGCTGAAAATTCTTCCACATCAACATTTTTTGAAACAACCATATTTGAAATATTTTTTATTCCCTCCATATCATTGATTGGAAATGAGACAAATTCTGATCCACACAACCATCATCATGAATATTTGAATCAATTAATGTTGAAAATAAATTTTCTGAGTCTTTTTTATGAGTATACCTCTTGTACTCCATTTCCAACATATCTGAGATTTGCTCACTGTTGAGTGAATATGCTTCATTATCCATCATACTATTGCGTTCCTCATTTTTCTCATCATTGAAAAATGGTAATCCAGATGTGTTGATCTCATATTCGTTTATTTCACAAATTGGTACATTACTTTGATTATCAGAAAATACTTCTTTTTTAACACAAAGTGGATTTGAAAACACATAAAATTTCTGCTCTGGCACACCTTGGCAAAATATCATTTGATCATCTTCTATCTTTTCATCATACAATGGATTTGAAAAAAAATTAAAACCATTTTCAGATGTACAAACCTCTTCTTCATCAAATGTGTCTTCATGGCTTTCAACTGGAGTTGAATGTATTATTTTTTCATTGTCAAATGAACTTGCCTCTTGCATTGTTTCTTCTTCTTGACCATCATAAAAAATACAAGAATCACCTTGTTGTAAATCGAAATCCATTGGTTCATCTTCAAAATCTAAATATTCATTGAATCCTTCATAACATGCACTGTTTTCCTTGTCACAATCTGTTATGCAAGACAAATCTCTTGTATATTCATCTTCCTCATGTAGGCTATCATATGAATCATATTGACTTGCACATGTCTCATCTTCTATTGGTTGCAGTGTCTAATCGATCTCCTGATACTTATCTGTGATATCACCATTGTCTTCATACCTTTTCCTATGCATGGTATCAATAAATTTATTCACTAGATCAAAGGTACATTGTTTTGATGACTCTGGCCAATAAACTGATTCAGGCTCCCATGCTCTTAAAAATTGTTCAACAAACATGGCCCTTGTAGGCCTACAATGAGAAGGTATTTGTATACAATTTTTTGTCATTTTGTTGTATAGAGGAATTATATCTTCTCCTTCATATTTCGTTGTCAAGAAATGCATCCAAGGGGGAAATTCTGCATCTTGATTCTGTGATGGAGTCCTGGCTTTGAGTATATACATACTCATCTTCTTCTTCTTCAAATTGTTGATTCTAGCATACATATTGCTTCAAGTTCTGATTTTTTTGAATCTATACGAACCCATGGGAAGCCCAATTTGGTGCAAAAAAATTTCCATAGTGCTCGAGAAATTGATCCTGAAATCCTTGGAGAGAATTAATAGAAGCTATCGGTAGGCTATTAAACCAATCCCTAGCTTCATGAATGAGTGACATCAGGAATAGCCTCATATGTAAATCCTCACAAGGTATATCCAAATCTTGGATAAAAGTATTAAAATTCCTCAAATGGTCTTCAACAGTAATTGCATTACTTCCTATAAACCTAGGGACAAGACTTCTCCAACTGTTATCCATAGGGTAGGGGTATAATTGAAACCTGGTAAAATCAAATTGTCTGATCATTGTTGTGTATTCCTAAGGAGGAAGGTTAAGTGGGTACTGATATTGGTATAGTGGATAATTGTATTGTGTATGAGGATGTGGCAGATATTGTTGACCATGAGGTGGTTGTGGTGAATAAATATTCCGTTGTGCATGATATGCATTGCCTACATTGTGAATATGTCTAATGGTATTATGAGACACTTGTGGAGTTTGAGGACCACTTGCATTTGAATATCCTTCCTCATCAGAGAATGGTATATATTGTGGTGTATTTGGAACATTTTTTTTTTCAACTATGGCAGTTGTAGTGTTTCTTTGTCCAATTGTAGTCATTGTTTTTTCAATTCTTTCAACTCTCTTATTAACTGTTGCATTCTCTCTTCTTCTGACATATTGACAAGAAAGCTAGAAAAGTGTTGTTATTCCACAATGTCTATACATTATCTATCCATTTTAAACAGAGTCGCCACTCACTTTCTTAAAAGTGAGAAAAATGAAATTATTCTTGATTTACCCAACGGAGTCACTTTTCCTCAAAATTCTAAACTATGAATCTCTCTTCAATGACTCTATATGATAGTCTTCAATTGAATATTCTGAAACATTTCCCAACAGAGTCACCAATTTGTTAGCTCTCAAAAACGCAGGCGAAATGCCTCAAGAGGTTGCCAATCTATTGATACGTTTTAGGGTAATAGACAAGGCCAAATGGTTTAGACCTTCTCCTCTTCAAGTGTTGCTAGACCTAGGCAGGTGTACCTATATGAATGAAGCATACTTAAAGTTTTATGACTTGATTGATTTGATGGATCTATTACAATGACACAAATGTAATAGATAAAATCTTGTTGACTACTCATACTCCTAGCATTGAATTTGAAATGTGGATGGTTTAATAAGGTCTTATGAAATTCTAAGATGTGAATAGTGTGACCAGTGCCTACTTCTGTTGGGCTAATGGAGTCAAGATTTTTATAATGGGTGACTTGTTTAACAGCTATAATTCAAATTGCTTGGCACGTGTGACTATTTACAACTTGTGTAAATGTGCAAGAGTGTAATTATCAAATTCTTCTTAATGATCCAAATGTCCTTTTCCAAATTACTATGATTAATCAAAAGGATTTAATCCTATCTTGCAGGAACCAGTTAATTGAACCACACAAAAGAAGCAAGTGTGCTTTGATAAATTGATAAATATCCTTGATATTTCAATTTAAATAATCAAGAAATGACAACCTTGGAGACAACCAGATAATGTTTTCAATAAATTTGACAAACAATTGACACCATAATTGGAGCACCAGATAAATATGTTCTTCTCCATTATATAATTTTAAAAGATTTTACAATGTAGAACATGATATTTATTTTGGAAAGTTCACCCTATCCAACTACCTAACCTACTTATTTCTCCTAAAATCTAATGCCCCCTATGATACAATTTCACTTTGTATATATACATTGCTATTTTAGGGTTACAACCCTTCACAACATCTATCTGGTGTAATTCCTCTTTTCAGTGCACCTCTTTGTTTAAATATTTAATTAGTTTCCTTTAGAAAATTAATAATTTTATCTTTAAATTTCATTTTGCATTTTTATAAAAAGTTAATTTTGGTAATTATCCCTTGCTAAAAATTTTGCCTTTCTCCTGTTAAAATAATTACCCGCTTCATGACTTCTTTGGTAAAAACGTTTCCTGTCCTGGTGGAAGTATTTTACCTTGTATTTACTTTGTGCATTTTTTATTCAGCGTGAAATACCTTTAAGTAATAATAATCTCATTTCAAAACTTTATTCTTTTGATTTCTTCCGTGAAGCAGATTTACCTCCTATCATTAAAATATCCTCCACGTGAATAATTACCTCTTCCTAGTGAAAATATCTTGAGAATACTTTATAACTTCATTTTGCACATTTATTTCATCAAATAATCCCATTATGATCTACGTTTGTCTTTTCACCCAATAAATACATATTTCTCACTCTCGTAACTCCCTTAGTGAATATAATTTTACATCATGGTTAAAATATTTCACCCCATACCAATATTCTACATCTCCACTTTCACCTTTATTCATCTTATTACTCCCACTATTAAATTTTTATTTTCACTGATAGCATTTATTTTCATTTTTTCCACCGACTTCACTTCTTTCACTGATGAAGTTCCATCGGCATGACTTTGCATATTCGGTAAATACTCACTCTGAGCATCATTCTCTTGCCAATATACTATTTCATCGGTGTGACAAACACACTCAGTGAGACTTTATTTTGATCTTCCTTTCTCTCGCCAACGCATTTTAGGGTTTTGACTTTGGTGATTTTGAAGGAATACAAAAGAAACTTAGGGTTACTCTCTGTTTCGAACAAGCCTCTTGAAAACTGAATAATTTTTTCCTTGTGTATGCTTCCATATCTTGCATATATGTTTTATCAGGGCGCGTGGGTGATCCCATAATAGTGGTTTACAAATTTTGGCCAAACTGGACACTGAAATTATTATTTTTAACTAAATCTTCACATTCGGGCACCTATAACGGCTAAACTGTGAGGAATTTGAAGATGGTGTAAACTAGAGTCTCATCAAATTTTGTTTGTAGATTCTAAAAATATTTTTTTCAAAATTTTTGGAATCAAATTGCACTTCTTTTTCCATCTCCCACGAAAATTGATTTTTCGTAAAACAACATTTTTAAAAGTGACGCATTTGTATAACGATAACTTTTTCCATGAAGGATAAAATTATAATTCTTTCAAATTTAGATTTGTAACTCTGATATCTAGTGCTTCCACTTGGTTAAATAGTTTTCTATTGAATATTTTTTCCTTAATAAAATTTCAAAGTCAAACGAATTACAATTCAGACACACGACCGTATAACACGTAACTTTTTTTTGTATATGTCAATTTTTTTTTTATTTTTTTTGTTGTATCAAGGACTTCAATATCTGGTGCACTCATTTTTTTATTTTTTTTTGATAATCTTCTATTTTTCCACATGTGAAGAACAAAGAAATTCATTTGTGATGAAAAACCTATGTTTAATAAAACTTGAAAAACAAATACATAAAAAACCAAAACATATTAAAATTATATTCATTGGATAGCTTGTTCTGAGGAATACCATAATCATTTGAAATAAATTTTAAATGAATTCATTTGATCCCCTAAAAGCTAAATCAAAAGTGATTTTTTATCAGCATTTTGATAGGTGTAAAGGAGACGCATTTATAGGTATGGTTTAAAACTAGAGAGGTTCTATCCAAGGGGGTTTGATCTAAGGTGATTTGATCAAACCCTCTTCAATTGGAATCCTTAAAATGGAACTTTTTAAGGATTAAAGCATTATATTTTCTAAAAATATGTGATTTCAGCTAAAATTCGTTCCTCTCAGGAATTGTAAACCACTATTATGACAGCACCCGCGTGCTACCACAACTTCTGATGAATATCCTTTAATCATTGTGCTTTTGAAGGACGTCTGCTACCCAAAATGCGTGAGCAATTTCTTCAGTTCATCGACATAACAACAATGCAAGTTACTTGCTGTAGCCCTTTCGGTGAACACATTTGGTTTATGCACATGGCGTGACCAGTGATAAAGATGGAAAAGGTTGTGGAAATTGGGTTACACCAGCCTGTGCACATCAAATCACAAAGATACCACTACCCATGCCTACACAAGAAGAGTGTATCCTTCCTTAAGTGCGCCTCTGACTTTGCTTTGTTCCCTAACCTGATAGGCTTCCTAAAAAGGATAAATTATAGCATTATAAGCAAACAATGAGGAGTCAAATCCATCCTGATTTGTTGATAATCTTCGCCCTTCAATAAGTATTCACTTCACAAAACTTTTAGCTGTGTCAATATCTTCATATCGCTCTTCCCGATCTTCTACTCTATCATTGGCCTTACGATGAAAAAGGTGCTCTTCTAGACTCAAAAGAAAGGATGATGTGTGACTTCCAATGCCTCAAACCTTTGATTAACATCGCTTAGACTGAATGAATCTATTGCATGAGATTGTTTGACCATTACGAGGTTGTTGAGGTGCTCTCCTTGATCATGCATGAAAGTTGAAGGGATGATATATGATGTAAAGGCACTCATTTGTAAACGCTGCCATCCACAATACCTATGAATTCACATATTTTCCATCTACAATAGACTCTACTGCGCATGAAATTTATTCCATTTTGAATCTTAATATTATGGCCTAGATGATAAACTTGAGTCCGCTTCTCATGATCCCTTGCTACCAAAATGAATAATTCGGTGAAAGGATTTGGAGACTTTTTTGTCCATTTTTTGATTGTTTTCATATGAAGGATGAGTATGTATGCCACCTTTCTTCCTATTATCAAATATAATAGGCAGTCCCCTCCTCCATAGCGTAGGAAATGGAATGTTGGGAACAATTTTGGAATGTGCTTTTACACCTGCCATATACACACATGCTCGAAGGTCCTTTTAAAGATTGTTTGAGATATATTCCACACATATCCTCCATCATTGGTATATAGTGCTTCATGAGATGACATACCTTTGAGGAACTCTTTGCTAATACTTCCTATAGTGATCAAAAGACTCTGTGAAGGATTTGCGTATTGATCCAATTCTTTCTCTGATTTTGGCGCAGACTGCAAGGATATTTGCAAAGGTTGTGAAACCTTGCATTTGTCATTCATATATGCCTAGGCATCCTATTTAACACCAATGCCTTTATGTTTATAATGGGAAGCACAAATAACATTCCTGATATTGTGACATATGCCCACACCTTTGTAATTTTTGTGTTTCAATGCTTCAATATCTGTACAAGAATATCTCAAGAGTAATCATGACTGTAGAATCTGAATACAACATCCAACAGACATCCCCTCAAATAGGCAATATATTTTGAACGCCTTAACTCAAATACATAACCTTATATATATTTCAACTCCTCATAAAATCACAATTCCACCAAGTAACATCTTGCCCTTCAATGCCATATTGATTTTGTTTTAGTGTTTTCATTTGATTGGTAAAAATTGTGGATCTCGATATTCATAGCTTATGCCTTTTATATATGTTAAAGGAATCTAGCCCGATCTCCCATCACTAAAGTTACTAGCTGTGAACTTGGAAAGAACAAGTTAATTTCTCCTTGCATCTTGCTAATTCATTTTTATTCTTAAAACAAGCTTATGGTATAGGCTTTGTATTTTCATCAAAACCCAAGAACTGAATGGGTAATTATTTAATTTTTGATATTTTTGCACAGTGACTAAAATAATTCAAGTAGCCTCTGAAACTGCTTTGGGAACTGATCAAATGATCTCTGAAAGCCACAAATTTACACCAGCATGTTGATCTATGGTAGGAGAAAATGTTTGCAAGATGTCATTGCATGAAAATGACTAGATTCAAAGTTGGGGTTTTTCAAAATGTGCTCCATAGGCTATCTTTTCAATTATTTATTTGAGTGTTAAAATCCAATTTTACTTATGGGAACCCTAAAATTTGTATGTAATTTTAGGTTCCAACACAATCTAAATATTGTAGCCAATAACATGAAACAAACTATGTAGCTTAGTGACATTTGTAAATTCAATCTGTGGTAAGAAGAATGACAGTCACTTGAGATGTGACAGTCAAAAAGAGGTTGAGCAGTGACAAGATAATAAAGCTCAAACCTTGCATAGTAAAGTGCAGATTTTAACAGTGAGTTTCCTTACCCCCTTGCTGACCTTAAGGGTTTTTCAAATGCTTTTAGTAGTGTTAGACAAGGAAAATGCAATTAGGGAATGACTGTCCAAATGAAGTAACAATGGTAATCATAGGTTCAATGTTTCTTCTTAGCCATTAATGTATAATGGAGGTAGTGGATTTCATGTTTGAGTAGTGTTTTGAGACTCATCAAAGATGGGAGAATAGTGAATAATACCTTATGGACTGTGAAGTAGTGTCAATAAGGTTGAAGGATCTTAAGATCTACAATACCATGAAACAATGAGTCCCTTGTAGTAAGTAGGCAGTCTATAGGGCATAGTTTGATTTTATAGAAGGATGCTCATGAAAGGAATCTTCAAGTGATAGTGAGTGAGTTGTTTGAGATTGCAGCTGAGGGTGCAATACCCAGTCTTAAAGGAAGTTAGCAAAGTAGTAAATGTGCAAGAAAATAAATCGTACACAACAAACAATTCACAATGTTATATTGGCATAATGCCTTGAGTTTGAAGACAAAAATCTCATTGTATCTTCATGATGAGAGTGGTGACCTTAATGGTCAATCACACAACCATGATTTTAAAACATGCTATTGTGCTTATGGAGGCAACATTTTAAGCAAGGCAGTGAGTGGTGGTTTGGAACAATGGCAGGTATGAAGGACTTGCTTTATATGCATACTATGTTGTCTAGCTTAAGACAACATTCTTAGAAGAGATTGAAGGTGGATTATGGAACTCAAGGGTTACCATGAAAAGGATTAAGCAAAGAATGAGATCTATTTAAAAGCCACGGTCATGAAGATATTAAAGATGTCACATGCAAAACGCTAGTAACTGGAGTAATGAATGCAGTGCCAAAGAGGATAGTGTGCTAGGGCAGATTTAGGAATCTTCACATTATCTAATTACAAGGAAATATATCATTTATTTACTTTTTTAATTAAAAGAAACCATTCTAAACCCTATATAGGACACATTGATACTTCAAAATCCTTTGAAGGAATTTGAGATTATGCAAATATATGTCAAGTAAATATCTAAACTACAAATAGTAGCGGAACAATGTAAGATTTGTTGAGCAGAGTAGGAATGAGATAAGTAGCAATGAATCCTATGCCTCCTTTCATGCACATCTCCTCACCGTTCTCTGTCATTCTTTACTGAAACACTTCTCCATTTTGGTGGTCTATGCTTGAAAATAATGTTTTGAAAAAGGTTTTAGAGTATGTTTATTAAAATGAAAACTCCATTTTGGTGGGCTACTCCTGAAAATAAGATTTTGACAAAAGTGTTAGGTATGTTTATTAAAGTTTTAGAGTATTTTGGTGGGCTATATTCTTGATTCCTTAAATGATTTATTCAATGGATTGTGACTAAATAAATGACTAACTATTTAGTCATTTTTATTTGTGTGACTAAATAATTTTTAATCAACGACCAAACTAGTAATTTATTTACTCATTTATAGATGAGTTGCAAAAAATGAGCAAAATTTAGTCATTTTTAGTTGTTGTGACTAAAAGTTTTAGTCACCTATTCATTTATTTTCCAAATTCTACTAGTGTGTGCTTCCTTGTGCGATTAGGGCTCTCTCAATGTTGAGGGCCCTAGGGATAAGTTCATCATAAGAAGTGACACATTGCATCTTTAACTAAAAGGATAAATCAATATTGACATTAGCAATGATGATTCAGACTTGTTGCTCCTTAGGAATGGGTCACTTGCTCTTACTAGCTCGCTACCTCCATCGTTGTAGGAAGTTTTCGATCAAGTTCAATATTATGATTTTAGGAGTCTAACAGTTGGAAATCATAGTAAAATCAGAATTTAATAAGTTTTGGAATTAGCATTTTAATGTGTTTTTTGGGGTTATTTTCTTCAGACTATTTTATCTTTTGCAAGGGTGGTTGCATGCCAAATTTTTTTGGTGTAAAATATCAGAATTATTAGATTTTGTTACCTGTATATGAATAAAAATTATTGGAGTGTGAGTTTGATATTTTTTGAAGATCTAAATAGTCAAGCTTGGTAAAGAAAAATCATGTAGATAATATTAGTCCAGAACAAACTGAAGAGACACTTGATAGATTGTGGGATAGATTGAAAAGAAAGGGTGATGGGAAATGTTATTGTCCTTGCAATAATTGCAAGGGCTTAAAGACGAGACAGCTTTTAATCACAACAACTGAGAAACATTGTAGGCAACATGGTCACATTGAAGGGAGGCATGAGTATCGTCCATTGGTAAGTTTTTCATTATATGTGTTTATATTGATTGAATTTGTAAATGTTTATATCGTTTTAACATTATATATATATATATATATATATATATATATATATATATATATATATATATATATATATATAATCACTTGAATCATGATCATGGTTTATTTGTTTCTATCATTATTATAAAGGTGCAGGCACCCTAGGGCACATGATATGGATTATCACAACCCGGAGAATGTGGTTTTGCAAGTGAGAGGAACATGGAGCTGTGAATATTGAAAGATGAAGTTAATGATCCTATGGAAGAAGATGATCATGCACAGAAAAACATAGTTGAAGATGATGGTACAAATACATTGATCCATGACACATTTAGTGGCGAGAGATAATCATGATGATTGGAGATGACTTTGATGATGTTCATGATTTACCTATACTTGAGAAGGCATCGAGCCCCTTTTATGAAGGCTCCCAAACAACTCTTCTCTCTGTTGTATTGTTGCTGTTGAACTTGAAGGTTATGAATGGTTTATCAAACATAGCAATCCAATGTTAAGGTACATGTCATATATGTCATCTTTTTTCATCTATTTTAATTGTTGTTAGTTCATCACTAGTAAATAAAGGATGAAATATGTACCATTAATATTCTTTATATTAACAAATTATTTTTTGTTGTAGATTGATTGGTGAATTTTTGTTACCACCATCAAATATTTTACCTCGCTCATACCGAGATTTATCTAGAATTATGAAAGATATTGGAATGGAGTATCAAGCAATAGATGCATGTCCCAATGATCATATTATATATCATAAACAACATGAATTTGCAACAGAATGACCGAAATGTCATATCAGTAGATATCAAATAGATCAACTAACAAAAAAGGTGCCTCACAAGGTTCTTCGTTATATTCCCATTATTCCACGTATGCAATGATTATTTAGGTTTGAAAGCTAAGCACAATTTATGGATTACCATGCATGGAATAGAAGTGGAGATGACATTCTTCGAATGCCTGTGGATGGTTCTGCATTTAGGGACATGGAGGAAAAATGTCCACACTTTAAAGAAGAACCTCGTAATCTCAGGATTTCATTGGGAGCAAACGGTGTCAATCTATTTGGAGAGCTGAGATTTATTTACTCGGTGTGGCCTATTTTTGTTATTGAAACAATAACATTCCTCCATGGATGTCAATAAAGAGGGAGCACATAATGTTGTCAATGATTATTCCAGGTATTTGTTTACATTAATTTTCTTTAACGTAGTAGCATATCATTTGTCTTATTTGTTGCATAATGACATATTTTTTTCATTCAATAGTCATGTACATTAATTTATATATATTGTAGTAAAGTGGTTATAATAATTATGTAATGTTTATGTTCATTCAACTAGGTAAGTACCAAGTTAAAGATATGAATGTATATATCGAGCTTCTTATCGATGAGTTACTAAAGTTATAGAATGGCATCACTATGTATGATGTCTCTAGACTAATAGGAAAAAGACAATTTGAATTCCATGCAATGCTTGTATGAACAATTCATGATGCCCTAGGGCTAACACATTTTTGTGGTATGTTATAACGTTCAACTGTACTTTAACAATATTTAATTTTATAAAGTAGATATCATGCATGTTTTTAAAATAATCTATTCATTATATATAATTATTAAAATTGACGTATTTAATCCAATTATATACATGATCTGTTGGTGTGAATAATTGTCTTGTACCTAGCTAATTCATTCACTAGGTAATTAGGGGACATATTCACATGGTTAAGTTTACTTAGGTAAAAGATTCCTTCTAGAAGGCTTAGTTGGCTTATCTAGAACTTATCTTATCTAGCTAGGATGCATCATTTCCTAGGTGATTAGGTTGTTGGTTGTCTCATGTCATAGGATCATGACATTTGTCAACATCATATTCATACCTATCTCTCAACCTTGCCCATATAAGCAAGGCATCTCATGTACATTTGTATTCAAGCTTCATTCAAGCAATCAATCAATCTTGCATTGTGAAGCAAGATTTCTTGCCATTCTCTCTCTTGTGGAAGTGGTTTTGGTCGCAACTGATCTTGGGGGTGTTGAGGAGTCACCATCAACTCCTACATGATCTTCTAGGTCTTCAAACAAAGGAAAAATTTGCATGTCCAATTTGTGGTCCAAAGATGAAATCTCGTTGTTCAACAAGTTTAGGAAAGCAGGTGTTTGATGAGTATAGGCACTTCCTCTATAGAAATCATAAGTATCGAACTACTGAAAAACATATTTTCAATGGGAAAGAAGAGACTACATCAAAAGCACAAAGAATAACACCTCGCCTATGGAAGTTGGAATATAATAAAATTAATCGTCAAGGTTATACATTTGATCAAATTGTTTATCTATCATATATGATATGTTTTGAATTTATTTTTTTATATTGTGTTGTGTTTACTCATGCTATAATTTACAATGATTTTTGTTCTTAATTTTTTTAACTTATATGCTTCATGAAGGTCATCAAGGCATTAATGGCTAGTTTCCATAGGGATTGAAAAGTTATCCTAGACAATTTAGTAGGTTGCCCTACTATGAGTAGCTACAAATTGTGCATTTGTTTGATACAATGCATATCGAAAAGAATATAATATAAACGTTATGGAAAATACTGTATGGAAGGAATGACAGATTTTTTTTTCAAAATTTGTAGTGACATTTAGGAAGCCAATCATGCAATGAAAAATGTCATTCAATTAAATAGCGATGGAGACCAAATTAATATAAATGCCCTTCCTTGGTTATTAATAGAGCAACAAAGAAATGCTATAAAAGAATTCATACAAAAAATTTGATTTCCCACAGGATTTTCTGTGAACATAAACAATATAATAACAAAAAAAGGTGAATTTGGGTCAAGGATGAAAACGCATGATTGGCATACCTTCATTAAGGTAATTATTCTGGTATATTATATACACTTGTATAATGCATGTACTTTTTAGTGTATTGTGTTTACTACTTTTGGAAAAATAATGAAAAGATCATTTTATAATTGTTGCAATAGTCTACCTCTATCTCTCCCAGACAACTTTGACAACAATATCAAACAAGTTATATATGATCTTGGAAAATACAGGAGGTAAGTAGCGAGATTTGTTCAATTCGTTGTATACATCTTATAATTGTCATTTGTTTTACTTGTTATGTAATATAATGTATATTTTTGTTAAATATCGTTAATATATTTGCACCTTGAATCACTTGTAGATGGTTGTCATCTAAAGAAATCCATAAAGAAGATATAAATTATTGGAAGAGAAAAATTCCTCGTCTAATGTGTGAAATGAAAAAGTGTCTACCTTCGACATTTTTCAATGCACAAGAACACTACCTCATACACCAAGTTGAGGAGATTGAATTGTGTGGACCTGTACACACAAGGTCAATGTGGATGGTGTAGAGGCACTTGAAATTTTTGAAGGCTTTGATTAGACAAAGAGCACATCCTAAGGGCTCTATGGTGGAGGGATATATGGTATACCAAACTATGGTGTACATTAGTGAATATCTTCTTAAGTTTGCAACAAAGATCCATGTAGATCACATTTGGGATCCCAACTCCATTAACAAATTTGAAGGGGAGTACATGATGGGGAAAGGTAGATTGAGGAAAGTGAGAGGTAATTATAAGATGGTCATGGAGATTAATTGGAAAACATTTTACATATGGTTTTTATGTATATTGTACTTATTTAATTTTTAATCTTCAATATACATCAATTATAAATTAAGGTTGTATATTGTGGTATTTAACTAATTATACGTCGTTTGTGAATTTCAAATTTTTTTGATATAGTTGGTCGAGAGTGGGATGCACTACATTTGTACATTGCAAACAATCTTGATTGGATGACGGTATGGATTGAACGATGTCAAAAATATAGTTGTGCATTAACATGGGAAGGTGTGGCTTCATTGGTTAAAGAAGCTCATCGTAATGGAGATTCCAATGTTACACAAAGGGAAATTGATTTAGCATATGGTTTAAGAGATAAACAGGTACGTATAAATATATTAATCACCCATATTATTTAATTATTTTTAATTATATTGATGTATATATATGTTGAGATTTTTTTTCTTTGCATACATTCGTTCAAGAATAAATATGTTTATCAACTGATGATATTGCAATAATTTTTACATGTTTGACATATTGCAGGTGAAACACTACAAGGCTATGTGGTGCAATGGTTGTAAATTTCGAATCAAAATGTTGGATGACATGAATAAAAATTGTTATTCTGGTATAACTATAGTCTTTCAAGTGACTAATGTTTCATCTAGAAGCGACATGCATCCATAAGTCTCAAAAAATTGATACAATGGGATTTTGGATGATATACTTGAGTGTGACTTTAAGTCCTTTAGATTAATTATGTTCGTCATCCTATGGTATAGGCTACGATTGAATGAAAATGATCCCGAGAGAACTGTTACTGAACATGATAATGGATTTACCATAGTTAATACAAGGTCGATCGAGCGAGCTGGAAATGAGCCCTATGTTCTTCCAAGCCAATGTGAGCAGGTATTTTACTCAGAGGTTCTAGGTAAACTGGGTTGGTCATTTTTTTTTAGACATGATCCAAGAGGAAGGCCGGTAAAGTATAATGTGGTGGAAGAAGAAGATACCGAAGAACTAGAAGATGATGTAGATGATGATCAGGATCAATAGTTAGTTGATAATGTCCCTAACGAAGATGTCGAAGAGGAGGAGCTAGATCATGATGATGTAGGAGTTAGTGTTCATGAATATGATATCCATGTGGATGATGACATTATCAAAACTGATATCGATGATGATGATGATGATATGACCAATCCTTAAAATGTTGAATCTGGATCGAATGATACAGACAAAGAGTTGGATGAAGAAGAAGATCAATGACATGGAAATGTATGAGTTATGCGATTATATTATCTATTTGATATTAATTTCTTAATAGAATTATATTTGACTTATGTGGTTACATAATTAATTCATGATGTTTTTTGTTTTTATGCCATTACATAATTAATTTAATGATGTAATTTTTTAATGTTTGAAAGGACCAACAAATTAAAACATTTCAATAGTGATGTTAACAACCTTGAAATTAGTGTGTTTTATGTTTCATGTGATCATAAAAGATTAAAATTCAGTTGTAGAGGTTTTTTTTTAGTGGTTGACATGTAGAGGACTTTAAATGGCATAAAGTGATAATTCTAATGGTTGTTGATGGTTGAGGATTTAAAATACAAGCTCCTCACATTCAAAAATTTGTGTTTTTCATCAAAATTTCTGTAATTTTCCTGTTATGTAGCACTGTACGGTCACATGCAGCCATATTTTTATTTGAAATCAATTCTAGGTTGTGAAGATATGTGTTATCTTTGATTTGAATATGATTTGAGGGCTTAAGGCATTGATTTGAGTTAGAAAGATTCATTTCTTTGCATACAACCCGGTTACCTTGTTTTTGAGGGTTTTGTAGTCCAAACATTATATAAAGGGGCTCTTACACTTTTTGTGATTATTGTAGCTTATGTAAGAAGCCCCATGGATATTTTTGTAATTATAGGATGCATGAATAGGGTGTAGGATGAGAAATAAAGAAGGTATAGCTGTTGTCCTCAAGAGTTTTGTGAAGAAAAGCATGTGAAATAAGAGGTACTTTCTAGTCTAATGCTTGTTTTCTCCTTCATTTTATATAAGAAGGATTTCAAGGCCAAAAGTATGGGTTAGCAAGTTAGATATTTTTTGGTTGAGTCTAGGTAGAGTTGCAAAGAAAATTGTAAAGTTCGATGGTTTTAAGGAAAATAGAATTTAGGTTTTGAGTCATTCTGTAGTAGGTTTTGAATTCATGGGGATTTGATGTTTTATGACAGTATTTACATTTGAATTGAAATGATTAATTCAAACTCATGTCTCTCCATTGTACAAGCATATCTGAATTTTGAATAAGATAATCAAGGGTTGTCTCGTTCATCTCACTGTTCTGGTGTGTATGATTTCTGTTTTGGCTTTAATTCAAGGAATTAATTAAAATGCTTGAATGGGATTGCAGGTGGATATGTTCTGTATAAGGATTTGATAAGTAGTATTGGGTTAGAATACATGTTGATGAAATTGTAAAGCAATGTTCTTAAGGATCTTATATGTTATGTGTTAAATCTGTCATAAACCCTTAGATGTTTGTGAATTTGACTCCCTTAATGGATATATGGCACTGATCTAAGTTGTACAAATTTGTATGGTTTAGTATTTTGTTTGTCTTTACCTAGTGCTTGCTACAAATTGCAAATCAATGACTATTTTACACTGTGGAATGTGTTGTAGTTATCTCATGCTCCAAATAGTTGATACTACTGATGAACAACCAATTCTATTCAGTATTATGCTATATGTTGAGCTATTAAATGAGATTATTTATTGTTGTTAATGTTGTTTACGATAATGGTGTAGAGGTTGTAAATGCATTAAGGGATCACCCTCCCAAGTCTTGTAGAGCCCAAAGTGTAGGAGGTCTTTAAAATCCTCGTCAGTTGGTCCAAGTCCTTCGAGCTACCCTTGACTGGAATTGGCAATTCCATAGGTAAATTAGAAGACCATCCTGGTTACAGTAAAAACAACCAACAGGTAGAGGGGAGAGAGATATAGGGATTCAGTGAGAGAGAGAGGGAGGGAG
>VDFB02373365.1:268852397-268871690 GCA_007258455.2 Sequoia sempervirens
TTTGTGTTTATTTCCTAAAATAATTCATCCACAATGGAAAATGGGAGTGGATAAATGAATTTTATTTTGGTATAGATTGTATAGCAATATTAAGGCTAAAACTTAATATGTTCAATTTAACAAATGCAAAAATGAGTGAAACCTAAATGGTGAAAATATATAGACTAGTGCCTTATTCGGTATGCAAAATCAAATGAGAAATATAAAATGAGTAACTTCTCTCTAGAAGATACTCTAATTGTTTGGAAAATAAATTTGAGTTTATAACTTGTATAAGCATGTAAGAATATGATTACCAAGTTCTTCTTAATGATCCAAATGAGATTCCCTAATTACTATGATCAACTAAAAGGATTTAATATTTTCTTGAAAGAACTAATTAATCAACCATACAGATACAACAAATTTGCACCGATAAACTGAATAGAAACTTGTTATATCAATTTAATTAACTAGAAAACATCAACCCTAGAGACAACTTCAGTAATACTTTCTATTAACACAGCAAACAACTAATACCAGAAATATGCCACCACATTAAAAAAAATTCATTGATATCTCCGTAGTTTCAAACATGCATCATAGTCTCATAATTGCAAAACATTGTAATCTATTGTATCTTTCTCCTATTTGATATTCACTATTTGCTACCAAAAATGGATATTTATACATCAACTACTCAAAAGGACACGTCCTTTCAGAAATGTCTTATGTTAAAACAATAAATAATTAAAAAGAAGTAATTAGGCTCTGTTAAGCCACAAATGAATCTTTGACAAGATGTCCAAGTAGTGCCGACGCTCATGTGTATCTGTGTCTCCCAATGCATTCCAGATCGCGATCTCCATTTTCACCATCTTTTCATTTTGTTCGCATGCTTCATCTAGTCTTGTATATTTTGCGGTAGCTATCTTCAAAATTTCTTGCAATATTGATTCACTTTCACCTTTCCACCTAGTCATTTCTTTTAATTTTCCTCTATCATCAAAGAATGAAGTCAATCCCTTTTTGGTGGCATCAATTAATCCCTCCGCATCCCCTTGCAATTCTTCAAAGAAGTCTTTGTGCTTGTTCACAAGATGATTTGCAGCCTCAATTGCTACATTATCGGAAACATCCCTCTGGTTTATTTCTTGAAGCTTCTCCATAATCCTACCATCCATTCTTTCGTGTTCTCACAATGCAACAAAGTTATGTGAGTGTGTTCCCTAGAGCTTATTCAACCAAGTTGTTAGACTGGCTTGTCTTTTCATAATTACTGCTACAAGTGCATCATATTTCCCTTGAGAATATGCACTTGATCCTTCCCAATGATATTTTGCTTGTGAAATTTCACCATGAGTGAGCAGCTTGGTTGACTTCATTGTAACTCCTAACGAATTTTTCAGGCGGTCATTTTCTCTCAACATCCTCTCATTATTCATTTTTTACATTTCTCTTTCCTTGATTAACATCTGTATTTGAGCTTTGTTTAGTTTTGCTTCATTGATTCCAATCTTTGCAGTTGCCACAGGATCAGCCTCCCCAACCTTTAGATTCATAACATGCCCGAATGCTTTCTCAGTATCAATGGAAAATGATTTCATGTGAGGTGGATATAAGGACCAAATCATGAATGACCCTTCATATAGATTGTATTTTGACCTTGCATATACTTATGTCATCTCATCTGGGCTGAGCTTGTGTGTAGCATTACTGTCCTTCAAAAAACTATCAAAGACTAATGTAGAATTGAGATCGAACCCTGGAAAGATCATAACACCAGCATTTTCTAACATTCTCCTTCCCTTCTTAGGGGTCATACCGCCCATCTCTCTTCCCACACTCATCTTTAGGTCCTTCAAGAGTTGTTCCTCATTATTTGGTGTAACATTATCAACCATTTCTCTTATCTCTTTTCCTTTTTGTTTATACAAGAATGATTTAAATTATGGAGAATTTATAAATTCATTATCTTATACAAATGACTTATACTCCACGTGCCTTGCATCTGTATCTATACTTTCTTTCACATTTAATTCCCTGGTAGGACGGGTGTAGTCCTGAGTTATCAATATTGACATCTTATTGGATTGACCCTGTGGCACATTACCCTCAGATGCCTCTTCCCCAGAAGGTAACAGCTTTGTATCTTGCAACCCTTGATTATATTTTTCTACCACCATTTCTGCTTCTTCAGCTTCGAGGTTCCTGATCATATCATCAAACTGATAGGGTACATGTTGATATCCTCCAAAGTTTATCTTTTGTCTAGCAGAATTGATATATCCTTCTGGATCAAAATTCTTTCTAGGTGGTCCTCTTTTCATGTTGTATTGCAGTAGCTTATCAAGAATCAAATTGTACCCTTCCTTTGCCAATACAGTAAAATTAATGAAGCACAATGTACTGGGCATGAAAGCCTGTTTTCCAAAGGAGCTCAAATTCATAACACTGGAAAAGTCCATCTGCCTAACAATTTCCTAGTATGCAATCCTGTCTGGGACTGTTTTAGGCAAAATGAATGGGGCATCTTCAAATCCATAAACCCTAATCATGGTAGCATCATCCAAACAATACCAATCCCCCCAATTGTGATAATTGGCCCATTGAAGTCCTTAGGCCTGAGAAATATCTTTATCTCATCAGATAGAGAATAAGTACATGGATGATCATAGAATTTGTACAATGGTTTTAAAAAATACTCCTCAAAGTGTATGAAACAAGAATTAGCAAACCTGCTATCCCAAACAATAGTCCATAATTAAACAGGTAATGACATACCTTCCTTATCAAATTGGGAAATTCTCATCTCCTGAGGCCACAACCCTAAATCTTGTCTAGAATACAACACTATGTGCATCAACAATGAATAATGCCTAAGATGTAAGATAGAGGCTCCACTTTTTACTGCCATCAACCCATAATCAAGCCCCTTAAAAATGTATGAGGCATAATAAAAAGGTCTAGAGTTATGATACTGAATATCTGTTGAAATTATAATAGGCACGATTGACATATATACTGGGACTTCCATTCCCAATACTTGGCCTACCGAGAAATAAGTATACTTCATATAGGGTTCAAAAAGATCAACATGGAAGGGGGGTCCATCACTATCCTCTAGTGGAACTGGCTTGCTGCCCTATCTAATTCTGTGCAGTGGCAACCTCCAACCTTTATAAATTGTGTCCATCCTCCTGAATTCCCTTTCTAATTCTTCACATATGATTTTATTATTACAAACCCCTTCCAATTTGAAAACCTCGCCTATTGCATCTTCTGATATATGTATCAATGGTTTCCCAGATGGGTCACAAACGGCTTTGAGTTTTGAATTATAATGAGTGGCCAACAATCTCACCAATTCAACATTGACAAATACATTACGGCAGACCAACTTTCCCAGATTAAACTTCCATGGATTACATACTAGTTCAAAATGATTTCTCTGATAGTAATGAAAACTAAAAAGTTCATAGCCTCTTATTGGTGTCCAAATATCTCCTATGATCTTACATTTGTCATCTAGTTTATCCACTTCTACCCTAAGTTGTGCAGATTTCCTGGCTTTAGGTCTAGAGCTAGGTAATTGGTCGATAAGATCTTGGCTTAGCTTCCGCTTAGTGCCCTCTAGCTCAATTTTGGTTTTCTATTTTTTCCCTCTAGACTGACTACTTTCCCCATGTTTTCTCCCCTTCAATTTTCCTGAACTAGTGGCTTCCATTCTTCAAAAATTGCAGAAGTAAAAACTATAGAAGTCAAGGTGAAAAGAGATTATTGTATTTCGCTTGAATCTTTTGAGTTGAAAAATGCCTTGGTTCTTCGTTCGTCCTTCTGCTTTCTCCGCTATCAATTCTGCAATAGTGTTTTCAATTAAATTTTCCTTAATTCATGAAGTTACTTATGCTTCGTGGTACCATTAATGTTTTAGCTGAAACACAAGTGTAACAGGTCTTTTTTCGAAACTCTCACTGTCACATCATGTAATATTTTTGTCGAGACATTTTCAAATCTTGGGCAATCCTTCTATTAGGGCTTCTACCAACGTTCATTAAAACATTCACTAAGACACCTTGTAGTTTCCCCGACACTTCAAGTCTCCCCGAGAGTTATTTTGATTCACTTGTAGCTTTGCTATCGATATATCATATATCGCTAAGATGTCTTGTAGTTTCACTAGCATTATGAGTCTCCCTGAGAGTTATCCCTTCAATCTCAATTATATTGCTATAACTCCCACCGATGCAAACATGTCGTTGTGACTTTGTAAGTTGGGCAGATGTTCCTCTGCTTACTTCGTATCTTGCCGAGATATTTCCTTTGGTCTGTTTTCTAATTTCCAAGACATAACTATTTTCTTGTCGATGGAACAACACTCGGCATGACTCTCATATCTCTCTCCAATGAAACCAGTCTCATTGATGATCAAAACTTATCACCAAGGCTTTACAAATGCAATCTTGTTGGTGTGACATAGGGGGTCGGTAGGACTCCATGAACTCATATCGACAAAATCCTCCTTCAATTTATCGGCAAGACCGGATGGATGCTACGAGACTTCACTCCGACGGCCCAAGTCTAGCCGGTATAGTTCTTTTTGCTTCAGTCGGTAAGACACATATGTGCTCGCTATGACTCACCCCGATGATTGTTGTCTTGCTGATAGGATCCTTTTTTCATTGAGACTATGAAATGCATCATGCCGATATGAATCCTTAGATAAAATTATATCGGTAAGAAATTCACGACCTCTTGCGAATGCACTGAAAAATATGTGTTAGTATAAAATAACTTATGGGTCAGGAAGACCTATATCATCTCATGCTGATATGACTTTATATATTCAAACGCTTGGGGTTAGGTGAATTTTATGGGACCAAATTGTAAATATTGACTAGAACATGGGCGACAAAGAAAAATACATCAATTTTATATTCATGATATGGGCCTCTTAGGAAAACTTTCATGAGTATAGACAACTATAAAATTTCCAAATTTTATAGTTAATAGGAGGGTCAAGGGTAGAGGCTAGATGGTTTCAGGGTTTATGGTTAAGGGTGGAGGGGAGAGAGATAGAGGGAGTGACTGAGTGAGAGAAAGACCTAAGAGAGGGAGAAGGGGTAGGAGGGAGAGACTTGAGATAGAGTGAGTGAGTGAGTGAATGAGAGAATGACCCAAGAGTGGGAGTGGTGCTAGGAAGGAGAGAATTGAGAGAGAGAGAGAGATAAAGGAAGGGAGGGTTAAGGGTAGAGGGTAGAGGGTTTAAGGGTTAAGGGTTTAGGGTTTAGGTTTAAGGGGAGAGAGATAGAGGGAGTGATTCAATGAGAGAGAGACCTAAGAGAGGGAGAGGGGGTAGGATGGAGAAACTTGAGAGAGAGAGAGAGGGAGGGAGTGGAAGAGAGATGGAGGGAGGAGGGGTTAAAGTTAGAGGGTAGATGGTTTAAGGGTTAGGGGTTAATGGTTTATGGTTTAGGGTTTAGGGTTATGGGTAGTGATGGAACTTCAAATTTTTGTTCTCTATGTTCTATTTTATCTTGCCTTGTGTCCTTGGTCATCTATGGTGTTTAGGAAAATCCGAAGGTTGGGGTTTAGGGTTAAGGGTGGATGGGAGAGAGATAAAGAGAGTGAGTGAGTTAGTGAGGGAAATACCTAAGAGAGGGAGAAGGGGTAGGAGAGAGAGACTTGAGATAGAGTGAGTGAGTGAGTGAGTGAGAGAGAGACCTAAGAGAGGGAGTGGTGCTAGGAGGGAGAGACTTGAGAGAGAGAGATAAAGGAAGGGATGGTTAAGGGTAGAGGGTAGAGGGTTTAAGGGTTAAGGGGAGATAGGTAGAGGGAGTGAGTGAGTGAGTGAGAGAGAGACCTAAGAGAGGGAGAGAGGGTAGGATATTGAAGATACTTTAGAGAGAGAGAGAGGGAGGGAGTGGGAGAGAGATAGACGGAGGGAGGGTTAAGGGTAGAGGGTAGATGGTTTAAGGCGTAGGGGAGAGAGATAGAGGGAGGAGGAGGAGAGAAAGACCTAAGAGAGGGAGAAGGGTTAGGAGGGGAGATACTTGAGATAGAGTGAGGAGGGAGGAGTGAGAGACCCCGAGAGAGGGAGGGTGGCTAGGAGGGAGAGACTTGACAGAGAGGGAGGGAGGGAGGAGGAGGAGAGAGACTGATTTGGCATGGGTTTAGATTTTAAGGGCTAAGGGTTTAAGGTTTAGGGTTAAGGGTAGAGGGAGAGAGATAGAGAGTGAGTGAGAGAGAGAGACCCAAGAGAGGGGAGAGGGGTAGAGGGAGAGTCTTGAGAGAGAGAGAGAGGGTAGAGGGTTTGCTGGCCTGGGGCTTCATGGCCAAGAGCCTAGGGCTTAGGGTTACAGAGGGAGAGAGATAGGAGTGAGAGAGAGAGAGACCTGAGAGAGGGAGAGGGGGTAGGAGGGAGATTCTTGAGAGAGAGAGAGGGTAGAGGGTTTAAGGGTTTGGGGTTTAAGGGTTAAGAGTTTAGGGTTTAGGGTTATGGGTAGAGGGGAGAGAGAGATGGATTCAGTGAGAGAGGGAGGGAGTGGGAGAGAGATAGAGGGTTAAGGGTTAAGGGTAGTGTTGGTTGTTTTTATTGTAACCAGGTTGGTCTTCTAATCTACCTATGGAATTTCCAATTCTAATCAAGGGCAGCTCGAAGGACCTGGACCAACTGATGAGGACATTAAAAGTCTCCTACACTTCGGGCTCTACAAGACCCGGGAGGGTGATCCCTTAATGTGTTTACAACCTCTGTACCATTATCATAAAAAACATTAATATACAACATATGATCTCATTTAATAGCTCAACACAATAGGATAATACCAATAGAATTGGTTGTTCATCAGTATTATAAACTATTTGGAGCATGAGATAACTACAACATTTCACAGTATAAGATAGTCATTGATTTGCAATTTGTAGCAAGCTCCAAGTAAAGGAAAACAAATAATGAATCATAAAAATAAACACAACTTAGATCAGTGCCATATATCCATTGTAGGAGTCAAATTCATAAGTATCTAAGGTTTTATGACATATTTAACACATAACATATAAGATCTCCGATAACATTACATTACAATCTTATCAATATGCATTATAACCTAGTACTACTTATCAAATCCTTATACAGAACATAGCCGCCTATAATCCCATTCAAGCATTTTAATTAATCCCTTGAATTAAAGCTAAAATAAGGATCATACACACCACAACAGTGAGATGAATGAAACAACCCTTAGTCATCTTATTCAAAATTCAGATATGCATGTACAATGGAGAGACAAGAGTTTGAATTTATCATTTCAACTCAAATGCTAGTACTGTTATACAACATTAAATCCCCATGAATTCAAAACCTATTACAGAATGACTCAAAACTTAAATTTCATTTCCGTTGAAACCATCGAACTTTACAATTTGCTCTGCAAAATCACCTAGACTTGACCCAACATTATCTAACTTGCTAACTCGTACTTCTAGCCTTGAAATCCTTCTTATAGAAAATGAAGGAGAAAACAAGCATCGGGCTAGAAAGTACACGTGTTACCAGCCAAATGGAGCACCTAGTGATATTCCAAAAATTGTTACAAAAGCAATCACCCTGGAGAATATTCCTGTTCATCGTGCCTACTGAGAAAGGTTGATGCAACAACAAAAGAGCTTCAAGAATCCGATGCCAAGATTGCCACAAAAAAAAAAAGAATTTGTTGTAATTGCAACAACTGATTTGCCAACCGTTAGCAGCCCACTCTTTTAATCCTCCTCAGTTAAATACTTATTTACCCATTTCTGATATTCCTCATTAGTTGGCCAATCAAAATTAATTACCTCATTCACCTTGACATTATAAGGTGTGTATTTAATTGCTAGTTGATTTTCCTCTCTTTCAAAAGATTCCAAAAATGAGTTGGTGCCAATGATTTTGTTCGTACAACTCACCAATAAATCATAATCTAAGTCATCACAAATTAATTTAATTTGATCATTGATAACCTCATTTGCCTAATCCTGCCACTATTGGAGTGACCTAATATTCCCCTACTCATCAATTATGTCAGGTAACAATGTGTTACCCCAATCATCAATTATTCACCAACTCTTTGATCTTCCTACTCAGGTCATCTGGTAAGGTCTGAAAACCTTGCAATGATTTAACTAACACTTGAGTAGGAATTAATGATTGGGGCCTATTATTTATATCAAACCTTGAGGCCTTATACATTATATCTAAATCACTCGCCCTAGGGATCAAATTTTCTATTAATGGTATAACTACCTCCTGATCCCTATCAATATTATTTATTGCATCTAATAATAAAGAATATAAATAATATATATCTATGCTAATCTATTATCAAATTTCTCATTCAAGTGCCTTAAGACAACAGTAACAATCTCCTTTTTCTTTAAAAGGGATCCCTCCTCACTTACCTTCAATGATGCCTGTAATTCTTCAATTTTGTGCATTAGCTATTTCTTCATAGGAACAACAGAGCATTCTACCTCTTCATCAATTTGTTCTAAAGAAGGGGTGAGGGAAGGATTTTTACTAGGAGACCCTGGTGTGGAAACAATAGGAGAAGCAGGAGGCACTAACCCTGATGTAGAAGGCAATGTATTGATCCTTGGAGCACTTGATGTTTCCCCAATCTGTTTGTACCTTAACCTATCCACCTCAATCTACAGTTCAATATTCCTTTGATGTATCTTACTATACTCAATTAAAGGATTATATTTCTCCATTAGGCTTTTCTTTTCAGCCTCCTCTCTTTCAGTAGTCTTTTGGGCCAATTTGGCCACATTTATAGTTAAATTAGTAGCCTCAGTGGTTGAGGTCTCTGAAGCCCTCTTTATTATTAACCCTCCTCTAAAATTTGGGTTAATATCAGTAAGATTTTTCTTTTTCCCTTGAGGGGCCAATGCCCAAATTTCCAAGGTCTCATATTCTTCACTGAAGGTAGAATCTTGCAATGTTGCCTTGACCTCTTCTTCAGAGTCTTTCAAGGGATGCTTGGACTTTAGAATAGAATTAAAAGCTACAACATCTACAATGTCCCATTCAGGTAAAATCAAGACACCAACTTGACTTACCAGTTTTCTTCCTTCCTCAGGAGTGATGTTCTTGAATTCATCCATTAATTCATCTTTCACTTCATCATCATTCTCCTGGTCTGACCTGGCAGGCGTCAACTCTCTTCTCTTCTTACATTTATCCTGGTATTCTTCAAATTTCATCCTCCATACCAATTGTAAGAAGATAGGAGTTTTACAAATGCATCATCATCTAGAAACTCCTTACATGCTTCCATCCTTGCATCTTGCACATATTTACCTTTCATATCCAAGTCGGATAAAACCAACTCAGCTGGCCTAGGAGGGGAAGGCATACCAATCTACATATCTTGATCAGTAACAACAATTGCATCCATCAAATCCTCTTGTGGTTGATCAGTTCTTTGCCTCTTAGGGCTTGGCTCAGATGGTGGTGATGAGGGACTATCCTCAGGTGATGATTCCAAATCAATGATTTTAATTTCCCCAGACATTTGGAATTTTGGACCTGGTTGTGTAGGAAATTTCATTATTTGTTTTCATTTTCTATCCACTTCCTCCTCATCACTGTTGTCATCCTTTTTCTTCTTGTAAATAGACCACCTTTTTGTAGGTTGGTATGTTGGCCTTGTCTCAATTGGCCTAGCACCTTGTTCCTATACACCCAAACTCAATTCTAAGTATATCTTCTTGGTCCTCAAGGTGCCCATAATTTCTTTGAAGTTCTCCATCAAAAAGTTAATTTTCTTATGGTGTGGACTGAACTCCAACAATGGATCATAGTTTGGATCCATTTTGTGCACAATATCCAATAGCTTATCATAAGCTATCTATTTCTCCTTGTTCAACTCATGCCTATTTAGGTCAAATTCATTTCTAATCAAATCCTCAGGAAAGTTGAACTCATGTACAAACTTACCACCTTTTATTCTTTGTTTGAAAAGGGCAAAGAAACCCTCAAGATCATGCTGCCACTTTGGACCACACCTCAAATGGTAATCTTCAAAGAATTTTCCAAAATGCACCCAACCTCCTTTTGAAAATACAAAATCTGATACCACTGTATAATCTGGGAAAAAAGTTCCTTTACCCTTCCTAGTAAGGTTGTCCTCATGGATACAAGCAATCTGCCACATAACCTCTACAAACCCCACTCTTGGTGGCACATTGTATGGCAATATATGAGGGGTCCCTTGAAAACCATACACCCTCAAAATAGTGTTGAATGGGTATGGAATAATCTCACCCCAGTTATGGTAGACTTTCAATTTTGGCCTCCTCCCCTTTGGCTTGAGGAAATCATGCAATTCCACAGGAATCCTGGGTAAATTCACCATCAATCTGGCCCTCAATCTAGAAGCAAAACAATTATAAAATTGCACATAACTTGTGCTTTCCTTATTACAAGATAGATCTGCAGCCCATATCTATACTGGCAATCTTTCTCCATCAACTAATTGCCTTAATTCCATCTTCTCAGAGAAAAAGTCAGCATTCTTGAACAAGAACATATACATTAACAAAGAATACCAAAAGAATTGACTGCCTATATCATTTTTCTACAACTTTGACAACCCTTCATGTATCCTTTCAGCCAAGAAAGAAGCAAAATCATAAGTTACAGAGAAGTTAGGGTGTTGTATTTGCACCCCCATGAACATGTAAGAAATGGGCATCACAGTACTAGGATTGAAACCTAGAATCTGGCATAATGAATAAAAAGTGGTGAAGAAATGATTTTCAAAATAGTTTAATCTGAAAGGTTCTTGGTCACTAGGGCTAATTTGAAATCTTGAACCTCCTACCCTAGCCAAATGAGGTGGGAGAAACTTGGCTCTAAAAAGTGACTTCAACTTCCCATATTTGTACTTCATCTCCTCAAGATTGATCAGAACCAAGTACACACTAGGCTCACTCAAATCAAAAACCTTTTGGAATTATTCTTTGTTAATGCATAACATAACCCTTCTATCATTATCTCTTATTACCTGTGTGAAAGGGTCATATCGTGCAACAACTACCCTAAGCAAGTCTACATCAGGGAACACATTTGGCACCACTAGCTTCCCCAAATCATACATCCAGTCGTTTGAAAAGGGGTGAGGCAAATTCCTCTATCCATACCAAAATCTAAACATCTCCAAACCTGTGAGAGGAACCCTAGCATTGGCTATATTGGAACAATTATATACTAACCCTTCCCCTAGGATTTTTCCTCGCATCAAAACCAATCCCTTCTTCCTATCATTTGTTGACAAGGGAAATTGATCCAGGAAGTCATCATATAGGTTCCTATTTAAATAATCAATTTGGCCAGAATGTTGCATTGGCGGTGCCATCTTAGATAAACTAGGGCCTCTTTACAATTTCAAACTTTAAACAACTAGGACTAACCAGAAATATGGAATTACAGAATAAAACACTGCAATTTCTCACAATTCAGTTCACCTATAGCCCTAAAAAATTTAGCAACAAGCCCTATGACAAGCACACAACAAATTTTCCTAAATTTAGGTTCAAAATAACTAAGAGACACATAAATTAACTCACGGCTTTGTGTTTGCAGAAACTCCAACTTCTTGCTGTAGCAATTCTTAACTTTGTCTTCGGCTTCAAGACTACTTCGCAAAGATACTTGAATGCTTTATGATATGATGTAGAGGGTCAGGGATCTTTGCAAGAAACTCACCAAATTATCAAACTTCAATGGTTCATCTACAACCTTTCCTCTAGACACCAACTTGAAGATAAAGCCTCAACTTTGCATTCATGACTTATTTGCCTCCTTATGGACCCAAACCCTAGGAAAACTCTTAAGAGACCCAAACAAACTTGTTTTAAATGATTTCAAAGCCCAACCCTCTGACTTAGACACAAAACCAATTTTTCACCTTAACTAGGCTACTAGCCCAACTAGGCCTCCTACAGTGATTTTTTGACTTTGCACTCAAACTTTCCAAATGAACCCCAAATCTAATGACTGTTTCAAGTGTGGTTTGTGATTACAAACAACATATCCAAACCTTGGTATTACTTGTTTTAGACAAACCCTTCCAAAATCTGCTGTCTCCTCAAAAACTAGGCCTAATTAGCCCACTTTTACAAAGCAACCCCTCTTTAAATTTGTCCCCTGACCATGAAACTTTCAGAAGTATCCTAAAATGACTCAAAACCAAGGAATCCAAATTTTTAGCCCTCTATGACACATCTATCATGCTCCAACACAAACCCCTCCTCAGCTTGCCTCAAAAACTAGGGCTTCTTGAAAACTAACCCTCCAATCACTTCCAGAACTTTCTTATTGACTCTACACCATTAGGAAAACATATTTAGTTGATCCAAACTTGAAAACATGCCCCTCATTAAGGCAGATCTTCTGCTGCTACACCCTAGCCTTCATCTTCAAGCACTTTTCCCTTTGACAACTTGGTGTACACCCTGATATTCTTCCTTCCTGCACATTAGTTGGTTAAATATGTATGATACATGTTAGGAATGATCCATTTCACAGGTCACAGCAGCATTCTACCTTGAAATGGATCAATCATCCATGAAAAACCTCAGAATTAGTGAAAAATCTGTGTTCTTTTTTAGGACAGTCAATATAAAATGCAAAGAAAGTAATTATCACTGCTTTTAGAGCCTTCAATGGTGTTAAAATATGTAAACACAAACTCCTAAAGCATCCTAATGGACATATATTCAATAGAGATCAAGTATTTAACAAAAAAACACCATAAAAGTGCCAAAAACTGTGTTTTTTCACTATTTCCAGAAAACAGTCCGTACAGTACTTGCTCCAAACGCCCAACCTCCGTACAAATGACCATTTTTGGGTTATAGAACCATCCCCCAACTGATCCAACTGATTGGAATTGATTACAATGCATAATTACCTCTAAAACACCTAAAACTCCTTTTCCCGCCTAAACTAAAATTTAAAAATTTGAAATTACAAACTAGAGATTTATTAAAATCTATCACCTAAAAACCATTGGATATTCACTATCCAAGTTTATTTGACCTATTTAAGCATAATATCATTAATCAAAACCCCTAGAACCTAATTTTCCCTTACATTGCATTTTTAATCCAAATTCCTTATCAGGAACCTTGAAACTTTTAACACCCTCATTACACTTATTTATCTCAAATGCCATTATAGGCTTCAATACATCATAATTAATGCTTTGATTTGTTTGGAAAGCCCTCCTGACCCCTGCACTCTCCTGGTTCTTGAACAACTCTTTGAAAGCCTTGGGTGCTCCTGCACCATTCTCCCCAGGAAAGAAAGAACTCTTGTCCCAAGAAGTGTCCCATGTGGTGCCACCAAGAAACCTCTTGCTCACATGTGCTTTCATCTTCCAATGAGAAGGAAGGTAGTCTCCTAAAGTTACTGTCTTTCTCTTCTGCCAATCTGCATTCTTGACATAACCAAAATAAGGATTAGTGTGTCCTCTTTGCTGCTTGAAAACAGTGAGTTCTTGTGCCCTGCTGCTGCCCTCATTCCAATGCCTCCTTTGTGGAAGAACTTCACCACTATTACCCTCATTGATAGGGCATTCAATGCCACCAATCTTGATACTATTCAGATCCCACAAGGACTGATTTTTAGGACTGTCTTCTTCACAACCCTACTACAACTTGTCTTTTTTCAACCTACCAATGTCTTCCCCTGTTTTACCCTGCTCATTTACCTGCAAATGCTTCTCAAAACAGATTACAAAACTATCTTTAGACTGCTCCAAAGGTAAAGGAACCAACTGATATCTAACATCTCCCTTATGAACCAAATAGGTGTTAAGAAAACCATCATGAAATGTCCTTCTAACATACTGCCATGGCCTCCCCAAGATAATATGACCACAAGTCATTGGAATGACATCACAAAGCACCCTATCATGATATGAACCAATTGAGAAATCAACAAAATCTCTCTTACCAATCTCTACATGCTGTCCTTGAGTTACCCAAGTGGCCTTGTAGGGAGTAGGATGATCAAAAGTTTCAATCCCTAGCTTGGTTACCATATCAACTGAAACTAAATTGCTATGTGACCCTGAATCTATAAGCAATCTGCATATCTTACCATGACTGAGACAATTTGTTTTGAAAATGGTTACCTTCGGTTCTTGATGAAGCCTTTCTCCTTACTTGATCATGAGAAACTCACCATCAGTCACAGGGTCTGCCATGAATGTTTTTGACTCCTTCTTGTCTTCTTCTTCTTGCACCAAGGTAGCTCTCCTTTCTCTGCCTTTATCAGCTTGTTCCCACTTAGGACATTTGAAGGAAGGATGCCCTGGTTCATTGCAATTAAAACATCTGCCTGTGAATGGTCCTCTACCTTGTCCAAATCTGCCTCCTCCTCTTGGAGTGTATCCACCTCTTTGATCAGAAAATATCTCTTTACCCTTGTCATTGCTGCTTTTATCATTATTGCCTTGTCCTTGCTCTCTATTACCTCTGCCCCTGTTTGAACTACCTCCTCTTCCACCATTGTTTGATCTTTCTTGCTTCCTTTTCACCTTTTCTTCTGCTCTAATGGCCAACTGAAAACATTCTCCCAATGTTCTTGGCAATTGCAAACCAATCTCATCTTGCAGATTGTACCTTAAGCCATTGATGTACCTGGCTATCTTCTCATCTTCTTCCTCATATCCTCCTCTAATACTAAGCTTGTGAAATTGCTCAGTATAGGACATCACATCCAAGTCCTTTTGCTTTAAATTCTGCCTCATTCTTTTCACATGAATGGTATAATCAGATGGTAAAAATTGCTCCTTGACCAAACTCTTCATCTTGCCCATGTAGAGACCTTTGCCAATCCTCTAGCCATCCTATCATTCTGGAAACTTGTCCACCATGTCAATGCTGTGCCTCTCAACTTGGTTTTAGCAAACTTGACTTTCCTTTCTTCATCCATCTCCTCAAATTCAAAGTAGTTGTCCATGGCATCAAGCCATCCCAATACCTCTTCACTATCCATCTTCCCTTGATAGATAGGTAAGTCTATGTGACTCTTCCCTCCGTGACCCTGTACTACCTTCAATAACCTCACTAACCTCCTTTCTTCAGGGTCCTCTGTATCATCAGCTTGCTGTTCCTGGTTTGCCCTCACATGCTCTTCATCCTCTTCATTGTTTTCTTGGTCTTCTTGGTCTTCTCTCCTCCTACTCCTCTCAAGGTTATTGATCCTTGCTTGCATAGTGTCTCTCTCTCTTCTCCATTGTCTTTCATCTCTTTCTCTTGCTGCTTCTTGTTCCCTTCTTTCTCTTCTCTCCCTTTCCAAGATCTCCTTCAACTCTTCCAACTCTCTTGCCAATTGATTTTTTGGTGCCATTGCTGTTTCTCCAATCCCTCAAGGATCTAATCACTGCTCTGATACCACTCTGATGCAGAGGGTCAGGGATCTTTGCAAGAAACTCACCAAATTATCAAACTTCAATGGTTCATCTACAACCTTTCCTCTAGACACCAACTTGAAGATAAAGCCTCAACTTTGCATTCATGACTTATTTGCCTCCTTATGGACCCAAACCCTAGGAAAACTCTTAAGAGACCCAAACAAACTTGTTTTGAATGATTTCAAAGCCCAACCCTCTGACTTAGACACAAAACCAATTTTTCACCTTAACTAGGCTACTAGCCCAACTAGGCCTCCTGCAGTGATTTTTTGACTTTGCACTCAAACTTTCCAAAGGAACCCCAAATCTAATGACTGTTTCAAGTGTGGTTTGTGATTACAAACAACATATCCAAACCTTGGTATCACTTGTTTTAGACAAACCCTTCCAAAATCTGCTGTCTCCTCAAAAACTAGGCCTAATTAGCCCACTTTTACAAAGCAACCCCTCTTTAAATTTGTCCCCTGACCATGAAACTTTCAGCAGTATCCTAAAATGACTCAAAACCAAGGAATCCAAATTTTTAGCCCTCTATGACACATCTATCACGCTCCAGCACAAACCCCTCCTCAGCTTGCCTCAAAAACTAGGGCTTCTTGAAAACTAACCCTCCAATCACTTCCAGAACTTTCTTATTGACTCTACACCATTAGGACAACATATTTAGTTGATCCAAACTCGAAAACATGCCCCTCATTAAGGCAGATCTTCTGCTGCTACACCCTAGCCTTCATCTTCAAGCACTTTTCCCTTTGACAACTTGGTGTACACCCTGATATTCTTCCTTCCTGCACATTAGTTGGTTAAATATGTATGATACATGTTAGGAATGATCCATTTCACAGGTCACAGCAGCATTCTACCTTGAAATGGATCAATCATCCATGAAAAACCTCAGAATTAGTGAAAAATCTGTGTTCTTTTTTAGGACAGTCAATATAAAATGAAAAGAAAGTAATTATCACTGCTTTCAGAGCCTTCAATGGTGTTAAAATATGTAAACACAAACTCCTAAAGCATCCTACTGGACATATATTCAATAGAGATCAAGTATTTAACAAAAAAACACCATAAAAGTGCCAAAAACTGTGTTTTTTCACTATTTCCAGAAAATAGTCCATACAGTACTTGCTCCAAACGCCCAACCTCCATAAAAATGACCATTTTTGGGTTATAGAATTATCCCCCAACTGATACAACTGATTGGAATTGATTACAATGCATAATTACCTCTAAAACACCTAAAACTCCTTTTCCCGCCTAAACTAAAATTTAAAAATTTGAAATTACAAACTAGAGATTTATTAAAATCTATCACCTAAAAACCATTGGATATTCACTATCCAAGTTTATTTGACCTATTTAAGCATAATATCATTAATCAAAACCCCTAGAACCTAATTTTCCCTTACATTGCATTTTTAATCCAAATTCCTTATCAGGAACCTTGAAACTTTTAACACCCTCATTACACTTATTTATCTCAAATGCCATTATAGGCTTCAATACATCATAATTAATGCTTTGATTTGTCTGGAAAGCCCTCCTGACCCCTGCACTCTCCTGGTTCTTGAACAACTCTTTGAAAGCCTTGGGTGCTCCTACACCATGATACAATAAAAGTAGGATAATTTTTTTTATTTTGATCAAATCATGCTAGCAAGTGTCTCATCTACCATTAAAGCTCGCTCGCGCACTGCACGAACAACTCAAAATGTATTTTATGTAGATTTAAATATTAGTTGTTGATCCTTCACTTTGATCGGATCATTGAATGATTGGCTTCAAAACAACTGACACAATCGTCCACATGGCCATAAGGACCTAGCATACCATATGCTGCCAAGGAAATCCACGTGGCGTTCACCCGCGATATCGTGATCAGTAAAGACCTTGCAACTTTCGATCACACGATAGCGGGCAACCGTAGATCTTGATCATCGGTAATCTTTTTCTTTCAATACAGTCACCAACTTTTCCATTAACCGTCGAGCATCTTCCCCGCCGAGATCATAACATATCCGCTAATTTGAAACACGTGCATGGGTATGTGCAGGATCATGATGGGCCAAAAAGTGGCAATATGATGGGTATTTGTAGGGTATGTGGCTGACAACTTTTTTTTACCCAAAATTGATGAAACGAAAAGGGTTTTTAAAGGAGATTCCCAGCTTTCCACCAATATAAATTATGCTTTACTTTGAATTTAATAAATAATTATTATTCATTTTCTATTTGAATTACGACTAAAGTGTTGATTGATAGGCTGATTGAAAAACATCTATAGCTTTCAAACAATATCACATTGTTTGAATAAAAAATATGCATCACATTCTATGCTTTGCATACTATAGGATTAAAAAAAGAAAAAATGAATTTCATGAAGTTTTGACCAAGTTAAGGTGGTCAGACATACGAGTTTTTATATTTTTTAAAAGTTGTAATAAAAATTCATAATTAATTATTTATTTGGAAACAAATTATAAAAAATATGCATCACATCCAAACATGAGTCCTCTACTTATGTATAAAATATTATAAAATAATATTATCTTTTTATTGTGGTTAGGTGGTCAAAACACCTACTTTTTTTTCCTTGAAATTTAAGTACTACTGCATTGAAATTTGAAATTTCACCAAATAGATTTATTTATTTTTTAAACAAATCTAGTAGTATAGAAACTACATTCAATTTGCTACAAATTCTATTCTTACATATTTTTGAAATAATATAGATAACTTATTCAAATTTTTACGTCAAGTTTTCTAACTCTATTTTTTCTAAATTTTTTGCCACTTAAGGTCTTGTTTTTTCCATGATGATCCTGCACATACCCGCATCTCACAAATGCTTTAGTAACCCACTACATAATGTATTAAAGCCAAATTAATTTACCAAAGTATTTCATTGTTCCTTCAGCTTCACCAAATGAGACACGTGGCACTTTCCCGTGATATCTCAATCAACCAAAGTAGTGTGGTGGGGCCATCGTGGGATGGCGAGGAGTGGCTGAGATTAAACGATAATTGATCAACGGTCACGCAAATTTGTTCCCCTAAAAAATAAAACATTTATTAAAAGAACAAGGGGACATCACTAGGTAGACGATAAACAATGACATAAGTTGTTTTAAAATGATGAAGCAAGGGGCCATCCAAGACTTAGGGAAAAATAAAATCACGTGAATGAATTAAAACAATAAGACCAAGAGGACCCAACCTAGATGAAGCGATGGGGCATAAGTTGTTTTTAAAACCCCTCCAAAAGTAACAGCAAAATAGATCCCACCCAAGGTGTAAGATAAAAAAATAGGGTTTAACATGAAGACAAAGACAAAACCCCAACCTTAGGATTTTCCCAACACCATAAAAGAATAGTAACATAAGACATGACAGGAAATGAACACAAGGAGTAGAAATTGAAGCTCCATCAGGCTATGTTGGAACATTTATACACTAATCCCTCCGCTAGGGTTTTTCCTCGCATCAAAACCAATCCCTTCTTCCTATCATTTGTTGAGAAGGGAAATTGATCCAGGAAGTCATCATATAGGTTTCTACTTAAATAATCAATCTGGCCAGAGTGCTACTTTGTCGATGCCATCTTCAGTAAACTAGGGTTTCCTTTCTATCTCAAACCTTAGAAAAACTAGGGCTAAACAAAATATGAAATTACAAAATAGAACTTTACAATTTCCCACAATTCAGTTAACCTATAACCCTAAAAAAAATATCAATAAGTCCTACGACAAGCACAAAACAAATTTCCCCCATATTTGAATTCAGAATAACCACGAGATACAAGAAGGCAAAGGTAAAACCCCATCTTTAGGCTTTTCCCAAAAAC
>VDFB02373365.1:268880311-268917043 GCA_007258455.2 Sequoia sempervirens
CATAATAGAAGAATTTGATGTACTTTTCAATAATGATGGCATTATGAGAAACCTTAGGTTAAATGAATAATTCCTAGCTAAGTTCTTTAAATCATGTCCAACTGTATAAGAGAAGACCACTGCTATGTGTACTTGGATACCATGGAGAAAGAATCTTTGGGATCTTTCATCAATCATCCTACCTTAAAACATACCAAAATTCTCCTAGCAATTAGACATAGGAAGATTTAAGATGACTTAAAAAAAAATTATTGGCAAAGCATAAACTTATGATGACTTAACCAGGCCTAGTACACACTCCCTCCCTGGTAACCACTTAGACATATGGAAATTAAATGTAAATTTGCTACTATTTTTAGTCATGTAGGTGTCCAATAAACCACTTGGTGGTGTTTCCCTTCAAGTTTATTTACTTGAATGAAGAGCAAAAATCCTTTGATTACAATTAGAGAATACATTTGAGGCCTTGGTTGTGTAATTGGTGGACCATAGTCACATTTAACACTTGTTACAAAGTTTGGGAGTTAAAATGTTAAGTATATTTGATTTGTGATGGACACATTTGGACAATAGTAACAATAACTTGCAATCTATCAAGACTTGATTACCTTATAACCTGTGAAATTCTAGTGATGAAATCATAGATTAATCATAATGTCACCTTAGGATCACATCACCATGAAAGAACTTCATCCAACATACTTATGAGTGCAGGTACCACCAAATAGGTATTTGTCAGATCTATCTTCCTCGAGCGAGGGAAATTCAAGAAGAGAAGAGGAAAGCGAGATATGTAGTATGTCTAAAAGAGGGAGATCAACTAGAGGTCAAAAGATTAGAAGAAAATTTTGTAAACACATGGAATTTTTTCTTGCTGAAGGGGGTCATGTTCTTATGATGATGAGAGAATAGGCGAGGTCAAGGTGCCCTTGAGGTACAAACATCTATGGAAATAATGGGTACCCAAGGAACTTCCTCCAATAAACACTGATTTTTGTGTCAACGAGAGGATATATCACATAGCACCGTCGTCATTACATGGTTTGGGCCTATTTTGCATGGACGGCATAAAGGTCTGTTATGAAAAAGTTACTAAATTGATGGAGTATGTCACCGGACCCTATTACAGTTACAAAGATTGGATGCAATTGGTTTGATATACACGAAGTATGCATAGGTATGCACTACCAGCAAATTATATATAGCTAAAAGATAAGGATCAAAATAAAGGAGTGGCCATGTACATTGACGGAAGGCCAAAAGCATCAGGGAATATTGTAGGGTTTATAAACAATACATGACCTGGGTCAACAAATAAGCAACCCAATTGCATATTCAAGGCGCGTGATGGAAACAGTGTATTCGTATGTGTGATAAAATCAATAACTGCAAGGGAAGAGTTTCTAATCGATTACAATTTGAATCGCTTAGTTACAAACACAGTTACTATGGGGCTGGTACATACTATGTACCATTTTACCCTACCTCCAATTAATGACTCCAATATACCATTTTATTCATATGTTTTTTTTCGTAAGTCTATTGGTTTCATTTCAGTAATGTTTTTTTATATTTAATTTTTGTCACAGTGGGACATTGATCATACAGAGAAGGCTCCAGCCCAGAGCACAGATTGTAATGTATCTTTAGGCACTTCTACCCGACAGGTTTACCTCATTGTAGTTGTAAAAATTAGATATGAGGAAAATGTTTTATTATTATGTTGTTTTCATAAGTTGATTGGGTTAATTTCAATAGTGTTTTTAATATTCTATTTGTAGTCAACTAATTGGGGAAAGGCACCAGCAGTAGACGAGAGCATCCATAGGGAGGTTACATTAATTAATATTTAGAAAATGATACTCCACTTCATATTTTTTTAGCTTTAAAAAAGAAACAAAAAAAAAGGTGATTGTAATCATATCATGAAAACCATATTTTTGATATGTAAAAATTGAAAGAATGAATATTATATGTTAATGAATGAATGTGAATATGCTAATTAATGAATGCTATATGTTAATGAATGAATGTTATATGTTATTAATGGATGAATGAATGATTAATGTTATCTAATTGGGTATGGGGAATTGAGAGTGATGTGATGGGAGGGGGGGAGGGGCCAAATGAGCTTCCACTGTCACATGGTTGGCCCTCTTAAGTAGAGAATATTAAACTATTCTCGAAACAAAGAGAAGCTCAATAAGGTAATGCACTTTTCAATATAATAAATTATGCATCGTTTGAAGCATCAAACCAATATGCAAAGATGAAAGAAAGTGCTAACTTTTCACTATGGTGGCAGAAAAATGATTCTTTATACCCTGAATTCATGCTCTGCATCATAATTTGAAGTTGTTTCCATTCCAATGTTTTGATTTTAGTGTGTTTGTATGGATTTGTATGAATACCACATTGTGTTGTGTGTGGATTTGGTTTCAAAGCTCTGTTTCTTCTGGTTTTTAGTGGTGACATAACTCTAAAATTTGACTTTTGTGCATAACAGGTTAGTGGAAAAATTGACAGCTCTAAAGGGTTTAGAGGCTTGATTGAGATAGATACACGGATATTTGGATCTTGTTGTTGATGGGAGGCTTCCACTTAACCATGAAATTTTGTACCATCTCGCGGGTATGCAAAAGTTTCTCTACTTACATTCATTCTTGATCATAAATGTTGTAAATGATATTAATGCTTCAAACTTAAGATTCATTTCATTGTTATAATTATCAAAATGTTATAATTTTCTATACATTCAAGCATTCTCTTGCCCCCTACCCTTTTCTCCCCCCCCCTCCGTTTAAGAATTTTCTTTGTCATAAAAGATTTAGATTTCTATCTCCTTTACAAAAATTTATCTGAAGCGCTAGGAGTGAATAAAGATATCTAAAAGATGATGGATTATGTCTAAACAAAAAATTTCCATCTTATAGCTAATTAAATCCTTAATATTTGAATAGTTTAGAGCTCGAATAATGCTTGTATATGCATGTGTAGCAATAAGGGAGCCTATGTGAAGATTGAAATTTAAAACATCACTTTGGTATTTTTCCTAGGCAGTGAAATGATATTTTGAGTAATACAAACCTACACACACATTTATATTTTTCAGCATTGCATTGAGGAAATTTTTTTCTCTTATACCTACCCTTAGCTAGACATGGAGGTATATAATATTGGTCTCTGGGTTTTTTCTATAAGTAGTTAATTTCATAGAGGAAGACTAAAATCTTCTTAATGTCCTGTCAGGTGTGAAAGCATATGAATTACTTTCTGAAGGAACCATTTTGTATTCATCCAAAAACTGGTTTGTTATTTTTTTATGTTTCTTGCATGTGTTTTTTTTAGGCTTTAGAGATGTAGCTCGACTCTTTCCTTTGCACTTTTCATCTATTTTGATGATTATAGTAGATTGTCCTCATAATTTTTCATGTAGATCTATTTGTAACCTTATTTTCTACCAATCAATTTGCAAACCAGTCACATATTAAGGACCATTTCACTAACTTGTAGTCATCCATTACTTCATATGTTGGGTTGTGTCTGTGTGCCAATAAATCCTAATGATTGCGAGAACTTTAATCCTACAAGTGTACCCAATCTTTCTCAAGTAAAAGTATTACCTTATTTTATAGTACTTTAAATGGTTAGCTTCTTTAGATCTAAGATAGTTGAACCTTGGATTAAAATATGGTATTAGATGGGCAGTATAATGATAAAATTGAGGTCCATTGAACACAAATTATGAACATAATTTACTGGACTATGAATAGTGTTACAATTATAATTATTTCTCCTTTACCTACGTCTGCATTAATGAAAAAGATAGCAGATATTGGAATTTCATTACATGTCTCTTGTATGTATTAGTATTTTAATTTTTTTTAAGTTCAAGAGCTTGATTAGGTCAAGAATATGTTCTACAAGCTTTGTTCTCTTGATATTGCTCAACATTTTCCCTACACATTTTCTCTTCAATCCAGACATTTCTTAACTCCTTCCCTTGTTAGCCCTTGATTGTTCTCAAGTGTAATGCTTTTTCTATGCATCTTGCAGTCTGTATGTATGATCAGTCATTTCTTATGAAGCATGGATAGACTTTCATGGAATTGTTGTTAGACAATTGCCATTGTGAGAATAATCATTTAATTTGTATGGAAGTAAGTCTTTTTCATATTATTTGACTTGGTATTGTAAACTTGTCTTTGCAAGATTCTCCAGGGGGAACAACAAAAATGTGATGATAGTTAGAGTTGTACAACACCATAAATCATTTGGCATTATCAATATATTGCTCATAGAATACTCTGTGCAAGTAAAATGGAATGTGCAATGACAATTGGTCTTGAATTCAAATCTGAATGTAAGTACATTATACACAAGAAGATGGTATCTATTCTATGATTTAAAGAACCCCAAAATAAGAAAATTAATCTAGGTTCCATCTGTTTACTTGCTCTTAGACACTTGTTTAATCGGTGAGACCCTCAGAATGTCTTGTTGATAACTAGCAGTGTTTAAAAATCCTGAAGAGGTCAGATATGTGTGACATTAGATATGTCTTGCCGACGAAATTCATCGGCAAGACATGGACTATTGGAGTGAGTTTTTTGTCCTATTCCAATGATTGATCTCTCACCGATGGGTTGGCTTCGGTGGTCATCACCAAGAGTCTCTACGATGACATGGTGTAGGTCTATTTAAAACTCTTGAAGAGGTCAAATTGGTGTGACATTGGATTTGTCTTGCCGACAGGAGTCATCGGCAAGACATGGACTATCGGAGTGAGTTTTCTATCCTGTGCCGATGATTGATCTCTCACCGATTGGTTGGCTTCAGTGGTCATTGCCAAGAGTCTCCACGATGACATAGTGTAGGTCTATTTAAAACTCCTGAAGAGGTCAAATTGGTGTGACATTGGATCTGTCTTGCTGATGGAAGTCATTGGCAAGACATGGACTATCGAAGTGAGTTTTCTATCCTATGCCGATGATTGATCTCTCATCGATGGGTTGGCTTTGGTGGTCATCGCCAAGAGTCTCCGCGATGACATGGTGTAGGTCTATTTAAAACTCCTAAAGAGGTCAGATCGGTGTGACATTGGATCCATCTTGCCGACGGAAGTCATCAACAAGACATGGACTATCGGAGTGAGTTTTATATCCTGTGCCGATGATTGATCTCTCACCGATGGGTTGGCTTCGGTGGTCATCGCCAAGAGTCTCCGCGATGACATGGTGTAGGTCTATTTAAAACTCCTAAAGAGGTTAGATCGATGTGACATTGGATCTGTCTTGCGGACATAAGTCATTGGCAAGACATGGACTATCAGAGTGAGTTTTCTATTCTATGCCAATGATTGATCTCTCACCGATGGGTTGGCTTTGGTGGTCATTGCCAAGAGTCTCTGCGATGGTACATTTCAATGAATATTTTTTTAAAAAAAATACATTGTTTTGTCGCAATTTCAACAATGGCCCATCGATGAATCACCAAAAAGGTCTGATGAAGTTGCTATAGTTACGACGAAGGCTTCATTGTAACTCCTTTCCCATTTCATCGAAATGGCGACAAACTTCTGGTGTTGTTTTGACGCTTCGGAAGATCCATTGCAATTGCATTTTGGTTGTAATTCGTCGGTGGATACACAAATTTTTCATCAATATTCTGACAAACATTTGAGTCATTTTATCATGCCGACAACCGATGAATCTACGCTGTTATTTCGACGTTTAATTCATTGTCATAATTTTGACAAAAAAATAGTGACAAATTTTTTTTCGTCAATTCGTCAATTTTCCGACAAATGTTTGTCGAACAACCAACGAACATGTGTCAAAAAATGGAGTCAAATTTAGTAGTGAGGAGAAAATTTCTCATTGTAATCAACTCTAGACTACTATGAATAACCCTTAGCAACTAGTCTTGCCTTATGTTTTTTCACATCATCATTTGCACTCAACTTGGTTTTGTAAACCCACTTCACTCCTATGACATCTTTATCTTTTGGAAGGGTCACTAACTCCCATCTTTGATTCTTTTAAATTGCATCAATTTCTTCATCCATTGCATTTACCCATTTTTCATGTTTAATTGCATCTTCAAAATGAATTGGATCTTCTACTTGTGAATAAAATGCAAAAAGAGAAATCTGACCAACATTATTCTCACCTTCATTTTTCTCATAAATGTCTCTTATACTTTTGATTTTTTGTCTCCTCAAGCTTGCCAATGTAGGATTTGACATATCACTTGAACTAGAACTTGTGGAATGTGGAATTGATGGTCATGTACCTTGAATGCCACTTGTAGTTGGTTTTTGTTGTCCATTTGAAGGAGTAGATGCTAGAATGTGTTGGGTTGTCCTTACACTTATTGATGGTGTCATTTGTTGACCACTTTCTTGACCATGAATGGGTGTGGAAGGAGTCACATTTGATAGAGTATTTATTGGTATAAATACTTCATTATCTTCTTGTGGTAAATTGGTTGCAATATTGATTATTTTCTTCAAAATTCCATCCCATGCTTCATCTTCTACGAACTACACATCTCTAGGTATGTGCAAGATTATGATGGGCCAAAAAGTGGTGATATGATGGGTATGTGTAGGGTATGTGGCTGATGACTTTTTTTTTTTACCCAAAATTGATGAAACAAAAAGGGTTTTTAAAGGAGATTCTCAACTTTCCACCAATATAAATTATGCTTTACTTTGAATTTAATAAATAGTTATTATTCATTTTTTATTTGAATTACGACTAAAGTCTTGATTGATAGGTGATTGAAAACATCTATAGCTTTCAAACAATTATCACATTTTTGAATCAAACATGTGTCGTATTCTATGCTTCGCATACTATAATTTTTTTTTTAAAACATGAATTTCATGAAGTTTTGACCAAGTTAAGGTGGTCAGACATACTAGTTTTTATATTTTTTAAAAAATTGTAATAAAAAAATCATAATTAATTATTTACTTGGAAAAAAATTATAAAAGAATATGCATCACATCCAGACATGAGTCCTCTACTTATATCTAAAATCTTATAAAAAAATATTATTATTTTACTGTGGTTAGGGTGGTCAGATAGACACCTACTTCAAGTATTTTTTCCCTGAAATTTAAGTACTAATGCATTGAAATTTCAAATTTTCACCAAATAGATTTAAAATAAATAAATAAACCTAGTAGTTTAGAAACTACATTCAATTTGCTACAGATTCTTTTCTTACATATTTTCGAAATAATATAGATAACTTATTCAAATTTTTATGTCAAGTTGCCTAACTTTGATTTTTCTGAATTTTTTGCCACTTAAGGCCCTGTTTTTTCCATGATGATCCTACAAATACCCCTCTATTGATTATAAATTTCTTGTTTATTGGATTTTAGAGTTTTTATGCCTTGGATTCATCACTATATCCAACAAATATACATTTTTATCCTTTGTTGTCTAGTTTTCTTCTTAGTTCATTTAGAACATGTGCATATGCCACACATCCAAATACTCTCATGTGAGCAACATTATGTTTTCTTCCACTCCAAGCTTCTTCCATAATCATATTCTTGAAACTTTTTGTTGGAAATCTATTCATTATATAGGCTACATCAACCCAATATTCATTTGGCAAATGTTTGGCTTTCAATATGCTTCTAGCCATTTCCATGATAGTTCTATTTTTCCTTTTAGCTACCCCATTTTGTTGAGGTGTGTATCTAGTTGTGATTTTATTTTGAATTCCATGTTCCTTGAAAAAATTTAGAACTTCTTTTGAAATGTATTCACCACCTCTATTCATTCTCAATTCTTTGATGTAATACCCACTTTGCTTTTCAATGAGAGCCTTGAAATGATGGAAGAAATCAAACACTTCATTCTTTTTCTTTAGAAATTAGACCCATGTTTTCCTTGAATAGTCATTAATAAAAGTCAAAAAGTAGAAACTTCCACCAATTGAGGGTGTTTGTATAGGTCCACACAAATCTAAATGCACAATTTTTAAAGGTGTTTTAGCCCTATTGACTTACCTATTGGAAATTATTCTCTATGTTGCTTTCCCAAGATGCACCCTTCACAAACTCTTTTTGATTTCTCTATCAATGGAAAACCCTTTACCATACTCTTCCTATTTAGTTGTTTTAGACCTCCAAAGTTGAGATGCCCAAATCTTAAGTGCCATAACCAATTTTCATCTTTTATTTTTGCTTGAAAGATTGTTTGCATGATTGTTGTAGTTTCTTCTTTATCCACTTGTGAGTTCATTGTGGGTTGTGCTTAAGTGTATTCCACATTCAAGTCTAGCATAATATTTAGGGGAAATATTCTATTACTTGTCATTTTGACTTTGGCAATGAGTTGATTGCTTGGAAATTTGTCTAAAATTGTGCACTCTCCATTTTTGAAAGATACTTATACCCTTTTTGAACAAGTTTCCCAATGCTCATTAAATTATGTTTTAAATTGGGAACAAAATAAAAATTAGATATATATTTCTTCTCCCCCTTCTTGGTTAGAATGTTGATGTTCCCTTTTCCTTTAACTTGTACCTTATTGTCATTTCCCAAAGTAACATCTGATTTTATATTTTCATCCAAACTTGAAAACATTTCTAAATTTCTTATCATACATGGTTGTTGCAACCTGAGTCTAAAAAACATACATCCTTTTCATTTTCTTGTGCAACATTGCATGCCAAAAATATGGTGCTTTGTTCTAATTTTTTTTTTCTTTTTCTTTTGTGAAATTTGTATTTTGTTTGCTAAAATCATATTGCTTCTTTCTACATTCATTTGAATAATGCCCAAACTTTTTGCAATAGTGACATTGGATTTGAGATTTATCATACTTTTGGCCTTGAGGCTAATTTTTAGTTACATTGAGACTTGTGTATTGGTTGCTACCTCTTCCACTTGAGCTTGATGGGCTGCTTCTTTCACCTCTATAAGAATTTCTTCCTTTACCCCTAAAATTTGATCTACCTCTACCTTTACCATGGTTGATTGAGAATTGTGACTTCAATGCATGCTCCAATGATGTGTTTGCTGACCTACTCAACCTATGCTCATGTGAAATGAGAGATGCATGGAGCTCATCAATTGAAAAATGTGATAGATCCTTTGTTTCCTTTATGGCTACAAAAATTGATTCAAATTTTGTGGAAAAACTTCTTAGGATATTTTCAACCACTCTCCTATCTTCAACTATCTCACCTTGAGATCTAATTTGATTAACTAAACCAATCAATTTTGTGAAGAAAGTATCTATTGAATCGGAATCCTTCATAAATATTGTTTCAAAATCCCTTTTTAGCATTTGTAGCTTTGCTATTTTAACCTTTTCCATTCCTTGGTATGTTGTTTGGAGGATATCCCATGCTTGTTTGGACATTGTTGTTGTTGCAATCCTTGAGAAAATTCTCTCATGTATTGCTTGAAATATGTAGAAGAGGGATTTTGAATCTTTCTTCTTATTATCCCTTAATAAGTCCTTCTCTTATTGTGATAATGCATTATATGTTGCAACATTAGTTGGTTCTAGAAAGCCATTCTCAACAAGATCCCAAATATCTTGAGAGAAAAATAGAGCCTTCATGGTGATTGTCCAATAATCATACTTCTTCTCATTAAACTATGGAATTTGTGGGTTTTTCAAGCTTGTACTTGCTTCCATTGTTGACTATGATAACTTGTCTCCTTGAAAACACCTTTTTTGAAAACCTTAGCTTTGAAAAACCTTGTTGTAATAAACCTACTCTGATACTAGGTGAAGGGAAGAAGCATAGTAGGAGAGTACTAAAACAGAGAGCAAGAAATAAAGATATAAGAACACAGATCTGAAAATGATTTCAAAATCATATTATATATTTCAAGGACATGTACTACATTTGTTGTCATAAAGAAAACTTAGAGTTGTTACTCTTTTTCTTTACCCAGAAAGAAAATACAAATTCAAACTCCCTTGTTTTTTATTTCTTCAAACTGTTGCAGCAACAATACATTCATATGCACTCTATTTTCAATACATACTCTATCAAAAAGAATTATTAACCTATGTATATGTCCAATTAAGAGAGAACACCAAAAACAATACATTGTAATTTTTTCTTCTGTAAGAAATCCTATGAAAAGGATTTGCAATTGAAATCTATTCAAAAACTATGCTGAAGTGTTGGACATTGGCGTGAAGAGGAGTTGAAAAAATATTTTGGTACTACAGAAAGAAAAGATGAAGTATGGGAGAGACTAATGATGTTACAGAGGAATAAATATAGGTAGGTAAACAGTTTGGATTAATTCCAACAATTTTTTTAATGATAAATTAAATAATATAAAAAATATTTTTTATCTGTAAAAAAAATGCATAATATGGATTCATAATATATTTAATTTTCTCTAAATTTTTATAAAATGATAAATTTCTATGAATTTAAAATTTTTATATTATCTTTCCTTATGGGGGTTTCGGGAGGTGAATCTTGAAGAAAATGTTTGAAAGTGAAAAGGTTGTTGTCTGCAAATGGGCAATATAAACTAGACTTTGATGAGGCTTATAGAGAAACCCTGGAAAGCTAACATAAAAATAATTTTTAATGTATGAAAAAGAGTATAATATGGATCCATGATAAAGTGAATTATAATTTTTTTTATAATAATTTATTTAAAATACTTTAATAAATAGATGCGATTTTTGTACATTATTATTATTATTATTATTTTATAGTTAAGTGCTACTAAGGGGGTAGCTCCCGTATTATAAGTTTCAAACAAAAGAACAATTTAAAAGCATACCCTTGTCACAAGGGGTGCGACATGTCAACAATTGTGCTGACCAGATATCCTACTTGACAAACAAATAACAAAACAAACACTAGAAACAATACCCATCCAAATGGGTGTGAAACATCTCACATGGTTTCAATTTTTCACTCCGGCCAAAGCAGATTCCAAGGACATTGAATGTTTGAGTTTGGCGGAAGGATATTTCTTTCGCTTGATCTTTGTCCAAGCTTGTTCAGGAAAATGTGTGGCATTCAGATCCTTGAATTTTCCTTCCAAAAGTGATCCTACAAAAGTTGAGTCTACAGGAATCACCACAAACTCAGAGGGTCGTAGGCATGAAATCACAAGATCAATATTTGGCTTTAAAACAAGAGAAGGAAGGGCATCACCAACCACATAACCCACACCCGATGAACACCCAAGAGTATGGGCAAGCGAAGCAGAAGGGGGAGAACTAGGAGACACCACAAGAGTGGCCTTCGAGCTAGATAAGTCATCCTTTACATTTGGTTCAATGACATAGTGACCCGGATCAACCCCTACCCTTCACGTGGGAGTATTGATGGCACCATTACCAGCATGCTTCTTGTTGCATTGGAAGGTGATATGAGTAGTTGAAAAAAAAAAATTGCATCTAAATGAGATCTTTTCATAATCTACTGACTGTCTCAAACGTTGATCCCCAACTTTCAAAGAGATTTCCTCCGGAAGGTCTTTGGTTAAATCAAATTCAACACATAAGTGGGCACAGGTGGAATTTTCATAATTGATTGTTTCTTTGGAAATGCAATGATATTTTCCTAGACCATTGGCAATTGCTTTTAGACATGCAATTTTCTAGAATTGCAGAGGTAAGTAGGGAAATCTTACCCAAAGAAAAGCAAAGGAGAATCATTATGACCAAGGATCGAAGGAAGGAAACCATGGATTGATGTAAAGGAAGTTTCCTTGATAGAACCATGGGCCAATGTTCAAAATCAATTCCTTGTCATCCAGTGATTCAAATTTGAGAATGAAGAAACCCTTCGCACAAGGATAAATGTAGACTTCTTCCTCCATGTGTTCTTTCCAATATTTGCTTATCCAAGAGTGCAGGTTGCATAATTTTGGCCAAATTTTCATGAATCTACAAATTAGGGCATGCTCCTTCAAGTAATCCTCTTTGTTGCGAGCGGTGGCTTCAAGACAAATTTCCAATACAACTTCTAAGCGACGGAAGACAAAATGGGATGAAGTGACACTAGCAGGAGCACCAAACAGTGATAGAGAATCATCTGACAAACAATGAACCATCGCTTCAAAGGAACAACAACCTATGGAAGCCTTAAAGTCAAGCCGTTGAGATGCAGATGAAGATTTCAAAATAGGTTTTCCATGAGCACTTGAATCTAGCAAATACCCTCACGCTTGCAAAATAGGCACATCCAAGGACTGACGTGGGAAGGATGAAGCACCATGACAATCATTTTTTGTCGCACCACCAGAAGGAATATCACCATCGATAGACGCATGAAGGGTTTTGGAATTTTTCGGAGCAGTGCGAGCCATTTTTTGGAAGCCTTTTGATTTTTGTACATTATTATTTTTTTATTAAATGTTGAATTTTTATTAGATTGAAAATATTATGTAATCTCCCATTAATGGGGTTGGGTTAGATGAATCTTTGAGAAAAAATTTGGAGGTGAAATGGTTTCCATCTATGAAGGGATAGTATAAACTAAACTTTGATAAAGCTTCAAAGGGAAATCCTCAAAAATTAAGGGCTAGGCATGGCATTCGAAATTTAAAGGGAGACAGATTGTTTGGCATCCAAAAGACTCAAAGAAGGGACTAATAATGAGGCATAGTTTTAGGCTCTCATCTTGGGCTTACATTTTTGTATTAAGTTTAATATAGGAAAGATTGAGATTGAATGTGATTCATCAATTATCATCAATGTTTTTAGAGCTAAGAAATTGCAATGTTGGAAGTTAATTCTCTTCCTTCATTTGACAATATCTTAATTAGAGGAGTTAGATGACTTTACCATTAATCATATATATAGAGGAGTAATATGGAGGAACACTTTCTGACCAACTATGTTGTGGATAAGATCAAGGAATTAATTGTTGACAAGTTTGGTGTTTCATGGCCCATGAGCAAATTTTCCATCAATGTTAAGGATGTTATGAATAATCACTATTTCTTTCTAATAAATGGATTGATTTATGGTGAGAGTGATAGGTTTAAATAATAAAATATTTAGTTTTCCCTTTCCTTGCTTTGAATGATTGTGTGAGAATAATTTCAGCCCATGTTTATTTCTTGGGCATCAAATACTTGTTTTAACCATATGGTGCCCAATTCTTATCATTTTTGTACTATCAACATGGTTACTCAAATTCAACTATTAATCACCCAAAGATACATGGCATTTCTTGGCAAGGTGATAGAGAAGTTGTTGCAATGCGTCTTTAAGATTTAGAGTAGGCTAATTTTATTTGCAATTAAGTGGTTTGTATGAGAAGAATTTCTTGTTATGAATCATAGGTATAGGGTGAAATTGGACATTTCACCCATCCTTGTGGCCATGCTTTTGTACCTAGGCAAGATAAAAGACAAAATGAAAAGTATATTTTTGGCTCTAATAAAAATAGTTCTTTGGTTGCTTAGATGATGCTTTGGGCACTACTCATTATCACAATGGGGTCCCTATTCCTGCAAATTTCTACAAGCTCCATATTGGTGGTGACTTGGTGGATTGGTTGCCCTTTTTTCCAATTCTTAGCCAAATTTTGAACTCAAGAGGAATTAGAAGGCTGCTAAAGGGGTTGAGTTTCTCAAAAAGGTTTTGGTCTTATTCAAGTTGAATGAGATGGAGTGGCTATTGAATTTCATTAGTTTTATCTTAGAGGATGACACATGAGTCTAAGTAGAGGTGTTGATATGTGTTTTTATATATTATAGGATTAACTTCTAGGGTGTTGGGTAAATTTGATCTAGGGTTTTGTTATTCACATAATTTTTTCTATTTTTTGTCATGTTAATGAACCCTGGTTTTCAAAGTGTAAATATTTTTATTTGATTATTATATAAAAGGGAACAACCCGAAGCCCACAATTTACTAATAAAAACATCTTATATTGTAAATATTTTATAATATGATAAAATAAATAATATTAAAATATTTTATGTGTGAAAAAGAGTTATAATATAGATCTATGATAAATTATTCTAGTGTTAGGGACTAAGGGGCATCCATTCCACCTAGGTAAGGCATGATCTTGACTTCATCCCCTTATATATTATACGTCTAGGGTTTTGAACCTTGGTGGGTGGCATGATCAATTAACATAGCATAACCCTCATTAATTTTGCACAATCACTTGAACTACAACCCTTTAATAAAAAATACTTCTAATAAAAAGAGTATTTTTTTGTAGAAAATATCTAACTTTATGGTCTTCATACCAAATTGTAGGTTCTAATTTGGAGTAAATATGCAATTTAGTCACTTCTGATGAGTGGTTGTTTATTATGAATATTGAAGTGGCTAAAAAATAGTTTACTTCAAGATAAAGTCTTGTCACATGTCCAAAAAGGGTATGTGATGTTTTGAAATTCTACAATTATTGACTTCGTAACATTTTTCATCTTTTGTTCTAGCTTGTAAGAGAATAAATAAAAATTATAAATGTAAATTAGTAGATAGAGGAAGTATCAAAGTGATTTATAATTATAAATTTGTATCTTATAGTGAATGTAAAGGTCTTTAATGAGTAATATAATTTTATCATGTCACAAGGTTTGAGCTAGAAATAAGACCACTTCATAGTTTTTTATACAGGGGCCATTCAAAACAATATCTAAAGTCTACTTTTTTTAGTTTTTATTACGTATTTAATATATTATTAAATTTTAAATTAGATTAATAATTTAAACACATTATCCTATATAACATAACTTTTCTTTATACATGTATCTAAATAAAAATTGTTGAAACAAGGGCATCAATATGAAGAGTGGACATAAATTTTGGAGTTTTTTAAAACCCTTTTATGTTTTTCACATGTGTCAAATAAATACTATAAAGAGTAATAGACCTTAAAAATATTTAATAAATTATTTTCTAAATGCAAAAATTATAGTTAAAATCTATACATGAAATATAATTTTAAAAATCACTAGTTTATATATTGTTTCTAAATTATTAATGGTTTTCTTGTTATAAGTAATAGACATAAAACTTAGCTAATAAAATTAATTAAAAAATAGTTGCCAATTTGGATCACATTTTTCATGATAAAAAACTTAACATAAAAAAGATTACACAAAAATAGTTTTACAACAAGATTTTACAAAGTAATAGTTATAATTACTTTTAGAAGGGATTATGTAATTATTATTACTTTGACATGAATTTTTATTCTTTATCTTCTCTTGCTTACCCTCATTGCTCAACTCTTTGGTTTTTGTGTAAGTTTTTGAGAAGGTTGGTTATCTTTCTACAAGCTCTGTTGTTCAACCGTGATAGTATGGGTTGGGATAGAGTGAACCCAGTTCTTGCGACGAGTTCTCCACTAATGTCATTGTTTGGCATATTTTTTGTGAAGGAGTTGCTCAATTCCTAGAGTGTCTTAAGGGACATGTTGAGAGTCTGCTCATTTAGTTCACTCATTCTTGGGACTCAAGGAAAGTGAAAGCAGGAAAAAATTTCTTTGAAGTGGGTGAAGATGTAATTATGCAAGTGACGGGTATGAACACGAAAGGGAAAAAATGGAAAAAAACACAGTAAAGTGGTAGATAATGATAATTTGGATCTTTTTTTAAAGAAGACCTGTGAACAACCCACCAAACTACATGGTGGCTTTGACAGGTAAAAACTTCCTCCACCATGGGAAAAGGTATGTCTCATGCTTATGAAGCTTTTTTACTTTGGAAGGTAGACACAAGTGTTGTTATTTCTACCACTTCCCCCTCCTCAACCACTTACACGATAATGTTCTGATAAGCTTCCTATTCTACTTGTTAACCTCTCTAGAGAGCTCCATTAAGGAAGATTTGGATGTAAATAAAAAATTCCTAGAAAAATCTCCCATTCCTCTGAATCAAGGTCTTATATGTACTTTTATCACTTTCATCTTGCCTTAGGCCCGTCTAAACAAATTAAAGTTGTTTTGATTGAGGAAATCCCCTCGATTCCCCTAAGGTGGTGACCACTTTAGCCTCTTAGGGAAACCAAAGCTAAAAATAAGAAGCATATGGACTCTACTCATGCATCCCCCTAGCTGTGAATTTGGGTGAACCCTCTACCCTAAATAATACCCCCTATTGACCATCCCCCAACCTCATTGGGGAAAATCCTTCATTAAAGACTCCTATTTTTTTGCCAGTCTCAAGCGTCTCAAGGTCTTTGTGACCTTAAAAGTGGCCCCCCTTCTCAGGGCTTTATTAAATGAGACCAAGTGGGATCTTAGAAAACCCCCCACCAAAAGGTAGAAAATTTTCTCAATGCAAGTCTTGGTTGAGAAGGCCAATGTTGTTGCTGTCAATGTGGAAGAGCTCAAGGTTGAGGATGTGAAGGATGTGAGCGATTCTCATCTTAGAAGATCCAACTGTCTAGCAGGCCATCCAAAGTCTACTAAAAAGGAGGTGATTGAGGATGCTCTTGAGTAGAATGTGAGGTCCTCTAGTGATGACAAGGAAAACGTGTTTGATTATGATGTTATACAAAGGCTCTACACTTACTCAGACACTTCTCCTCCTAAAACTGAGTAAATGGTTGGTAGGTGCAGTATCATTGTTCACATGCATCCTAATTTTGTTGGCATACCTTACTTTCTAGGTATTCATTTTCTCTTTCAATCCATTTGCACACTAAAAATAATAAAATTATTACTCTAATCATATCTATATATAGACATAAATTTATCAATATTTCCCCGATAGGTCCTAGTTTTGAAGAAGTATCCCGCTCAAAAGTCATTCTTAGTATTGACATTCTTGCTAGCCACATTCCAGAGCATAGTAACGGCCTTAATATTTGAGCCAGAGATCTCTTCCTAGAAACCAAAGTGGGACATGGAGCTTCTGAGCATTGTATACCCGGTCAATACGTCAAGCTTTATATAACAAAACTTCAAAATATTTTTAAAAATTTACACAATAAACATTCAAGTTAATTGATATTGATGCAAGCAGTATTGAGTTCAGCATTTACATTCTTTGTGCAAACTTACTGCATCAATGAAAGAGGACCTGTCTTTGCAACACTGTTTAATCCATTATCTAAAATTTTAGTTGTAATCTTGGAGCTATCAGTCTTTCATGCGAACCTTTATGTGGTAATGTTAGATATTTCTCGCACATAGAATTTTAACTCATAAAGAGCGAGTAACCTATACAATATCTTCAGTCATGCATGCATGCCAAAGATTATTACTGTTATCTCGAGAATTTTTTGTCACTGCCTTTCGCTTGTTTTGCAGCGTGGTAGGAGTTTTGACAATTGCAGGACTTTACACTGCTCTGCGGGGAATTTCCAAGGATAAAGAAGAAACAAATCCATTAGAACATGGGGTGGACGATGGATCTACCAACAACATTGGAGATTGTACAGTTGAAATTAAGCAGTCTTTGTTAAGATAAGAATCATATCATCAACAAGAATATCAATTAGATACAAAAATTTCTTACCACCAGACTGCAACTAATATGTAGTAGCATGATAGCCAACTACATGGTGGAACTTAAATATGGAAAATATTAAAATTCTAAAGGTATATATAATATTAAATATATTAAATTTCCACGATTGATTTAAAGTTTTTCAAATAGATTTTATTACAATATTTCAATATAGAGTTAAGAGAAAATTTTCTTAGGACGGGTCTGCGAGCTATCGCGGCTTTCTGATTTTTGCTCTGTATTTCGTTGCATGATTTTGAAGCTTATGCACAGCTTTCCTACACACGTGTTAATGGTTTTTCCCAGCTCTTAGCGCATTGTTGTAGGGTCTTGATTGATTCTTAATCTGCTTCTCTCAACATTTTTTCCATCTTTACAGTTTGGTTTGTTTAATGGAGTGATGGGGGGGTGGGGGAGGAGGATCTAGGGGGTCCCTTACCGTTCTCTTTTATAGATGTAGTTCGTAAAGACGGGATTACAATTTCTGGTCATCATGATGTTGTTTTCTTTCTCATGCAGGCTACGCATGGTTTTCAATCTGATAAACCTGTTGAAACTCCTCAACGATCTAATGGTTGTCTTCAAAAGAGTGATGCTCATCCGGTGGTCATTAATCCTGAAGTCCTGGCTAAGGACATTTTCTATTATTCTAAGCAAGCGTTGATATACAAATTCGTGGATATAAGAGCATCGCTATCTTTCCTTGAGGGTTGGGCTCAAAAAACTAGGCAGCCACAACGAGACATGGAGGTGATTCTTGTGGCCAATGGCTTTCTCATTGTGGTTTTCTTGTGCATAGCAGATAAAAAATCTGGCTTTCAAAGGGGGTCCTTATTTTCAAAACCAAGCTGGTTTATTCATCAAACCATGACATGTTGGGTTTGATCCAAAATGTTGAGTTCTCATCCAAGATTCGTATTTGGGTTCAACTCTATTGACTTCATATGGAGTTTTGGCGATCCGATACTTTGAATTCTATTGCAGCAGTTCTTAATAAACCAGTGGGCCCATCTCATTAGACACTTGAAAAAAGGTACTCTCATATGCTCGTATTTATGTTGAGATTGATCTTAATATTCCTTTATCAGAATCTATAGAAATTAGATTGGGCAGCATGCAATAGATTCAACACCTCAATTATGAAGCTATTCTTTTTCAATGCTGCTTCTGTCATGTTTATGGTCATCTCCAACATAATTGTTCAAAGAAACCTTCTATTGATCCTCAAACTTCTCTCGGGATTTCAAAAGAGAAGGGTGATCTAGAAGGTAAATTACCAGTCTTCTCGAATGGAAAATAATTCAATGCTTTTATCCTACTAAAAAGCCTATAATAAGGGAAAGAATGTGCCTCAACAAAAAGGATGTATCAAAAGGGCATTCTAATAATAGATTTGATGTTATAGAATGTTTTGATGATCTAGATATGAGCCTTATTGACAAACCCTTATATTTAAAAAACTTGGTGCCTTCTTCTTGTCCCCTTGATAATGTTCATGCAACCCAAGATCCTCTTGCTCCTACTCTTGCTCATGACAGTCAAGTTCATCCTAATATTCAAGTTCTTCTAGCACATGCAAGTCCTTCATCTTTAGCACATGTAGTGGAGATTTGTGAAGGTGTTGTTCCCAATTTAGCAATGGTCCCTTTTGTAATCTCATTAGATTCTAAGCTAAAGGAGGTTCCTTAGATAGTTGTTGTGAAAATGGTGAATGACAGTTCTAAAAGGCAAACTCCAACTCCTTTGGGTCTTCACCAAAAGCCTCTTAAAAAGCCTAATCTAGATAAAGTTTCTAAAGTGGGTAAGAAAAGTGATAAAGAGAAAGTAAAGATGATTGGGGGAACTTTGGTTGAATCTGGTTTCATTTGTACTATAGATTCTCATTTCTTTACCTCCCAATCATGATAATGCTATCATGGAATGTGTGGGGTTTGGGAAGAAACCCTTGTCAAAAATTTGTTCATGATATTATCCAAATTCATAGGCCTGATGTTTTCTTTATTCAAGAAACTAAACTTTCAGTGGAGGAGATGCAAGCTCTCTCCTCTAGTCTTGTCGATGTCAATTTTTTGGAGCTCAAGGTTTAGTAGGAGGAGTGGCTTGTCTTTGGGATCCACATCACCTTTCTCCTTCTATTTGGATGTTAACTAGATTTTCTATTTCTTTGATGGGCACTAGCTTTGCTTTTGGTAATTCTATTTTTCTCTCTAATATATATTCTCCTATTGATTTTCATTGAAAGAATAGTTTATGGTCCCATATTCATCTAGTTCACTCCTTTTTTATGCCTCTACCCTGGATTATGGCTAGTGATTTTAATGTTATCCTTTCTCTTGAGGAGAAACTTAGAGGTTTGAGTAGGCTTGATCATTTCCACTTTATTTTAGGACAACATTTATTTTCTTAATCTTGTTAATGTCAAACACAGTGGTGGTCTTTATACTTGAAACAATCGAAGATATGGTTTAGGATCTATTTTTGAGCATTTGGATGGGTTTTTGTTTTTTAATGCTTGGATTGGGGATAAATGGACTACTTCTTTTGAAATTTTATAATGGTGTGGTTCTGATCATTGGTCTATTAGATTTACTTCACTTTTCTCTTCCTCAAGAAAGGCTCCTTTCAAGTTTCAATTAATATGGCTTCAGGAACACTCTTTGCATGAAAATATGGCAGATCAGTGGATTTAGGGAGACCTTCCTTTGGTACAACTATGTATTGCTTCTTTAAAAAATCAATTCATTAAGTTTCAGCTCAAAAGGTGGAACAAATTTAGTTTTGGTAATATTTTTTGGTAGAAGAATCTTGTTCAAGAGAAATTGAATGACGTTACTTTCTAAATTAGAGAACTTGGTATGAGTTAGGATCATCTTTTGGAAGAGTCTTCTCTGTCAAAAGATCTTCAGGAATGACATATTCACAAAGATATTTTTGGGAAGAAAACATCACGAGTCTCTTAGTTGTAGGAAGGTGATCAAAATACTTTTTCCTTCCACAATTCAATCAAATACAAACGTAGTGGTAATGTTATTTCTTCTGTTATCTCTTAACAAGGTGTTACTTCGACCTCTCTTGAAGATATTAATAAGCAAGTTGTTCATCAATTTTCTTCTTTATTCATGGAATGTGATCCCGTTGATGTGGGGAAAGAAAAACTTATTTTGGATTGTGTTCCCTCTCTTATCTTAGGTCAAATGAATGATATGCTCATGGCTCCTATCAATTTGGTGGAATTGAAGAGAGTTTTTTTTCAAATGAAGAAAGGGAAGGCTCTTGGTCCTGATGGCTTTCACATTGAGTTTTTTGAGGAATTTTGGGATATTATAAAGGATGATCTTCTTGAGGTGGTTCGAGTGAGTCTCAGAATAATAAGCAGATGCCTAAGGCCATCAACTCTACTTTTTTGGCTTTAACTCCAAAGAAAATGGGCGTTGATTCATTCAATTTCTTTCATCCAATTTCTCTATGTAATGTTACTTACATGATAATCACTAAACTCATTGATGAATGTTTGAAAATTGTTCTAAATTGCCTTATCTCACTTGAGAAAGGAGGATTTGTTAAGGGCCAAAAAATTCTTGATGGGGTTGTTATAGCAGTTGAGATTCTTCACTCAATGGGTTCTTCTAAGGATAAAGCTATGTTCATAAAACATTAGATGTCTAAGGCATAGGATAGAGTTTGATGGTCTTTCTTAAGGAATGCTCTCCCTTCTTTTGGCTTTTGTCTTGATTGGATTGCTTGAGTCATGAGTTGTGTGGAATCTAAATCTTTCTCAATTCTTCTCAATTGGATTCCCTCTTCTCTTTTCTGTACTTCGAGCATGGGCTATGAAAAGGGGATCCTCTTTCCCCTTATCTTTTTATTTTGATGGCTGAAGGTTTGGGAAGGTTTCTCACTCACCAAAGATGTATTGGTTTCATTCAGGGATGAACAATGGCTAGAGGTTGGATTCTTTTTCCCACCTTCAGTTTGTTGATGATACTCATTTGATGGGTTTTGGTAAGACTTTGGAAGCAGTCCACCTTAGACATGGTTTAGATATTTATTTGAATGCCTTTGGTCAACTCATTAATGAGGAGAAATCTAATATTTTCTTCTTCAATACTCCTTTGGTCATTCAATAAAGGATTGCAACTATCTTGAGATTTACTATAGGTGTCCAACTTCCTTTGGATTATCTTGGCATCCCTTTATCTACAAGAAATCTTAACCATATTCATTGGAAGAAGATTCTTGACCACTTTAGGATGAAAGTGACTCATTGGACTTACCATTGGTTATCTTTTGATGGTTGTCTTACTCTTCTAAAGTTTGTTCTACAAGATCTTCCTATTTATAAATTCATGGTTCTCTCAATTCCTAATTTTGTTTTTAGGATTTTGATGCTCTTTCTCAAAAATTCTTATGGGATAGAAGTTTACAAAATAAAAAATTGAATTTAGTTGGATAGGATAAGGTTTGTCAGTCTAAACAAAATAGGGAGCTTGGTCTTTGACGTGGTGATTTTAATAGTCAAGCTTTGGCTAATAAATTGTATTGACGATGGTGTACACAACAAGATCAACCTTGGGCTAAAGTTCTTAATTTCAAATATCTTCATGGTGTGGCTCCTCAAGAGGTACCAAGAATTGACTTAAAACTAGTAATGGCTCTATGGTTTGGAATACTATTAAGAAATGTTCTTCTCTTGTAAAAAGAGGTCTTTTTTGGACTGATTCCTAGGATCTTCATCCCTCATTTTTCTCCTCATTTCCTCATCTTCATCATTTGTGCAATTTTTTTCTTGATGTTGGTTGGTCTAAGGTCACTCATTTTAAAGAATATTGTCAGGTGGGGAATATTTTTATTTTTCATTGGAAGGCTATTAATTCTTGGCCTTTAGGGGTGATCATGTTGCTAAAGTTGAACTTGTTTCTATTCTTGAAAATAGATATTGTTCTTCTCTTCAAATGGAGGATGTCCTAGCCTAAGGCTATGATAAAAAATGGATTTACTCTATTTCTAAGGGATATGGCTTGATAAATGACCAACAAAATGGTCCGGTGGACTTTCCTTGGTAGAAAAATATTTGGAATAACTTTTTCTGGTCCAAATGTAACTTTTTTTTTGGCTATTATATCAAAATAATTTTTTATGTAGGATAATATAAAAAAGAGGAGATTTCACAGACCCTTTAAATGTGTCATTTGTGGAACTCACGAGGAATATTTTTCTCATCTTTTCTTTTAATGTCCTTTTGTGAGTCTTTAGCAGCAATGGTGGTCCTACTGGAATCAACCTTTTATTCACACTACCTCCTTGTCATAATTTTGGGCTAGTTTGGAGCGTCCCTCGATTCTACTTCTTTTTTGTTTGATTCATGGGAAATTGGCCCTATTTTCCTCCTTTGCAAAATTTAGCTAGAGAGGAATCATCATATTTTACAAGGACATCAAATCCTCATTAGGTATATTTGGTAGAAGTTCTTGAACTCAGTGAAAGAGACTATTGCTGCTAAATTTTCTTTTGCTCAGAATCTTACTTTATCTGATCTTTTGATGCTGACAAACTTACAATTTCACTCTTTAAAAGGTTTATCCACTTTTGGTTTTTATGATAAACCTTATACTAAAGTTAATAGATTTGGTAAGTAGTCTCCTCCCCCTCTGTGTGTCTTTAAAATAAATATTAATGATTCGTCTAGGGGAAATCCTAGTGTTACAGGAATTGGTAGTCTTGGATGTGACAGTGATGGTTCAATTCAATCATTTTTCTCTATGGCTACTGGGTTTGGTATTAATAATTAGATGGGGACTCAAGCTCTTCTTGTTTCTCTCAAGCGTTTTTTGCTTTGGGTTGGAGTAATGTTTCTGATAAAGGAAAAAATGGGTTTTACAGGGACTTGAAACCATAGAGTTTACAAGCTAGAAAAAAATAAGTCGTCAGAGTACACAAAGAAAGGAAAGTTGCGACACAGAAAAAATAAAAAAAGGACAACAACCACCAACCATGAACCAACAAAAATCCAGCAAGAAGCCAACACCAAGCACAACCAAAGCTAACCTAAAGACTTTAAAGTCTCAAACCTCAGCTTCAAGGTTGCACATCTCCCGGGTAACCTTTTTTAGATCCTAGATCTCCTGAGGCAAAGAACCCAGTTTTCTCTTCAGGTTGGCTCTAGTCCTCTTCGAGGGGCCAGAATCCTCTTTCTTACTTTTATCCTTGTTTTCTTCCAAGTCCACAAATAGTGACCCTTGATGGGTTTTTTCCATCTTCTCCACCATGGTGCTCAAGGTACTAGCAGTTTGTTTCACAACTCTGTGTCTATGCTCCATGATGGTTTTCATAGTTTCCCTGATTTTTCCAATTTCCCCTTCTAGATGCTTAATATTATTCTCGTTTTCCTTCTTCATCTTGTCCGTGAGCTGAATTGTTCTTTGAAGGCACTTGACCATCGACCTCTTCTCTTCCATGGTCCACAAAACCCCAACAACATTCTGGGACACTCCTTTAGCTTCCAACTCATCCAGCTTGCTAGTGACAACCCTATTTTTTAAGCTGAGGTCCTTTATCTCATGAAAAACCACTTCATGATCCTGGAGTAGTCAACAACCCCATTTCTGGCAATTGCTAGTATGTCATCAGGAAATTCCCGGTCAGGCTTGAAGTAGCAGTCTTCAGGTTTGAGATCTCTAGGGAATTTGGGTCTATTCTCTCTGTTAGTGGCAAGGTAAGAGGTATAAGAGTCCTCAGTGGCTTTAGGGGCATTAGAGTTATCCTCCAGAGAATCCTCAAAATAAGAAACCAATTTTTTCATGGGGGGATCCTTTTTCTTGAATTTCGCCTCCTAAGAAGTGCCAATGGGGGTTTTCACAGAGAAATCTTTTTTGTTCAAGGTCTTTCTCTGAAGGGTTTTCTTATTCATCTTTTTGGGGGAGGGAGGATCTTCCTCTTCCCACTCAGTGCCAAATAATCTTTTTCCTCAGACGTAATAATATCAGTATCATATCCTTTCGAGGCCGAAGCTGTTAAACTAAGGGGTTAGACATGGCCGACATATTTCTAAAATGCTCATGAATAAGCTGAATAAAGCCAGTATGCAGGACTGGATTCTTCCTAGGACTTTTTCTGCGTTCCTCAATACTATTATTCAAGGAGAAAAACAAGTAGTGAGGAAAGGAGACCCTTACCTTGTATCAAAAATGATTGAGGAGGGAAAAATGGTAACCGTAGACTCTGGTAAATCTATCATCTAGCGTAATGTATTCCATAAGAATTATGAGCATGCCTCCCTCCATATCCTCTTGATCGTCCCAACATCAAAATAACTGTTAGAAATTTTGACCAGCTCCTCCCTTTCCTCATCAGTTTTGGGAAATCTAATAACAACTTCATCAAAAAACTTTGTCATGAAAGAACTTCACCCCCTTAGTTGAGAGTCATGTGATTTCCCCAATAAGGTTCTCATCAACCTTAACCTTCCTCCCTGAGAGAATAATTTCACCATTCTTCCAGTGTTTTGCAAAATACTCTATTATTTTTGGGTCAGAACCATGGGGCTTTTCAATGAATGGCTCTAGCCCACCCTGCTTAATTTTCCTCCATACCTTCGAATTTTTCTTGTGCTTCTCATAGCTAGTCGGCTCAACCCTCTTTGTACTTTCCCCCATTGTACAAATAACCTTACTCATGTTGCTTGCAGGGAAAATGAATAGAATAGAGAGCCAGTAGCATAACCAAAGCTCCCAAAAACCATGCCAGCCCTCACAGCCTGTAGAGATAATTACAGCGCCACCATCGTATCAAATGATGCCACAATACCTAGATTTATTCTCCTTAATCATCATTAAATGTGACAGCTTTCCCATGAGTGATATCATAATCCATTAAGGCTCTTACGTCAGCTCCTAGTTCATTATAATCCTGCCACGTCTGTTGCCCATTTTGTTTGACCTCCTCATTAGAAAAATAGTCGGCCACCCTATTTTCTTCCCTAAAGACATGTGATATTCTTACCTTATCAAAGTTGGATAAAATATAAATAGCTTCTTCTATCCAACATTTGATGGTCCATGAGGGGGGGACTTGCCAAGGAGGCACTCAATAATGTTTTTGGAGTCATCCTCAATCCAGATATTTTTGAAGTTCATTCTATTAGCAAGGTCAATTACCTAGAAAGCTCCAATGGCTTTGGCTAAGTGATTGGACTGTGAGCCCAAGGAGATAGCCATTGCTGAAAAAAACTTGCCATTATAATCTCTTATCACTCCCCCACTCCCTGTCGGCCTCAGATTTCCCTTGGCCGCCCCATCAAAATTAGCTTTTATCCAGCCCCTAGGGGGGTGAATCCAATAAGCACCTTCACGGTTATTTTTCATTGGTCTTGAAGCCTTAGAAACATCACCTTTGATATTCTAGTCTTTTGCCATCTTGAGGTCGTAGTTAGAACATACCATAGCGTCCATCTTATTCTCATGATAAGGGATATTATTGATGTTTTCCACAATTAGCCTGTATGTTTTCTCATACAAAATATACTCCAAAGCTTCCTTGTCCCTAAAGATTCTATCATTTCACTCCTTCCACACACCCCAAGCAATAAATGGAAAGTAAAAGACCATAATCTGCGGATAGTAGGATTCAAGGAGGGAGCATTCCACTAAATAAAATGGTCCTCGATAGAGCAAGGAAAGACCCACGAGAGGTTCCAGAGAGAAATAAATCTCCCCAAATAGAAGTCACATACGGATAGTGGAGGAATAGATGGTTAGCAGTTTCCGCTTCTTTCTTACATAGGTAACATCGATTCAGGATTTGGAAGCCATGCTTACAGAGATTATCAACCGTGAGCACTTTATTCTAAAGAAGAATCCAAAAGAATATTTTAACCTTAGGAGTCAGGTGTTTAATCCAAGCTTTATCCCAAAATGGAGGGGGGGCGGGATAAAGGGACAACAAAGAGATAGCTGAAGAGATCGAGTAGCTGCCCAAAGTTTTAGCTATCCAAACTAAAAGATCATCCTCCTGACTCGACCCCATTCTAACAGGCATCAGAGAGGATTAAATCGATGCAAGGTTCAAACTGATCTAGCACAAATTCACCCATCCCCCATATCTCCAGTAGTCCTTAACATGAATCCCAAAAATTGCCTTGCAAGTATCAGCCCACCCATTGAAGCTTTCATATGAAATTAAGGGCTCCTTCATTAACCATCTATCTTCCCAAAACCTAGCTTGATTCCCATTTCTTATGCTCCATCTAACTCCCAAATCAATAATGTTTCTCCCTCTAACCATATCATTCCAGAGAGCTGAACCATAGGGAAGATTTGGAGAATCAAGCAAAGTCTTGAGAGATCCGATATTTTCCATATATTTTCTCTTTAAAATAATTTTCTATTCTCCATTAGACAAGAAAGCTCTCCAAATTTTCTTAGCAAGGAGAGCCCTATTCATAGTTCTAATCTTCCTAAGACCCAGACATCCCAAAGTTTTAGGTCTACAAACAGAATCCCAACCAATAAGTGGCATTCTTTTTCTTTCTTCAACTCCTGACCATAGAAAGCGTTTTTGGATTTTTTCAATAGCATCTAAATATTTGGAAGGGATTTTAAAAAGACTTAAGGCATAGATAGGAAGGTTCTGAAGAGTAGCTTTGAGTAGCTGAATTTTACCTGCTTGACTGAGAAGAGCTCCTTTCCATCTAGCAAGCTTTTTGTTGAACCTATCTACCAAAGAGTTCCAAAAGGACTCAGGAGGCTTAAGACCCAAGGGAAATCCAAGATAAATAGATGGTAAAGATTCCACTCTGCATCCAAGAATTCTGGAAATTTTATTCTTCCTAGGCTTCAGAGTGTTGAAGAAGAATAAAGAGTTTTTATGTCTATTAACCACCTGACCAAACGCCCTCTCATAATCATCGAGGGCTTTTTTAAGATTCCTAGCTTCTGCCACTAAAGATCTCCCCATCAAAATGGTATCATCCACAAACTGTTGGTGGGAGCAGAGCAAATTACTAGAAGAAGGCCTCAATCCCACTAAGGATCCTTGATCGACCATTCTTTTTAAGTTCCTCCCAAGGAATTCTGCCAAAATAGTAAATAAAATAGGGGAAATGGGATCTCCCTGCATTAACCCTCTTGAATTCTTAAAGAAATGTAAAGGAGACCCGTTCACCAGGATAGATATGGAAGCTAAAGAAATGAGTTGACCAACTAGCTGAAGGACTCTATTACTAAAGCCAAACACCCTCATTATTTTGAGTAAGAAGTCCTAGTCAACACGATCATAGGCTTTCAAAATATCCAATTTGAGAAGAAAACCTTCAGTCTTAGATTCCGTGAGAGAATGAACATTTTCATGGATTGTAATAATTGAGTTGAGGATCTTCCTTCCAGGAATGAAGCCATTCTATTGAGGAGAAATCAGGGAAGGAAGGATTATCAATAGCCTTGAAGTTAGAACCTTAGAGATAATTTTATAGAAGGAATTGCAGAGGCTAATAGGCCTAACTGCTTCAAATTCCATAGCTCCTGGGTGCTTAGGGATGAGGACCAAAAAGGTAGCATTTAGTTCCTTTAGAAGGCTCCTTGAACCAAAGAACTCTTTAACAACATTCACCACATCTTCAGTGACAATCTCCTAGAACCACTGAAAGAAGAACATAGGAAACCCATTAGGTCCCGGAGCCTTGTTTCCTTCAAAAGAAAATACAACTCTCTTAATTTCTTCCCTGGATAGAATAGTAGTAAGCATATTGTTATCTTCATCCTTAACAAGTTTAGGGATGGCCTTTGAAAGATAATCTTGCATTGCATGATTTACTCCATCACTTTCCGAAAGAAGATTACTTCAAAAAAAAGGACAGCTTGTCTTCTTATGTCATCATCCTTCTCAAAACGACTACCATTGTACTCAATGTGAGTAATTCTATTTGCAGCCCTATGTTTCAGTGTAAACATGTGAAAATATCTAGTATTTTTATCTCTAGCTGAAAGCCACATAGCCCTAGATCTGTGTCTCCAAAATTCCTCCTCTTTTGCTATTATATCATGCATCTTCACAAGCAACTCATTTTCTTTCATCCTATTATTAGAAATGTATCCCTCCAACTGGATTTTTTCTTGTATATCCTTTAGTTCACGCTATAATTCAGACTTGATACCAAAGATATTACCAAAGGTTTCTTTATTGCATCTTGTAATCTTATTTTTTACTTCCCTCAATTTCTTGGCAACCCTAAACATAGCTGTCCCAGAAATAGAGATATTCCACCATTTCCTCACCTCCTCAAGGCACCGAGGGTTGGAAAGCCACATGCGTTCAAATCTAAAGAGGAAATTCCACTTAGCCAAGATAGGATCTGCCACAAAACTAATTGGATAGTGATCAGAGCCCACCCTAGAGAGAGCCTTTAATGAACATAAATAATTTAAAAACCATTGATCATAAATTAAAGTTCTGTCCAATTTGACTTGAATCAAATCCTTACCAATTCTTCGATTTGACCAAGTATAGGAGGCTCCTTGCAGCTCAATATCTATCAATGCTTGATTATTAATGAAGTCCAAAAGATCCATTCTACTTTCCAGATTCACCTGGGATCCTCCGAATTTCTCATTTTCTTGAAGAGGGGTATTGCAGTCTCCCATAACAACCTAGATTTCATTAATGAATTTCCTACAGAAGGCAGCCAACTCTTGCCAAAAAGTCTTTCTGGCCCCTTTCCCATTTGGGGCATAGATGTTAGACTGGATCCAACAAAAAATATCTTTGAATTGTAGAGGCTAATAAGCCTGAATGCTTCAAAGTCCACAACTCCTAGGCGCTTAGGGATGAGGACCAGGAAGGTAGCATTTAGTTCCTTTAGAAGGCTCGTTGAACCAAAGAACTCTTTAACAACATTCACCACATCTTCAGTGACAATCTCCCAGAACCACTGAAAGAAAAGAAAACTCTCTTAATTTCTTCCCTGGACGGAATAGCAATAAGCATATTGTTATCTTCATCCTTAATAAGTTGAGAGAATTTGAATGATATGGTAATTTAGCTCTTAAATATTGTTTTCCTAAAATTAATGTGTTGAATTGCTTTAAATACCTTCAAAAGAAAAGACAACTCTCTTAATTTCTTCCCTGGACAGAATAGCAGTAAGCATATTGTTATCTTCATCCTTAACAAGTTGAAAGAATGTGAATGATATGGTAATTTAGCTCTTAAATATTGTTTTCCTAAAATTAATGTGTTGAATTGCTTTAAATACAAGGATATACCAACACATCACATAAATTTGTATTTAGTTAGCCATAGGCAAGAAGGATAAAGACTCTTTTCAACCAAATTTTGGATTAATTTTTATGAAAGGGTTTATATCATAATTGATAACATGTGTATGGAAGTATGCATGTGCATAATTGTGATTGGAGTAATGTTATTTGTGAGATGGATTCTATGATTTTAGTCTCTCTTTTGAACAAGGGAACTTTAAATGATTCTTCCTAGAAATTAGCTTCCTCGTTGGCTCAAATTCAAAATATTTTTGTCCACTTTCATTCCATTTTATTTGTTTACATTCCTTGGGAATGAAATACTATTTTTGATTGTCTAGCTAAATGGGCCTATGTTGCTAATTGAGGATGGAATTTTTCTATCTGGGATTCATTATATCATGAACAAGTTACTCATTTTATACATCTTCTTTATGTTGAAAACCTATGATCATGGTTGTTAGAGCGAATAACCCAAGAAATATCAACTGTAGAAAACCTTCACAAGAAACGAGAGAGACAACATTGCCATTTCACCAAATAAGGAGTGAATAGAATGAGATGAATAATCTACATATGGTACAAGCTTTTAAAGCCGTGAAATAGGTGACATGACTAGATTAGCTTCTAATTAAATGTACCTAATTTGTACCTTCTTTTAGGTTTTGTAAAGTGTTTTAACACACTTTCACACTTATCTAGGGTCTTCTTAATTAATTATGGTTAATTGAGCTTAATTAGCCCCTTTAATTTGAATTTAAGCCTTATTTGTGACACCTTCCAAGGATCCATCCCGACACCTAGTATTCAAATTGCATAACATTAAATTTGGAAAAATTAAGGTCCTATAAAATGCTGCCAGGACCCATTTGATCCTTTAGTGGCGAATGGGTCCTCTCCACATAGGACCCCCCTTTCTATGCATATTTGACATGGGTTTTTGATGTTCTTTCACTATTCTGAAGCAAGGTCCTGGAAACTTGTGCCAAGACCCATTTTCCTTTAGTGGTGAATGGGTCTTGCTTGAGTAGGGCACCTATTTTTGAATTTAATTTTGGTGGGATTCTAATGATTTTCTATTCTAGATCTAGTGTCAACTTGAATTATTTGAATTTTTGGGTTAATCTCTAGATTTAGTATAAATAAGGGATTAATTCACATTGTTTCTCCTAGCAAGTTCAAGTTATCATAAGAGCATATTCACAAGGGCATTATAAAGAACTTAAAAATCCTTTTCAAAGGAATTCTAAGGAAAAATATCAAGAGTTTATTGCAGCAATTCAAGGTCATTCGATCATGTCTAAGGCACAGTGCATTCATGCATGTTGTTGAGCTAAGATAATAGATGTAGCATTGAAGATCTACTTGCAAGCATTGTTTCACATCTTATTTGAGATCAAGATCTACATTCTTCATGGCCACCACATGTGAGTTTGCATATTTACACTCCAAGACAACTTCTAAGGTATCAACATTTCATCATTTCATGCTTCAATTACATTATTTCATCATTTGGTTTAATTACCTACAAGGGGTTTGACTTAGGCAAACCCCTATTCACTAACAATCAACAAGTTTTTCTTCCCTTGAATGTGTGTTTGTAGATTTACAGGTTGAAGATCAAGTGGAGAAGAAATTGGAAGAAAAATTGTCTAAATTGTCAAGTTGCAAAGCTATCATTCATAGTGCAAGAACACGATATCAAGGCTACCAAATTTGTTACAAGTTTTTGGGAGCTGACAATCGAGGATCTGAGAGTGCAAACATCAAGAAAAAGAACCTAGATCTTAGTTTTAGGAACCCTAATAGGGACCCATTCACCACTAAAGGCGAATGAGTTATTTGTGCCCTAAAAATAGGCATCTTGCAACAAGGTACACATCACTTTGAGCTCTAAAAACTCCCCTCATAGTTGCTATAACAGTTAGGGTTGGTTTTTTATTGTTATTGGCACCATATCACACACAAAATCACATGATTTAGGGTGGAGAATTAGTGGTCTATCATTTGGATTTTGGTAAACCCTACATTCCACCTTATCAAAAACTTTGAAGAAAATTGCAAAATGATGCTAGCAGATCAATGGCGTGGGTCCCACTGGGTATGCCAAAATGTGTACAAGGAATTTTCTATTTAAAACAAAAGGAAATACAACAAAAACTCAATAAACACAAATAAACAAATAACATCAAGATAAGGGCATAAAATAACTCAAACCTACAAGGAATTTGTTGAAGACTTAGTATGTTGAAGCTCTTGATGCATATATTGCCCCATTTCAATTGAATTTGATGTGTGCTTAATGAAATTTTGGCAACATGATATTACCAAATTACTTAAAGATGTAGGATTGTTTCAAAATGGCTAACTATTTTTAGCATAGTGAGTGGGATGGGATGAATGAAGGGTTGAGATTGATTGTGAAGAGATCGATGGCTAGGGCTGGTTGATGTATATTAGCTCAAGAGGTGTTGCCAAGTGGAATCAAGAGAAGAGATGTGGGTTAGGTGATCTCTCAAGCCTTACAATAGTGACAAGTGTTACCATGTGGAGGCTTGATAGATCTATTTTATTTCAAAAGGTACCATGTGGATGTGGGGAGGATCATGGTCATAAAGGCATTTCTTGTCCTATATTCCTAAGGAGGACAAGGAGAGGAATAAAGTAATTGAAAATTGTTTTTGGGTACTTTTGAAAGAAAGAGCCATGTGCCTAAAGTGTATGGGGTCTCTCCCAAATGGGTAAAATTTAATGAGAAGGGTGTGTGAGGGGATAGGCAATAAATGGAAAAGGATTAGCCCTTTCCTAATCCTTGGATTAGGTATGTGGAAGTGATTAGGGGATGGGTTAGGTGAAAATTAGAATTAATGGTGCATGATTAGATGACATGTGGGAAAATTTGGAGGATGTGACACCTCTTAATCCATGATTAAATGCGTGCATAAGGATTAGGATTAGAAGATAATAGAAAATGATGCAAGATGTGACAAGAGGTGAGAGAAAGAGGGAATTAAGTGACTAAATTAAATAAATATGGATATTTACTTAATTTAGAGAGGAAAAGGGGACAAAGGTAATGCAAGTAATTGAATCAATTAATTACTTTAGGACCTTAGAAGAATTAGGTGTAAATTGATAACATTAATTAAATAACTGTAATACTAGTTAATTAATGTGGATAGAATGGGATTGATGAAATGATGGGATAAAATTGACCAAACTTAAGTGGTCAATTTTAGGTGTCTACAATATTAGTGTAAATAGAGCCATTATTCACCTAGTTAGCTAATCACCTTTCTAGGATTTACCTATTCTAACTTAGCTTAAGTTTAATTAGGCTAATTCATACTTTTGTCTCACTTCATAACATCGAGAAATTTGTTCCCATCACTTGAGACACCTATTGCATGTACACTTTACACTTGCTCAAACACTTGCCAAGTGAGCTCACAAGTGTTGCACATTTAGAAGGGTAGTCATTCATTGTCTCCTACCTTCTCACTTCATCTACCTTTCCTATATATGCAAGGTTTCTAATTGTATATTTACACTCATCCATTTATATTGATGGTCATACTATCATGCTCATATTTTCACTTGTGGAAGGTTATCAATTCAAACTCTTTAATACTGGCTTTCTCTAACAATTTATTTATTCAATTCAATAAGGTGGTATTTATGTAGTTATTATTGATGAGAATAATGAAGAAGGAATAGATTATTAAATTTGTACTATTGTTGAGAGGTAAAAAATAAATTGACTACAACAAATATTGATGAAGAGGCTGTTGAGTATTCTATAAGGTTTGTTATTGTTATTGGAATATGGCTTAAGAGGTACTTGATGAAGAAGTATAATATGTGGTTGTTTGATAACTTCTATACATAAAAAGATTATTCATTACTCTTATCTTGGTATTGCATCAAATGCTCATTTGATCAAATATTGGGGTCAACCAAAGAATAAGAATTTATAAATTTTTTGTGAATTTGACCATGAAGTAATACTCGAGACTATGAAGAATAGAGATGAATTGAATGGTTCATTAAATTGAATTGGTACCCTAATAAGCATGTTTTTGTAAATTGTAAGTATATTGTTGAATTCTTAATTTTATGTTTTGGTAACATTTTTTAATTTGAGGTTCACTTTTAAATTTGAATTCTTCATCATTTCATTCTTCAATTCATAGTGACTAAGTGCCAATAGTCATGATGATCTATTATAATATAATTTGTAAACTAAATCCCTTTATAGAATTCACTACATTAGAAGAGACTCCACACATTGTATTAGAAAAAATATTGAAACATAATCTTATTATTTTACCTCCAATTAAGCAAATGGATAACTCTAAGATTACACCACAAACAACTAAGTAATTTTGTTCATATCATTGCACACATAGACATTCGATAAATAGAAGCATTATATTCAAGAAAAAAATTCTAGAAATTATAGAAAAAAAAAATACTCATGATTTCACAACTTCCTAAATTGATAAGATTATTCATGGGAAAACATATCATGCAAGTCAAAATTTTACTCTTGTTCACGACATCATGTCTTAAATTGAGTTTATACATGACATATAAAAGGAATTACCTGATATGAGAGATGAAAAATTTATTGCTTAGGCATTTTTATTTACACCTCTTATTTCTAGTCATATTTTTCTCTTTTTCCTTATTTTATTATCTTTCAATTGTCATTTTTGGTTTAGGGTTTACTTTATGCCCATCCTTTACTAACCTTTACCTTTGTTTCTTGCTTGGTTTGATTTTTTACCTATTATTTTCATATTTTAGCTTCCACATCCTTATATGTACAAGGATTTTGCTTATTAAAGGTTTTCTTACTATTTCCTAAGCATTTTGGTTTGTCATTTACCTTATTATTGCTTACCGTAATGCTTGTCAAACATTCCCATGCCTACTATAATTATTTGCTTATGCTTGTCCAAAATTTTATCATACCTATGTGTATGAAATAAATTAAACTATGTGTTGGATAAATGATGCTAGCATATATTTCCATGCAACAAGTTGTTCACTTAAAGTTCATAGTTTGCATGACCATTATTTTTAGATGCATGTGTTTTAGTTTTGCATGCTAAATGGATGGAAAATCTAGTTATATTTTTTTTCTATTTTTAGTAGTTGTGATTTCTATAAAGAGTTCCCTTGACTATTCATAAAGTAAGTCTATAAGTCTTTTTGTAATTGAGGAGAGGACATGACCTCTATATTGAGGCATGATGTAATTTGTTTGAATGAATAGTTTTTCTTTGTGCGTGTTGAAATAATTTGTATTTATTGTTGGCCTCTATTTATTATTTGTGTATTATAATCTATACTATGATTCTCATGCTTCATTCTTTGACCATTGGTTGCTTATAGTTGATCCTATGTTGTCATGTCATACTTTTAAAGTTTACATATTTACCTTATATTGAAATATCACACTTTTAAAATTACCACATTAAACTGAAAACCTCATTTATTTCCTCTTATTTATAACACCTTTATATTTGAAAATTTCCCCTTCTCCTAGCATATCTTATACTTTTTATTTCCACATCCATATGTTGAGGACATCATTTGTTGCCCCTTGCATCTATATGTTTCTATTGATCTCATCAAATTAGTTCACTAAGACTATATGTGACATGACTATTATGATAGTGGAATTTTTCCTTAATTACAATCACTGAAAGTAACCATGACTATTTTGCATGACTTTATACACCTATCCACATGCAACGCATGGGAAAGCCAACTTTTCTGGATTTGCTCCGTAAAGAGCTTACTTTTTAAAGCTATTAACATACAGCATTTGAGAGATTGAAGGTTTATATTAGAAATATTGGTAGGAAGAATCCATGTCTTATTTTTTATAAATATAAAGTGGAAGTACATAAAATATCTGCCATTTTTGACAAATTAATTTCTTCAGAACACCAAATACAGCTTAAATCTTGAGGATGACAGCAGATTGATATGGATTTGAAAAAAAGTTATAATTGCTTAATAATCGTGAGTTGATATATTAACACGGAAAACCGATATCTTTTATTTTCATCATCGTGTCAAGCATAGCGTTTCGGGAATATTGGGTAAAAGTAAACTCCGCGTGCTTGACACGATGATGAAAACAAAAAGATAACGGCTTGCCGTGTTAATATATCAACCCCATCCGCCAAACTTCGTTTCCTGTCTCTCTCTAATTCGGCCCCAGCCGCCCAACTACTTCGCTTGGGTTCAGATACTTGTCCTCCATTTCTTTTTCCAACTTTTTTAAACTGGTAGATGGATCCTCCGTTCAAAGGGAACAATAACTCATTCGATAAACGGTTTTCAATTATTGATCTCATTGCTACCGTTGTTTGAGTAATTCAATATAAATTTAAGTTTCTTTTGGACTTTTTGAATTGTTCTTGTCCTCTGCTCTGTTCACGAAGGCAATGATGGAAGAATACAAACTTTATGTAAGTCAAATTTTAGTTCAGGCTTGCTATGCAGGAATAAATATCATACTCAGCATTGCTCTGGACAATGGAATGAACCATTTCGTATTTGTAGCTTATAGACAAGCTGTTGCTACACTTGTCATGGCCCCTTTTGCTTATTTTCTTGAAAGGTATATTCATTATACGTAGTGCAAGCATAGCAAAATCCAGATGTGAGTTGAACTTTTAGTCTTTGTAGCCATGGTAATACATATAAAAAGGTTTGGATGAATCCTAGAATTGTGAGTATGCCTGGAGAAATTTACGCTGGTTTAGTGTAATGATAGAATATCTGTCAAATGAAAGAATTGAATAAACAATAATACAGATATGCAGAACAATAAATAACAGAACAGTAATGCAGAAAACAGAGCACACACGATTTATCGTGGTTCACCACAATAGTGGTTACGTCTACACTGAGCAGGGAAAATCTTATTGATGCTAAAAAGTATGTTTTACAATAAACAAGGTTGCTTTTATTAACAACCACGATCAGTTGAAGAGACATGAGAAGAGAGGGAAA
>VDFB02373365.1:268917143-269145864 GCA_007258455.2 Sequoia sempervirens
TCGGCCACCAAATTTTCTTCCCTAAAGACATGGGATATTCTTACCTTATCAAAGTTGGATAAAATATAAATAGATTCTTCTATCCAACATTTGATGGTCCATGAGGGGGGGACTTGCCAAAAAGGCACTCAATAATGTTTTTGGAGTCACCCTCAATCCAGATATTTTTGAAGTTCATTCTATTAGCAAGGTAAATTACCTAGAAAGCTCCAATGGCTTTGGCTAAGTGATTGGACTATGAGCCCAAGGAGATAGCCTTCGTTGAAACAAACTTTCCATTATAATCTCTTATCACTCCCCCAGATTTCCCTTGGTCACCCCATCAAAATTAGCTTTTATCTAGCCCCTAGGGGGTGAATCCAATAAGAACCTTCACAGTTATTTTTCACTGGTCTTAAAGCCTTAGAAACATCACCTTTGATACTCCAGTCTTTTGCCATCTTGAGGTCGTAGTTAGAATAGACCATAGCATCCATCTTATTCTCATGATAAGGGATATTATTGATGTTTTCCATAATTATCCTATATGTTTTCTCATACAAAATATACTCCAAAGCTTCCTTGTCCCTATAGATTCTATCATTTCACTCCTTCCACACACCCCAAGCAATATAAGGGAAAGTAAAAGACCATAATCTGCAGATAGTAGGATTCAAGGAGGGAGCATTCCACTAAATAAAATGGTCCTTGATAGAGCAAGGAAAGACCCATGAGAGGTTTCCAAAGAGAAAGAAATCTCCCCAAATAGAAGTCACCTATGGACAGTGGAGGAATAGATGATTAGTAGTTTCCGCTTCTTCCTTACATAGGTAACATCGATTCAAGATTTGGAAGCCATGCTTACAGAGATTATCAACCATGAGTACTTTATTTTGAAAAATAATCCAAAAGAATATTTTAACCTTAGGAGTCAAGTGTTTAATCCAAGATTTATCCCAAAAGGGATGGGGGGTGGGATAAAGGGACAACAAAGAGATAGTCAAAGAGATCAAGTAGCTGCCCGAAGGGTTAATTGTCCAAACTAAAAGATCATCCTCCTGGCTCGACCCCATTCTAACAGGCATCAGAGGGGATTGAATCAATGCAAGGTTCAAATTGATCTGGCACAGACTCACCCATCCCCCATATCTCCAGTAGTCCTTAACATGAATCCCAAAAATTACCTTGCAGGTATCAGCCCACCCATTGAAGCTTTCATATGAAATTAAGGGCTCCTTCATTAACCATCTATCTTCCCAAAACCTAGCTTGATTCCCATTTCTTATGCTCCATATTACTCCCAAATCAATAATGTTTCTCCCTCTAACCATATCATTCCAGAGAGCTGAACTATAGGGAAGATTTGGAGAATCAAGCAAAGTCTTGAGAGATTCAATATTTTCCATATATTTGCTCTTTAAAATACTGTTCTATTCTCCATTAGACAAGAAATATCTCCAAATTTTCTTAGCAAGGAGAGCCCTAGTCATAGTTCTAATCTTGCTAAGACTCAAACATCCCAAAGTTTTAGGTCTACAAACAGAATCCTAGCCCGTAAGTGGCATTCTTTTTCTTTCTTCAACTCCCAACCATAGAAAGCGTTTTTGGATTTTTTCAATAGAATCTAAATATTTGGAAGGGATTTTAAAAAGAATTAAGGCATAGATAGGAAGGTTCTGAAGAGTAGCTTTGAGTAGCCAAATTTTACTTGCTTGATTGAGAAGAGCTCCTTTCCATCTAGCAAGCTTTTTGTTGAACCTATCTACCAAAGAGTTCCAAAAGGACTCATGAGGCTTAAGACCCAAGGGAAATCCAAGATAAATAGATGGTAAAGATTCCACTCTGCATCCAAGAATTCTGTCAATTTTATTCTGCCTAGGCTCCAGAGTGTTGAAGAAGAACAAAAAGTTTTTCTGTCTATTAACCATCTGACCAGACACCCTCTCATAATCATCGAGGACCTTTTTAAGATTCCTAGCTTCTGCCACTGTAGATCTCCCCATCAAAATGGTATCATCCACAAACTGTTGGTGGGAGCAGACCAAATTATTAGAAGAAGGCCTCAATCCCGCTAAGGATCCTTGATCAACCATTCTTTTTAAGTTCCTCCCAAGGCATTCAGCCAGAATAGTAAATAAAATAGGGGGAATGGGATCTCCTTGCATTAACCCTCTTGAATTCTTAAAGAAATGTAAAGGAGACCCGTTCACCAGGATAGATATGGAAGCTGAAGAAATGACTTGACTAACCAACTGAAGGACTCTATTACTAAATCCAAACACCCTCATTATTTTGAGTAAGAAGTCCTAGTCAACACGATCATAGGGTTTCAAAATATCCAATTTGAGAAGAAAACCTTCAGTCTTAGATTCTGTGAGAGAATGAACATTTTCATCGATTGTAATAATTGAGTTGAGGATCTGCCTTCCAGGAATGAAGCCATTCTACTAAGGAGAAATCAGGGAAGGAAGGATTATCAATAGCCTTGAAGTCAGAACCTTAGAGATAATTTTATAGAAAGAATTGTAGAGGCTAATAGGCCTGACTGCTTCAAATTCCATAGCTCCTGGGTGCTTAAGGATGAGGTCCAAGAAGGTAGCATTTATTTCCTTTAGAAGGCTCCTTGAACCAAAGAACACTTTAACAACATTCACCACATCTTCAGCGACAATCTCCAAGAACCACTAAAATAAGAACATAGGAAACCCATCAGGTCCTGGAGCCTTGTTTTCTTCAAAAGAAAAGACAACTCTCTTAATTTCTTCCCTGGACAGAATAGCAGTAAACATATTGTTATCTTCATCCTTAACAAGTTTAGGGATGGCCTTTGAAAGATAATCTTGCATTGCATGATTTACTCCATCACTTGCCAAAAGAAGATTACTTTAAAAAAAAGGACAACTTGTCTTCTTATGTCATTGTCCTTCAAAAAATGGCTACTGTTGTACTCAATGTGAGTAATTCTATTTGCAGCCCTATGTTTCAATGCAGACATGTGAAAATATCTAGTATTTTTATCTCTAGCTAAAAGCCACATAGCCCTAGATCTCTATCTCCAAAATTCCTCCTCTTTGGCTATTATATCATGCATCTTCACAAGCAACTCATTTTCTTTCATCCTATTATCAACAATGTATCCCTCCAACTAGATTTTTTCTTGTATATCCTTCAGTTCAAGCTATAATTCAGACTTGATACCAAAGATATTACCAAAGGTTTCTTTATTCCATCTTCTAATCTTATTTTTGACTTCCCTCAATTTCTTGGCAACCCTAAACATAGTTGTCCCAAAAATAGAGATATTCCACCATTTCCTCACCTCCTCAAGGAGCTAAGGGTGGGAAAGCCACATGCGTTCAAATCTAAAGGGGAAATTCTGCTTAGACAAGATAGGATCCACCACAAAACTAATTGGATAGTGATCAGAGCCCACCCTAGAGAGAGCCTTTAATGAACATAAATAATTTAAAAACCATTGATCATAAATTAAAGTTTTTTCCAATTTGACTTGAATCAAATCCTTACCAATTCTTCGATTTGACCAAGTATAGGAGGCTCCTTGCAGCTCAAGATCTATCAATGCCTGATTATTAATGAAGTCCAAAAGACCCATTCTACTTTCCAAATTCACCTGGGATCCTCCGAACTTCTCATTTTCTTGAAGAGGGGTATTGCAGTCTCCCATAACAACCTAGATTTCATTAATGAATTTCCTACATAAGGTAGCCAACTCTTGCCAAAAAGTCTTTCTGGCCCCTTTCCCATTTGGGGCATAGATGTTAGACTGGATCCAACAAAACTTATCTCTGAATTGTAGAGGCTAATAGGCCTGAATGCTTCAAAGTCCACAACTCCTAGGTACTTAGGGATGAGGACCAGGAAGGTAGCATTTATTTCCTTTTGAAGGCACCTTGAACCCAAGAACTCTTTAACAACATTCACCACATCTTTAGTGACAATCTCCCAGAACCACTGAAAGAAAATAAAACTCTCTTAATTTCTTCCTTGGACGGAATAGCAGTAAGCATATTTTTAACTTCATCCTTAACAAGTTGAGAGAATGTGAATGATATGGTAATTTAGCTCTTAAATATTGTTTTCCTAAAATTAATGTGTTGAATTGCTTTAAATACCTTCAAAAGAACAGACAACTCTCTTAATTTCTTCCCTAGACAAAATCTAGTAGTAAGCATATTGTTATCTTCATCCTTAACAAGTTGAGAGAATATGAATGATATGGTAATTTAGCTCTTAAATATTGTTTTACTAAAATTAATGTGTTGAATTGCTTTAAATACAAGGATATACCAACACATCACATAAATTTGTATTTAGTTAGCCATAGGCGAGAAGGATAAAGACTCTTTTCAACCAAATTTTGGATTAATTTTTTTTGAAAGGGTTTAAATCATAATGGATAACATGTGTATGGAAGTATGCATGTGCATAATTATGATTGGAGTAATGTTATTTGTGAGATGGATTCTATGATTTTAGTCTCTCTTTTGAACAACGGAAATTTAAATGATTCTTCCTAGAAATTAGCTTCCTCGGTGGCTCAAATTCAAAATATTTTTGTCCACTTTCATTCCATTTTATTTGTTTGCATTCCTTGGGAATGAAATACTATTTTTGATTGTCTAGCTAAATGGGACTATGTTGCTAATTAAGGATGGAATGTTTCTATCTAGGATTCATTATATCATGAACAAGTTACTCATTTATACATCTTTATGTTGAAAACCTATGATCATGGTTGTTAGAGCGAATAACCCAAGAATTATCAACTGCAAAAAACCTTCACAAGAAACGAGAGAGACAACATTTCCATTTCACCAAATAAGGAGTGAATAGAATGAGATGAATAATCTACATATGGTACAATCTTTTAAAGCCGTGAAATAGGTGACATGACTAGATTATCTTCTAATTAAATGTACCTAATGTGTACCTTCTTTTAGGTTTTGTAAAGTGTTGTAACACACTTTCACACTTATCTAGGGTCTTCTTAATTAACTATGGTTAATTGAGCTTAATTAGCCCCTTGAATTTGAATTTAAGCCTTATTTGTGACACCTTCCAAGGATCCATCCTGACACCCAGCATTCAAATTGCATAACATTAAATTTGGAAAAATTAAGGTCCTATAAAATGTTGCTAGGACCCATTCAATCCTTCAGTGGCGAATGGGTCCTCTCCACATAGGACCCCCCTTTCTATGCATATTTGACATGGGTTTTTTATGTTCTTTCACTATTCTGAAGCAAGGTCCTAGAAACTTGTGCCAAGACCCATTTTCCTTTAGTGGCAAATGGGACCTGTTTGAGTAGGACACCTATTTTTGAATTTAATTTTGGTGGGATTCTAATGATTTTCTATTCTAGATCTGGTGTCAGCTTGAATTATTTGAATTTTTGTGTTAATCTCTAGATTTAGTATAAATAAGGGGTTAATTCACATTGTTTCTCCTAGCAAGTTCAAGTTATCATAAGAGCACATTCACAAGGGCATTATTGTGGATGTGAAAATCTACAAATGGTTGAAATCCTAACATACAAAGCATGATTAGTATTTTGAAACAAAGCCAACAATCAACATCCCTATGAAATAACTCAACATGCCTCATAATGCAATCAAAGCAACAAAGGATTAGATAAAAAAATTGAAAGCATATAATAAAACATGAAGTAAATTATATCTCAAGTGGATTGGTGCTTCTATGGAAAGAAGCCCTTTCCCAATCCTATGCTAAGCTCTATGATATGAAAATGATATGAAAATGCTATGAAGATGGAGTGGACAAAATTAGTTCTCAATTGAAGAGAGTGACTTTGCATAAGCTTTGTGGATGTTTTGATGAAGAATTAGCCCCTTATTTATAGATTTTCAAATTGGAAGAATGCTCATAAGAGAGAAATGTGGGATAAAGATTGGACAAATGAGATGAGGCCACTTGTCAACTTGTCATAGGTTGAGGAATGTGCAAGTTTTGGCCAATGTGCCCAAGAGAGGGAGATTCAAATTTAAAATTTTGAATTAAATGTTGAGTGGGGGACATGAAATAGAGAAGTTATTGCAATGTTGGAAGGGACAAGTCAACTTGTCTTCATATTCAAACTTGAGGGAATATTCCATTTTTATGCCAAGTTGAAAGAAAATGATGAATTTATAAATGGATTAAAATGATTTATTGGTGCAAGTGGGAAAAGCTAGAGGATGTGATGGGTGGTTAGATTAGGTAAATTAGGATTAGATTAGCTTAGATGATGTTTAGGTGATTTTGACCCCTTTGTCTTAAATATTTTGATTTATTTAAATCAAGAGGGAGAAATATGACTTTTGAGACTTAATTAAATAAAGTTTGGTTTATTTAATTAAAAGGTTGATGTGAGACTTTGATTTATTTAATTTAAATGAGTAACCTTAGGAATGAATTAAATAGTCCTGATTTACTTGGTGAATGGATTTGATGAGCTTGATTAATTTAATGAGCGGATGAATATGAACTAAGTGCATAATGCTAATTTCACGTGTCTACAATTATAAAGCACTTAAAAAGAATTTTCAAAGGAATTCTAAGGAAAAATATCAAGAGTTTATTGCAACAATTCAAGGTCATTCCATTATGTCTAAGGCACAATGCATTCAAGCATGTTATTGAGCTAAGATAATAGATGTAGCATTAAAGATCTACTTGCAAGCATTGTTTCACATCTTATTTGAGATCAAGATCTACATTCTTCATGGCCACCACATGTGAGTTTGCATATTTACACTCCAAGACAACTTCTGGAAGGTATCAACATTTCATCATTTCATGCTTCAATTACATTATTTCATCATTTGGTTTAATTACCTACAAGGGGTTTTACTTAGGCAAACCCCTATTCACTAACAATCAAGAAGTTTTTCTTCCCCTGAATGTGTGTTTGCAGATTTCCAGGTTGAAGATCAAGTGGAGAAGAAATTGGAAGAAAAATTGTCTAAATTGTCAAGTTGCAAAGCTATCATTCATAGTGCAAGAACGTGAAATCAAGGCTACAAAATTTGTTACAGGTTTTTGGGAGCTGACAATCAAGGATATGAGAGTCTGGACATCAAGAAAAAGAACCCAAATCTTAGTTTTAGGAACCCTAATAGGGACCCATTCGCCACTAAAGGCGAATGAGTTATTTGTGCCCTAAAAATAGGCATCTTGCAACAAGGTACACATCACTTTGAGCTCTAAAAACTCCCCTCATAGTTGCTATAACAGTTAGGGTTTGTTTTTTATTGTTATTGGCACCATATCACACACAAAATCACATGATTTAGGGTGGAGAATTAGTGGTCTATCATTTGGATTTTGGAAAACCCTATATTCCACCTTATCAAAAACTTCGAATAAAATTACAAAATGATGCTAGCAGATCAGTGGCGTGGGTCCCACTGGGCACACACCAAAATGTGTATAAGGAATTTTGTGTTTAAAATGAAAGGAAATACAAAAAAAACTCAATAAACACAAATAAAGAAATAACATCAAGATAAGGGCATAAAAGAACTCAAACCTACAAGGAATTTGTTGAAGACTTAGTATGCTGAAGCTCTTGATGCATAGATTGCCCCATTTCAATTGAATTTGATGTGTGCTTAATGAAATTTTGGCAACATGATATTACCAAATTACTTAAAGATGTAGGATTGTTTCAAAATGGCTAACTATTTTTAGCATAGTGAGTGGGATGGGATGAATGAAGGGTTGAGATTGATTGTGAAGAGATCAATGGCTAGGGTTGGTTGAGGTATATCAGCTCAAGAGATGTTGCCAAGTGGAATCAAGAGAAGAGATGTGGGGTAGGTGATCTCTCAAGCCTTACAATAGTGACAAGTGTTACCATGTGGAGGCTTGATAGATCTATTTTATTTCAAAAGGTACCATGTGGATGTGGGGAGGATCATGGTCATAAAGGCATTTCTTGTCCTATATTCCTAAGGAGGACAAGGAGAGGAATAAAGTAATTGAAAATTGTTTTTGGGTACTTTTGAAAGAAAGAGCCATGTGCCTAAAGTGTATGGGGTCTCTCCCAAATGGGTAAAATTTAATGAGAAGGGTGTGTGAGGGGATAGGCAATAAATGGAAAAGGATTAGCCCTTTCCTAATCCTTGGATTAGGTATGTGGAAGTGATTAGGGGATGGGTTAGGTGAAAATTAGAATTAATGGTGCATGATTAGATGACATGTGGGAAAATTTGGAGGATGTGACACCTCTTAATCCATGATTAAATGCGTGCATAAGGATTAGGATTAGAAGATAATAGAAAATGATGCAAGATGTGACAAGAGGTGAGAGAAAGAGGGAATTAAGTGACTAAATTAAATAAATATGGATATTTACTTAATTTAGAGAGGAAAAGGGGACAAAGGTAATGCAAGTAATTGAATCAATTAATTACTTTAGGACCTTAGAAGAATTAGGTGTAAATTGATAACATTAATTAAATAACTGTAATACTAGTTAATTAATGTGGATAGAATGGGATTGATGAAATGATGGGATAAAATTGACCAAACTTAAGTGGTCAATTTTAGGTGTCTACAATATTAGTGTAAATAGAGCCATTATTCACCTAGTTAGCTAATCACCTTTCTAGGATTTACCTATTCTAACTTAGCTTAAGTTTAATTAGGCTAATTCATACTTTTGTCTCACTTCATAACATCGAGAAATTTGTTCCCATCACTTGAGACACCTATTGCATGTACACTTTACACTTGCTCAAACACTTGCCAAGTGAGCTCACAAGTGTTGCACATTTAGAAGGGTAGTCATTCATTGTCTCCTACCTTCTCACTTCATCTACCTTTCCTATATATGCAAGGTTTCTAATTGTATATTTACACTCATCCATTTATATTGATGGTCATACTATCATGCTCATATTTTCACTTGTGGAAGGTTATCAATTCAAACTCTTTAATACTGGCTTTCTCTAACAATTTATTTATTCAATTCAATAAGGTGGTATTTATGTAGTTATTATTGATGAGAATAATGAAGAAGGAATAGATTATTAAATTTGTACTATTGTTGAGAGGTAAAAAATAAATTGACTACAACAAATATTGATGAAGAGGCTGTTGAGTATTCTATAAGGTTTGTTATTGTTATTGGAATATGGCTTAAGAGGTACTTGATGAAGAAGTATAATATGTGGTTGTTTGATAACTTCTATACATAAAAAGATTATTCATTACTCTTATCTTGGTATTGCATCAAATGCTCATTTGATCAAATATTGGGGTCAACCAAAGAATAAGAATTTATAAATTTTTTGTGAATTTGACCATGAAGTAATACTCGAGACTATGAAGAATAGAGATGAATTGAATGGTTCATTAAATTGAATTGGTACCCTAATAAGCATGTTTTTGTAAATTGTAAGTATATTGTTGAATTCTTAATTTTATGTTTTGGTAACATTTTTTAATTTGAGGTTCACTTTTAAATTTGAATTCTTCATCATTTCATTCTTCAATTCATAGTGACTAAGTGCCAATAGTCATGATGATCTATTATAATATAATTTGTAAACTAAATCCCTTTATAGAATTCACTACATTAGAAGAGACTCCACACATTGTATTAGAAAAAATATTGAAACATAATCTTATTATTTTACCTCCAATTAAGCAAATGGATAACTCTAAGATTACACCACAAACAACTAAGTAATTTTGTTCATATCATTGCACACATAGACATTCGATAAATAGAAGCATTATATTCAAGAAAAAAATTCTAGAAATTATAGAAAAAAAAAATACTCATGATTTCACAACTTCCTAAATTGATAAGATTATTCATGGGAAAACATATCATGCAAGTCAAAATTTTACTCTTGTTCACGACATCATGTCTTAAATTGAGTTTATACATGACATATAAAAGGAATTACCTGATATGAGAGATGAAAAATTTATTGCTTAGGCATTTTTATTTACACCTCTTATTTCTAGTCATATTTTTCTCTTTTTCCTTATTTTATTATCTTTCAATTGTCATTTTTGGTTTAGGGTTTACTTTATGCCCATCCTTTACTAACCTTTACCTTTGTTTCTTGCTTGGTTTGATTTTTTACCTATTATTTTCATATTTTAGCTTCCACATCCTTATATGTACAAGGATTTTGCTTATTAAAGGTTTTCTTACTATTTCCTAAGCATTTTGGTTTGTCATTTACCTTATTATTGCTTACCGTAATGCTTGTCAAACATTCCCATGCCTACTATAATTATTTGCTTATGCTTGTCCAAAATTTTATCATACCTATGTGTATGAAATAAATTAAACTATGTGTTGGATAAATGATGCTAGCATATATTTCCATGCAACAAGTTGTTCACTTAAAGTTCATAGTTTGCATGACCATTATTTTTAGATGCATGTGTTTTAGTTTTGCATGCTAAATGGATGGAAAATCTAGTTATATTTTTTTTCTATTTTTAGTAGTTGTGATTTCTATAAAGAGTTCCCTTGACTATTCATAAAGTAAGTCTATAAGTCTTTTTGTAATTGAGGAGAGGACATGACCTCTATATTGAGGCATGATGTAATTTGTTTGAATGAATAGTTTTTCTTTGTGCGTGTTGAAATAATTTGTATTTATTGTTGGCCTCTATTTATTATTTGTGTATTATAATCTATACTATGATTCTCATGCTTCATTCTTTGACCATTGGTTGCTTATAGTTGATCCTATGTTGTCATGTCATACTTTTAAAGTTTACATATTTACCTTATATTGAAATATCACACTTTTAAAATTACCACATTAAACTGAAAACCTCATTTATTTCCTCTTATTTATAACACCTTTATATTTGAAAATTTCCCCTTCTCCTAGCATATCTTATACTTTTTATTTCCACATCCATATGTTGAGGACATCATTTGTTGCCCCTTGCATCTATATGTTTCTATTGATCTCATCAAATTAGTTCACTAAGACTATATGTGACATGACTATTATGATAGTGGAATTTTTCCTTAATTACAATCACTGAAAGTAACCATGACTATTTTGCATGACTTTATACACCTATCCACATGCAACGCATGGGAAAGCCAACTTTTCTGGATTTGCTCCGTAAAGAGCTTACTTTTTAAAGCTATTAACATACAGCATTTGAGAGATTGAAGGTTTATATTAGAAATATTGGTAGGAAGAATCCATGTCTTATTTTTTATAAATATAAAGTGGAAGTACATAAAATATCTGCCATTTTTGACAAATTAATTTCTTCAGAACACCAAATACAGCTTAAATCTTGAGGATGACAGCAGATTGATATGGATTTGAAAAAAAGTTATAATTGCTTAATAATCGTGAGTTGATATATTAACACGGAAAACCGATATCTTTTATTTTCATCATCGTGTCAAGCATAGCGTTTCGGGAATATTGGGTAAAAGTAAACTCCGCGTGCTTGACACGATGATGAAAACAAAAAGATAACGGCTTGCCGTGTTAATATATCAACCCCATCCGCCAAACTTCGTTTCCTGTCTCTCTCTAATTCGGCCCCAGCCGCCCAACTACTTCGCTTGGGTTCAGATACTTGTCCTCCATTTCTTTTTCCAACTTTTTTAAACTGGTAGATGGATCCTCCGTTCAAAGGGAACAATAACTCATTCGATAAACGGTTTTCAATTATTGATCTCATTGCTACCGTTGTTTGAGTAATTCAATATAAATTTAAGTTTCTTTTGGACTTTTTGAATTGTTCTTGTCCTCTGCTCTGTTCACGAAGGCAATGATGGAAGAATACAAACTTTATGTAAGTCAAATTTTAGTTCAGGCTTGCTATGCAGGAATAAATATCATACTCAGCATTGCTCTGGACAATGGAATGAACCATTTCGTATTTGTAGCTTATAGACAAGCTGTTGCTACACTTGTCATGGCCCCTTTTGCTTATTTTCTTGAAAGGTATATTCATTATACGTAGTGCAAGCATAGCAAAATCCAGATGTGAGTTGAACTTTTAGTCTTTGTAGCCATGGTAATACATATAAAAAGGTTTGGATGAATCCTAGAATTGTGAGTATGCCTGGAGAAATTTACGCTGGTTTAGTGTAATGATAGAATATCTGTCAAATGAAAGAATTGAATAAACAATAATACAGATATGCAGAACAATAAATAACAGAACAGTAATGCAGAAAACAGAGCACACACGATTTATCGTGGTTCACCACAATAGTGGTTACGTCTACACTGAGCAGGGAAAATCTTATTGATGCTAAAAAGTATGTTTTACAATAAACAAGGTTGCTTTTATTAACAACCACGATCAGTTGAAGAGACATGAGAAGAGAGGGAAAACATGAAGACCTTTGACCTTCAGCCGAGACCTTTGGCCTTCAGCCGTTGGCCTTCACTATCTCAACAATCTCCCACCTGAAGCACAACGGATGCAAATCAAACATTCCCCTGCTCTGAATGCTGTTCTGCTTTTTCTTAACAAGCCCAAGAGAAGTCCTAGCAGATTCAAACTTCTCTTTGGGAACAACCTTGGTCAAGATGTCTACCGGATTGACCTTTGTATCAATTTTGACAACTTTTAACTTGCCTTCTTCAACCGAATGACGAACAAAGTGAGCATGAATGTCAATATGTTTAGAGCGGCATTAAGAGGAATGATTATGAGCCATAAAAATGGCATTGCGACTATCACAAAACAAAACATAATCGCTCTGTTGGTATTTCAATTCACCAAACAACAGCTGTAACCAAATCATTTCCCTTGCACCTTTGGAGAGAGCCAAATACTCAGCTTCTGCAGAAGAAAGAGCAACTGAATGTTGCAGCCTTGAGGCCCAACTAATGGCAGCCCCAGCAAACGTGAAGGCATAACCAGTAGTAGACCTTCGTTTGTCTAAATCTCCAGCATGATCATAATCTGTGAAACTTTGCAGCTGAACATCATTTCCACTAAAACATAGAGCATAATCAAAAGTGCCCTTAAGATATCTTAATATCCATTTAACTGCTTCCCAATGAGGCTTCCCGAGATTGCTCATGAACCTACTTACAACTCCCACCGCATGGGCAATATCGGGACGAGTAGAAACCATAGCATACATAATGCTGCCAACTGCAGATTTATAAGGAATTCTATCCATAAATTCCTTGTCCTCTTGTGTTTTGGGACACAAATTAGAAGTTAAATGAAAATGAGCAGCAAGCGGAATGGGAGCAATCTTGGCATCAGCCATACCAAATATGTCTAATGCTTTGTTAATGTATGCTATTTGAGATAACCAGATCTCCTTTTTGTTTCTATCTCGAGAAATAGTCATCCCAAGTATTCTCTTGGCTGCCCCTAAATCCTTCATGGCAAATTTAGTGGCCAATTGATTTTTTAGCTCATGAACAATCTTCATGCTAGTGCCAGCTACGAGCATATCATCCACATAAAGTAGAAGTATGACAAATTCACCATTAGACAACCGTTTAAAATACACACATGGATCAGCTTCTAGGCGTACAAAGTTATGCTCAATCATAAACTGATCAAATTTTCGGTACTATTGCCTTGGGGCTTGCTTAAGCCCATACAAGCTCCATTTCAACCTGTATTAAAGATGTTCTTTACCTTGTTTAACAAACCCTTCAGGCTGCATCATGTACAATTCCTCATCAACATCTCCATGTAAAAAGGCAGTTTTGACATCTAACTACTCAAGCTCGAGATCCCATACTGCAACCAATCCCAAAACCGCTTTAATTGTAGTCATCTTTACTACCGGAGAGAAGATTTCTTCAAAATCAATACCTGGCTGTTGAGCATACCCCTTGACAACCAACCTGGCACGAAATCGCTTTCTGCCGCCATCTTCCTCTTTTAATTTATAAACCCACTTATTTCGTAATGCCTTTTTGTTAGGCAAAAGAGGCACCAAATCCCATGTTTTATTTTTGATCAAAGAATCCATTTCTTCTTGCATTGCAGCCTGCCATTGATCACAATTCGCATCTTGAATGGCGGTTTTGAAGTTTGTTGGCTCTGTCTGATCAAAAATTAACGTCATAGGCTCTGCTTCTTCTGCAAGCAGTAACTCATAATCTAATTTTTTTTGAAGGAATCCTCCTGTGCCTAGAAGACCTCCTTAAATCATCATGACTCTTTTCACACTGAGGATGAGCAGCATTATCGATACCCTACATTCTGTGATTAATCTACTCACAATCAGAGTCCTGAGAACAATCTGTCCCTGCCATGAATGGAGCTCCATTATGCACGATGGTCTGAGGCATCGTTGCATATGGAGAGGTCTCATCTCCTTGCGTGGCACTTGCAGCGCCACGGAAATTACCAGCTGAACTATTGTTGACTGGCTGAGATCGTGATGTCCCTTGGCGGTGAGGAGAGGAGGACGAGATATCCTGCGCATAAATCTCATTGTTCCCAAATAGTGAGTCATCACTATTACTAGATGAAGTAGGGGGTGCCAAAACTGAGGTGGGAGAAGCAGCGATTGTTGTGGGAACAGAAACAGTAGACCTTTGTGTGATATTATTATTGTCACACATGGAGAAAGGCACATATTTGTCAGTGCCTACTGGCTATGATTGCTCTGCTGGAAACACTGTTTCATTGAAAACCACATCTCGACTCCTCACAATTTTCTTTCCAACTGGATCCCACAATCGAAAACCAAACTGGTCTTCACCATAGCCCACAAAAATACACCTTTGTGATTTGAAATCTAGCTTTGTCCTCTTTTCTTTTGAAACATGGACATAAGCTTCACATCCAAAAACCTGGATGTGTGAGTAAGAAATCCTCTTTCCCAACCACTCTTCTTCCAGAATACCAAACTCCAAACGAGATGAAGGACTGCGGTTAATCAAGTAAACTGCTGTGTTACATGCCTCCACCCAAATTTTTTTGTCCAAACCAACATTGGAAAGCATACATCTAGCTTTCTCAAGAATGGTCCTATTGAGTCTTTCTGCTGCCCCATTTTCTTGAGGAGTGTAGGGGACAACTTTAATCCTTCAAATACCATGATCTACACAATTATCAAACTACAAAGAACAAAATTCACCTCCATTATATGATTTTAAACATTTAATTTTGTGACCACTTTGATTCTCAATAAGTGCTTTAAAAATTTTAAATTTTGAAAGCACTTCAGATTTTCTAGAAATCATATAAACCCAAACCTTCCTAGTACAATCATCAAGAAAGGTAACAAAGTAATTAGCGCCTCCATAAGAGGTTACCTCGGTAGGGCCAAAGACATCTGAGTGCACCAACTCCAATGGTGTTGTCTTCATGTTGTGTCCATCCTTCAAGAAGCTGACTCGTCTTTGTTTGCCATGAAGACAATGTTCGCAAAACTCCAAATCTGTGGATTGTAGACCCGGTAGTTGGTCTTGGTTGAGCATCACCTCAAGTCCTTTCTTGCTCATGTGGCCTAACCTTTGATGCCAAAGAGCCACATCGCTACCTACAATAGTCATAGCAGCTCCCACCTCACCAAAAGTTTCTGCAATATAGAGGCTGCCAACTTTGTCTCCTTTTGCAATGACCAAAGAACCTTTAGTTACTTTCCAAGTATCCGTGAGAGTGGTGAGAAAGCCTTGGGTATATAGCTGACTTACAGAAATCAGATTTCTCTTCAATTTGGGAACATGGTGAACTTCTTTGAGCAACCACTTGACTCCTCCAGCTAGTTGCAAAACAACATCACCTTTGCCAACAATTTCGCAAGCTTTGTTGTCACCCAAATATACATTTCCAAGATTACCTTCTTGGTAATTTGTGAAGGCTTCCATACAAGAAGAGGCGTGAAAGGAGGCACCGGAATCAATTACCCACGAATCTGATTTTGTATCGCTTGTGGATAGTATGAGAATACCATCATCCTTATCATGTGATATGTTTGCTTCGCTGTCCAAAACCTTTTCTTGTGCCTTTTTATACTTTCTGCAATCTTTCTTGATATGACCAGTCTTCCCACAAAACCAACAACCGCTTTCTTTTCCTTTAGACTGTGATCTTCTAGCTGATTTGGACCGCTGATTGTGATTATATCTACCTCTATATTGGCTTCTCCCTCTATTTTTCGTTGCTTACCATAGTGAGAGCATCACCGGATGAGGGCTCATCATTCTTCCTCCTTAAGTCTTCAGAGAGAAGAGTGGCAAAAACTTCATCAAAAGCCAACGTCTTGGAGCTTGATGCTGAAGTACTTATGGCTATCACAACTCCATCCCAACTATTTGGTAGAGAGCATAAAGGAAGAACAGCTTTGTTTTCGTCACCTTGAGTCATTCCAACCGAATTTGCTTGGCTGATCAAAGTGTTGAATTTGTTAATGTGGTTTGCCATTGCGCAACCTTCCTTCATCTTGAGCTTATATAATCTCTTCATGATGAACACTTTATTTGCAGCCGACGCCATAGCATAGGTTTTTATAAGTTTGTCCCAAACTTCTTTTGTTGTTTTCTCTTCTGCAACATTGAACGGAACATTTTCATTTAGCGAAAGAAAGATTGTTTGCTTGGCCTTTTCATCAAGAGTCTCCCAATCTTCGTCTTTCATGGTAGCAGGCTTCTTTGATTTTCCTTCAAGCGCAAGTTTAAGATCTTGCTTAATCAGCAAAGATTGCATCTGAATCTTCCATATCCCGAAGTTCTTCCCAGAAAATTTCTGCACCTTCAAATCTTCCATTTCCTGGAAATTCAATTACCAAATTTCCAAACAGCTGTACACCCAGCTCTGATACCAATTGTAAAATGAAAGAATTGAAAAACAAACATACATATATGCAGAACAATAAATAACAGAACAATAATGCAGAAAACAGAGCACACACGATTTATCGTGGTTCACCACAATAGTGGTTACGTCCACACTGAGCAGGGAAAATCTTATTGATGCTAAAAAGTATGTTTTACAATAAACAAGGTTGCTTTTATTAACAACCACGATCAGTTGAAGAGACACGAGAAGAGAGGGAAAACATGAAGACCTTTGGCCTTCAGCCGTTGGCCTTCACTATCTCAACAATATCAACATCTCCTCCATATTCATAAATCCAATTTATTGTGCAGAAAAGAACGTCCTCCACTGACTCGTACTATTTTCTGGCAGATCTTTCTTCTTGCTCTTTCTGGGTAAGTAGAAAAAAATTATCTACTCAACATATAATAATTAGCTCGAATTCTGCTTAATTTAATCATTTGGCGTTCGTGTAATATTGCAGGATTACTTTGAGCCAGAATTTGTTTTTCATTGGCTTGGCATACACTTCGGCCACCTTTACAACTGCAATGACAAACCTCGTTCCTGTTGTCACATTTCTGATGGCCATGGCTTTTCGGTATTGATTTAAGTCTAATCATTTTTTTGATCCCATTTAGTTGTAGTGCATGTGGGTGAGTAAAGCAATAATAGTTGGTGGCATTCTCACCAAATATAGCTTGTTAGTGCATCTCCCGGAAGATATTGATCCAGAAAATATCATTAATATATGAAATTTGCATTAGATCATACACTTTGTAGCAAAATTTGTGAGCCAATTTTTTTCTTTTCGAACACAGGTTTCATTCATCACTATAATATATAGTAAGCCAATTTGCAGACTTTGTTATCAGGACATTTGTATTTACTATTACATTTCTCTCAAACTTGACACTTCTTTACTAAATAATTCTCAGTAATAATATAACAATATGTCCACATATTTGTATAAGAACAATACAATCAGAAGAGATGGGCTTCAAGCAAATTCACTGTCAACAATTCACCGTCAACAAACTCACCTCCAACAATTCGCCGTCAACAATTCATCGTCATGACAAATTTATCTCATGAAAAATTCACCATCATGAATTGCTGGTGAATTGTTGGGGTGAATTTTCCACAAGATGAATTTGTCATGACGATGAATTGTTGATGACGAATTGTTGAAGGTGAATTTATTGATGGTGAATTGTTCGTAATAAATTTTCCTAAAGCCAAAGGGATGCTATATGAAATCGTTCATAAGAAAACATAGCCATATGAAAATACTAGAGCAATATAACGAAATTTCTGTTACATAATACAGCGCCAATGATAGATGTTACAAGCCTCGAGCACTATCAAATAATCGATCATTGAAATAACCAGGAGTTTGATTATTTTAAGCATTCTGACTTTTCAGATATGAGAAAGTTGATATCAGAAGTAAGCGTGGACAAGCAAAAATAATAGGGACTCTTATCTGTGTGGGAGGGGCTATGATTATGACATTATACAAAGGCTCTACGCTTACTCGGACACTTCTTCTTCTAAAACTGAGTACATGGTTGGTGGGTACAGTCTCGTTATTCGTTTGCATCCTCCTTTTGTCGGCATACCTTACTTTTCAGGTGTTCATTGTCTCCTTCAATCCATTTGCACATAAAAATATTATAAACTCTATTACAATGGACAGGAAATTGATCAATGTTTCCCGGACAGGTCCCAGTTTTGAAGAAGTATCCCGCTCAAAAATCATTCATAGCATTGGCATTTCTAGTAGCGACACTCCGGAGCACAGTAATGGGCTTAATATTTGAGCCAGAGATCTCTTCCTGGAAACTAAAGTGGGACATGGAGCTTCTGAGCATTGTATTCTCGGTCAGTATATCAAGCTTTATATGCCAAAACTGTTGGGAAATGTAATTTCTCCCTTAAATGAGATTGTAAAAATATTAATTAATTTATAAGTTTCTAGAGGTTCCAGCTGGACCTACCTTAGTTGTGGTCGGTCCCATTTTGCAGCATATCCCGCTCCAAATCATATCAGAGCTGTCATAGCATTGGAGGTTTGCCAGGTTAAGAGAGGCAAGAGCTAATTTTAATATTTGAGCCAGAGACTCTTCCTGGAAAGTGGTGGACATGGGCTTGAGAATTTTGATTCTCGGTCAGTATATCAAGCTTTCATGTAAAACTGTTGGGAAATAGTTTTCTCCCTATATCCTCCTTGAAATTACAGATTACTTTTCAGGTGTTCATTGTCTCCTTCAATCCATTTGCACATAAAAATATTATAAACTCTATTACAATGGACAGGAAATTGATCAATGTTTCCCGGACAGGTCCCAGTTTTGAAGAAGTATCCCGCTCAAAAATCATTCATAGCATTGGCATTTCTAGTAGCGACACTCCGGAGCACAGTAATGGGCTTAATATTTGAGCCAGAGATCTCTTCCTGGAAACTAAAGTGGGACATGGAGCTTCTGAGCATTGTATTCTCGGTCAGTATATCAAGCTTTATATGCCAAAACTGTTGGGAAATGTAATTTCTCCCTTAAATGAGATTGTAAAAATATTAATTAATTTATAAGTTTCTAGAGGTTCCAGCTGGACTAGAAATTAGGAATAAAGTAAAATTTGGTAAAGTTCTAGAAGTTATTTTTATGTCGGTTAGGGTTGGATAAATTTTAGAAGTTTAGGGTTAGGTAAATTTTAGAAACTTATTTTATGTCGGCCAAGGTAAAATAATATGTCAACCTATATTCTAGATTATTCTAAATGTATTTAAAGTCCTCTATATAAGAGGCAGATGTAAACCATTTTTGTGCAAGCAATTCAATTCAAATATTTGGAGCAGCAACTCGTGTTTTATTTGTGTGTGTATATTCATGAATTGCTGAGTTCATGTTTGTTTTGATCTGTATCCATCCACCCCTATCATATTGGTATCAGAGCTGTAAGGAAGGATCGCTAGCTATGGAGAGTTTGCCAGGTTAAGAGACGGAGAAGAGCTAATTTTAGTATTCAAGTGAGAATACAGTGCTGCTAAAGATTGGTATGAGCATTGGCTTGAGAATTTATGAAAAAAAAAAATTACAGAAAGGATTGTCATAGTAAATCTGTGTTGCCCTAGTTAGGGTTTGGTATATTTTTGTTGAAATTTTCAGATTACATAAGTTATGTTTAAAGAAAAAGAATTGTGAGATAACATGTATCAAAAATTTGTTGAAAGTGATGATTTGTGAAGTTTGAAGAAGATTGCAACAAGGGTTTCAAAAGGTTACAACAAGTTGAAGGAAATGGTGGAAGAGTGAAGATAGGCGAAGATTGCAAAAGTAAGGTGAGTTTAATTATTTGTTTCAATAGGAAAAATTGGAAAAAGGGTTAAAAAAGAGAATGAAAATTTAGTGGTTGAAAATAATTTTTTGGAAGAAGAATTAACAAAGCTTAAAGAACAATTGGATATTGTTAAAAAGAATAATAGATTCTATTTTGAAATTAATAAAGAGATGCAAAGAGAAAAGTGTAAACTTTTAGATGAAAATTATAATCTTGAAAAGGAATTGGAAGAAGTTAAAGATAAAAGTGAAAAGTTAGAGGAAAAGTTAAAATTATTTGATGAGGTTAAAAAGAGGAATGAAGAGTTAGTGGAAAAGTTAAAATTGTTTGAGGAGATCAAGGAAAAGAATGAGGAATTAGAACAAAGAATAAAGTTGGTTGATGATTTAGAAGAAAAGGTGAAGAAATTAGAAGAAGAGAATAGTTTATACAAAAATGAAATATCAAGATTGAATGAAGAGAATGAATGTTTGAAGACAAATAAATCCACATGTGATGTTTCATGTAGTACAGAAGATTTGAGTTTGTCGATTGATAAATGTGTTTTTGCTGAAGAAGTTTGTGATAAAAAATGCCCAAATGATAATGTTGTTAGCTGTAATGGCAATGAAATGAATGTTGGTTTAAATATCATGGAAATAATGGGATACAAAGGTAAAGGTTTAGAAAGGCATGATCAAGGGATGAGAGAGCCAATTAAGCCAATAGTGAGGCCAAAGCATGAAGGACTTGGATATGTGATAGGTAAAGGAAATAATACAGATATAACCAAATTTGTTAAAGAAATGGAATGTGTGCAATGTTTTCATTGTAACAGGAAGGACATACAAAGGATAGATGTTGGGACTTACATCCTTGCAGTATTTGTGGTTTGAAGAGTCATTCTGAAAAGACATGTTGGAACAAAGAGTGCAAGAAAGATTCTCTGGCAGGTTGTATGAAAATGGATTCTATGGCAGGTTGCATGAAAATAGATTGTGGATGGAATTACGGATCAAGTTGGCAAAAGATGACAGGCATGTTCAAAAGGTTGTTCAAGTAGAAATGTTCCTATGAAATAAATCAAGAGAGATTTGTTGATCTAGCAAGACATCAAAGAAGGTGGAAAGATACAACTAGCGAGTTCGTAGAAAAGAAGACTTCTAGTTTGAAGTTCTGAAAATTTGAAGTTTGAATGACTGCCGCAGCAGTAGGATGAGAGTTGAAAAGAGTTGAGGAAAGAGATCTGCCGATCGTAGAGATGGTTTGAAGTTTGAAGACCTGGACAAAGTCAAAGGCATCATCAGGCATGAAGATATCAAGCAACGAAAAGGATTTGCAAAGTTAGCAGTCAAGAGCAAGGAAATTTATGCAGTAGCATTTGAGGTCGAAATTAGGGGCGAGTGTTGGGAAATGTAATTTCTCCCTCAAATGAGATGTAAAAATATTAATTAATTTATAAGTTTTTAGAGGTTCCAGCTGGACTAGAGATTAGGAATAAAGTAAAATTTGGTAAAGTTCTAGAAGTTATTTTTATGTCGGTTAGGGTTGGATAAATTCTAGAAGTTTAGGGTTAGGTAAATTCTAGAAACTTATTTTATGTCGGCCAAGGTAAAATAATATGTCAGCCTATATTCTAGATTATTCTAAATGTATCTAAAGTCCTTTATATAAGAGGCAGATGTAAACCATTTTTGTGCAAGCAATTCAATTCAAATATTTGGAGCAGCAACTCGTGTTTTATTTGTGTGTGTGTATATTCATGAATTGCTGAGTTCATGTTTGTTTTGATCTATATCCATCCACCCCTATCAGAAACTTCCAAATGTTTTTAACATTTACACAATAAACATTCATGTTATAAGCTGATATTGATGCAGGCAGTATTGGGTTCAACATTTACATTCTTTGTGCAAACGTAATGCATCCATTATCTACAATTTTAGTTGCAATCTTGGAGTTGTCGGTCTTTCATGCGAACCTTTATGTGGGAAGGTTAGATAATTTCTTGCACATAGAATTTTCACTCATAAAGAGCGAGTAGTCTATACAATATATTTAGTCATACATGCATGCCAAGAATTATTACTGTTATCTCGAAACTTTTTGTCACTGGCCTTCACCTGTTTTGCAGCATGGTAGGAGCAGTTTTGACAATCGCAGGACTTTACACTGCTCTGTGGGGAAAAGCCAAGGATAAAGAAGAAACAAAGCCTTTAGAACATGGGGTGGAAGATGGATCCAACAGCATTAAAGATTGTACAGTTGAAATTAAGCAACCTCTGTTAAGATGAGAATCATATCATTAACAAGAATCTCAATTAGGTACAAAAATTTCTCACTAGCACGCTACAATTAATATTTAGTAGCATGGTAGGCAACTACATGGTGGAACTTAAATATGGAAAATATGAAAAATTGAAAGGTATCTATAATATTAAATATATTAAATTTCCACAATTGATAATATTGTTCAAATAGATTTTCTTACAATATTTCAATTTATAGAGTTCAAACATTAACTAGTGTGAAATTCAAGACATTTATGACATCCTCTACGTTGCAAGACTTTTTCGACAATTTATTTACAGTGATTTAATAAAAGGGATTCTATTTACTCGATAGGCTCTTTTGTTTGAAGTTTTGTTGGGAATTTCATCATCCCAGCTGTGAATTTGATTTTCCAGCACTCGAGATGTCTTGGTCGATGGCGACTAGACCGGGTTTTTTTGTGGCAACATGGAGCTTGGGAATTACATGGGTTGGCGGTGGTGAAGTTGGTGTCCTTGATACGCAGAAGCTGAATAGTAAGTGTTTGCTCACGGGAATCTTTATTCATTCTATCGTTCTTGTATTATGGGGGCGGACAAAGTAAATGCAGGCGGACGAAGTAAATGCAATATTGAGTGTTACAGTGTGGGAAAGTATACGTTGTTTAAGTTGTATTGTCGAAACAACCATTGCAGTGTTGGTTTCATAGCAAACTATTTTTGTGGCCGGTTTGATAGCAGATTGAAGGGTTTAAAGTTGTTGTTCTCCACAATCTGTAAGTTGTTTTACATGGGTGTTTTGCATAAATGATTTATTGAATATTTATGTTAAAACTGTTGTTCTCCGGACTCTATAAGTCATTTTACATGGGTGTTGCAATGTGGGAAAGTAAAGTTCAAATTGTGGGAGAAAATATATTGATTAAGTTGCATGGTCGAAAGAGCCATTGTGGTGTTGGTTTGATAGCAGACTATTATGAAAATCATCGGCTTGGTTCTGTGGTTCATTTGATAGGAGACTATTGTAAAAATTGACAGCTTCGGCTCAATTTTATAGGAGATTGGAGGGTTTTAAAAGTATTGTTTTGCACAATTTATAAGTCATTTTACATGGGTGTTTTGGATAAATGATTTATTTATTGTTTATGTTAAAACTATTTTTGTTTGGAATTTGTAAGTCATTTTACATGTGTGTTTGGCAATATGGTTTTGTACGCTTAAATCTTCTTTCTTTCATCAAAAAATATGGTTAGGGTTAGTAATTTTTTTGTCCCTCATTTATTGTTTGTTGTTATCTCTTTGCATCTTTGGCCTTTCTTTGGTCAAAAAATATGGTTAGGGTTAGTAATTTTATCGCCCTGCGTTTGTTGTTTTGGTTATCTCTATGCCTCTTTTCCGTTATAGCCATTAACATAGGACCAATTGTTGATTAACATAGGAGTGATTTCATAAATATATGGGCTTATACCCATTACCATAGGAGCAATTGTAGTTAAATCTTGTTTCTTTGGTAAAAAATTATGGTTAGGGTTAGTGATTTTATCGCCCTCCGTTTATTGTTTTAGTTATCTCTATGCATCTTTGTCGTTACACCCATTAAGATTGGACCAATTGCAGATTAAGATAGGAGTGATTGCATATGTATATTTATGCAGAGGGTTAGTATGAAAGTAGAAACATGTTGGAGATAAAATTAGTTTGGTGGGTGTTATGTGTTATTCTTTGTAATACCTCTTTTATCTATTCAATTTATTTGTTTGAAGTTTCCGACGGGATTCTCTATCAGCCAAGCTATGAATCTAGGATTTGTTTTGTAATACCTCATTTACAATTTATGTATTTGTCTAGAATATTTAGTGCCAGGCAATGTAGCTTGAATTTTTGATTGGGTGTATGGCATTATAGGCATTTTGTACAGGTTATTGCTACTCATTGAACTATAATTTCTCCTATGGTAATGGTTGTGACGCCAAAGATACATACAAATAACTAGAAACAATAAACGAAAGATTCATAGAGATAACTAAAACAATAAACAAAGGGCAAAAAAATAATTGCTCCTATGTTAATCTGCAATTGGGCTTGTATGATTATGTTTGGTGTGGGTTTTCGATCATTTGTAATTTACGTATGATTCTTAAGTGTTATTCTAATAGTTGTTTTACAATTTTCCTACTTTGTCTATAATATTTAGTGGGAAATTATGTAGCTTGAATTTTGAATTGAGAAGCCAACTGTTACATAGAATTTGTTGTTACACCTTGTCTAAATAGTGATAGAATTTCAGATAAGCAGGAATATGCTGCAAATTCAAATCTATACATGCATTTGACTTGAACTGGGTTGTTTACTTTGAATATTCTTTGTAAGTAATTTCACATACATAGATGTCCATATCTAAACTTTTTGGGTGAAGGGAAATTGAAAAATACCTATTAGGAAAACACTTAACAATCAGAAGAAAATGACAGATGCTAGAAAACCCACATTAAATAGAACTTTAAAATATGGAGAATAGAATAGGAAAACTAAAATAATGAACAGTTTGGTATGGGGAACTAGAAAAAAGAATATCATGAAGAACTGTTTGTTATGGGGAAGTTCAAACAGTTGAGAAAAAAAGAATATCATAAAACATATTGGTACAAGACAAAAAGCAAAATTGGAAAAGAGCTATTAGGAAAACACTTAAGAATCACAGTTGCCTTGTCAATTCAAAATTCAAGCTACATTATTCCCCACTAAATATTATAGAAAAAATAGGGAAATTATAAAACAACTATGGGGAACTGAAAAAAAGAATATCATGAAGAACAATTTGTTGTGGGGAAGTTGAAAAATATGAGGAAGAAAGAATAGAATGAAACACATTGATATACGACACTGCCATCCCATGTAATTAGCAAGCTTGACCCCTTACATAAACAGACTCGACCAGTTTGTTCTAGGAAGTTTCAACCAGATCAGGAAAAAAGAATATCATGAAATGTATTGATACAAGATTCGAGCTATGTTCTTTGTTAATAAATATTGAAGGAAAATAAAGAAATTGTATAGGAGGTGTTAGAATAACAATTATTTGCTACAAGTTGTTTTACATGGGTATTTTGCATAAATGATTTGTGTACAATATTTAATGCCAAGCACTGTAGCTCAAATTTACAATTAAGCCTGTGGTGCTATATGCATTTTCTAGAGATTGTTGCATCATATAATTGTTGTCATAGCCTAAAGAAAATAGGTATTGTGATAAAGAACTGGGTTTAAATAATTATTTTTCTAGGCTGAAAAAATATGTGTATAAGTGTGGAGGGAAAAATAGTTTGGTGGCTTTTAAGTGTTATTCTAATAGCTCTTTTATTTGTGCAACTGTATATTTTTAATTTGAGAAAAAAGAAATATCATGAAACATATTGGTATAAGAGAATAAGGGAAATTGGAAAAGAGCTATTAGGAAAATACTTAAGAATCACAGGAAAATGACAGATGTTCTAGAACCCATGTTAAATAGAAGTTTAAAATTTGGAGAATAGAATAAGTAAACTACGGTAATGAACAATTTGTTATGGGGAACTGGAAAAAATAATATGATGAAGAAGAGTTTGTTGTGGGGAAGTTGAAATAGATGAGTAACAAAGAATATAATGAAACATATTTATATAAGACATTTCCAGCCCATGTAATTACCAAGCTCCACCCCTTACATAATTGATGCAAGTTGAAAAGATATCTATATAAGCGTGGAGAAAAAAATAGTTTTGTGGCTTTTAAGTTTTTTTCTAATAGCTCTTTTATCTGTTCAACTTTATATTATTAGTTGATAGGTTATTTGTTTGAAGTTTCCACTAGGATTTTCATCAGCTTAGCCATGAATAGGATTTGTTGTCTAATAGCTCATTTACAATTTCTTTGTTTGTTTATAATATTTACAAGTAGGCAATGTAGCTTGAATTTATGTCTATATATATGTATTCAATTCCCCATTTGATATTATAAAAAACACATATAGGCAGAAATATATATCGATATATACAGACCAAGACCACTATGTCTCATTTGAGAATGCAACATCAATTTAAATATGCACATGTATATCTAAACAACTATGTATGGTATCTTTATTTGTATTTAGGTAGACTTTGATTTGAAAAGAGTTAAAAATAACATATGTAAGTATTATTTAGCTTCTGAGAAAATTCCTACAATACATCCATAGCGTTAAATGATATAGCATTGAGATGTTGTTAATAACATAGCATTTAATGGTGCAGTATGTGTAAGATGTTCATAAGAAATTTGTAAACTTGATTGTACCTTTCCAGTGAATGTCCCTATTGAAACTGAATACATTAAAAAAGCATCAAAAATAGTGTTGCTTGCATTGACTTGGTGTTGCCATCTTGATTGCCATTGTCTAGCAGCACAAGCAATCATTTCCCATTCTGCTTTAGTGTTCAAAGGTAGCCAGGAGTCCCCCTATGGCATATATATTTTAATAAGCTCTGAAGTTAAAAACATGTTGTTGGTTTGCATAAATTTTTCCCTTTGCTTGCTCTTCGCTTTGCACGCAATACAAATCCCACATGAAGTCAATACTGTGCATCTTTCGCATTGCAACCATTAACATAGGAGCAATTGTAGATTAATAACTCCTCCCCTTGAAATTTATAAAGACAACAAACATCCAGACTGAATTTTCTCTCAATTGACTGGCTGAGAAGGCTATGAATTCAAACCTTTTGTTCCCTATAGTAATGCCTTACTTTGGAGTGGACAATATCCTATAGGAAACAAAAGGTTTGAATTTGTACCCTTCACAACTAGAAAATTGATGGAAAATTCAATCTTGATGTTTCCTATCGTCATATATTTCAAGGGGAGGAGTTGCATAACGAGGAAAAAGTATGGTGTACACATCTATTTAGATATAGCAGTGTGTATATAAATAGGTGTATACATGTGTGAATATTGATAAATATTTGGTTATATGTGTGTATTTTTAAATGTGGAGACAAAAGGGAGATTCAATGCATATATGTACTTAATTATTTCTAGGCTTATTGTTGTATAGCCTATTGTTTTGTTAAGAAAGGGTGAAAGGACAAGCTAGCAACATATACAAATATCTGTATATAGCTATGTACAAAAATGTAGTAAAATAATAAAAAACTATATGGATACATATATAAGCAACCTCAAAGATAAACAAATACATATAGGGGTATATCAATATGTATTTATCATTTTTATTCTTGTTGATGTATCCTGTGGTGTTTTGATAATATTAAAGGTGCATTTCTATTCTTGTTCTTGTATCTTGTGTTGTTTGTTCAGTTTTAGAAGTGGAATGGTTATAGATCGATATATCTAAGCTATTTACCAATTTCCATTGGGATATTGTAATACATTAATCTTTTGTTTTTATTGTGAAATAGAGCTGTTGATTAGTCAACTCAAATTGTAACATTTTTTTCTCTGAAAAAAATTCCCAGAACTATGTCTATGGAATTGGGTTTTGTGGATGGGTCTCTAGAGCCCCCCAATATTGATTTGTTGAGATCTACCATAGTTTATGTTGCGGAGTCTGGCTCTGAGGGCATGAACCACAAGCCTTCAGATCCTGATTCTGTAAGTATAAGTTTCCTTTTTGTTATACCTATTGCAAATTGGGTTTAATTGTTTCTAGTTTTCTTCGCTTTAAGGTGTATACACACATGGGTGGACCTAACAAAGCATATAGATGTGCAGAGAGTGTATTTGTGTATATATCTATAGGTGTATGTATATGTATGTGTATATGTATGTGTATATGTATATGTATGTATGTATGTATGTATGTATGTATATGTATATGTATGACATATGTGCATGTGTATTCATATGGATTTGCATATGCATATGCATATGTATATGTATATGTATGTGTATGTATGTGTATGTGTATGTGTATGTATATGCATAAGCATATGTATATGTATGTGTATATGTATGTATATGTATATGTATGTGTATGCATATGCATATGTACATATGTGTATGTATATGTATATGTATATGTATATGTATGTGTATGTATATGCATATGTATATGCAGAAGCTGAATGGTAAGTGTTTGCTCGCGCGAGTGTTGATGCATCTTGTCACTATTGTGTGGTGATGATGATTGAAGTAAATGCAATATTCAATGTTGTAGTGTTGGAAAGTATACTTTGATTAAGTTGTATTGTCAAAATATAGTAGAATATGATACATCACATATGAAGACAACATATTACCCCCTACTTTGTTATTGTGTGATATGTGATAGAATTTCATGAAATTCTGTGTGGGCATTCCATAATGTCCTTGGTCATTGTGTTCTTTTAAATGGTAGATATAACAATAGTGAAATAGTGGAAATGGTTAACACAAAAAACTATAAAATCCTTTTGTATATATTTTTATATATCTCAATTTTCAAACTATATTATTCATTTTGTGATCATCCATACATATACATTTATATACAAATGGATACACATATGCATTTAGTTACATGTTTATGTGTAATTACTACTTTAAATATATCTATGGTTATACATGTATATTCATATATGCTAATATGGTTGAGCTTGTATGTATACTCCTAGGCTGTGCAAGTACATTCCAGTTCCATTGCCCAATCACTTGCTGAATTTATAAAGGGTAAAAAAAAACAATAGAACCATTTGTACTATAGCCAACATAGAGAGGAAACTTGTGCAAAGCACCATACAAAATACATGGATCAAAGGCTAGCTGCACCATGCACAACTACAACTTTTCCTATTGCCAGTATTCCCTCGCAATGCCCATTGGCAATGGTAGATGCCAACCCTTATAAACAATCTCAGAGCCATCCCCCTGTTGCACCAAGATAGCAACAATGCCTGAAAGAAATATTCAATGATTGCTACCTTTCTATGGTGAAATGGTTTTGGCACCGCATAGATGCACTTTCAAACCTTTCTATTTGTCAGATATGTAGAGAAAGGTACATAGGGATGCACACTCGTATGTGGGGGGTCAACAACAACATGTGTAAGATGTTATTCTGAGAAAGGAATCCATCAATTTATCTCTACAAATGGCATGGACCTAGGCCCACAACCATTGTTATGCACTAAAAAAGCTAACATAGGTTGAAGAAATGCTTATTGCTAAAGTGGCTCCAGTTTTGCAAGTGTCCCGCGCTAGATGAGGTCAATTTAATACAATGGTCACACGATAATCTTTCCTCAAGATAGCTCGAGCATAGCAAAACTTTTTCCATGCTGCTTGCAAGACCTTGAGGTTGTCATAGTATGTCGAATCACTATTGAAGGAAGTAATTATGATTGCTATGTTAATAAACATCATGTCATGGATGCATTGAAATACAAAATTCAATATGACAAATATTACAATGATGTTAAGATTGATGTTGATGCTCTTAATATTTTACTTGTTGTTGATGTTGATGTGTCCAATTTCTTGCATACAATAGAGCATGTTTCTAATGAAGACCTAATGCCATCGACTAGCTCAAAAAATGTTGCTCAAGATGAAAATGGCTCTTCAAACTTTTCATCATTTATCCCTTCCTTAAATGAGAGCTCCAAGCAATCAAACAAGTATTGCAAATTGAAAAAAAAGACCAAAATATTTTTTGTTGACCTGAAATTAGCTCTTCTCCTGTTAATGAATACAACACTAAAGGTTTATTTACAATGGCCTTTCCAACATTGTTTCCCACTGGAGTAGCACTTTCCCTTCAACTGAGGAATGTTTGAATTCATTTGCATGAATATTCCCTCCACTTAATGAGATATTTTGACCACAGATTTGGAAAACATGTCAGGTTTAGGTATTTCCTCTACAATTTGATAATGAGACATCGCAGCTGGCAAACTATTTCTGTCTTTGTTAGTGTGGACGTAGAAGATAAAACCCCAAGTCATTGTTCGTATTGTGTCAATGCCTCCAAGATGCTTATGATGGCCAGATAGTTGAGCAAATAATGTGTTTTGGTGCATCGTTGTGCAGGACACATTCTTTTTGGAACTCTTGTTGGGTGCAGCTCTCTGCAATAATTTAAAAACTTGGCATACCTACCCTTTTTTCACTTTAAGTTGTACAGACACAAAATGGGTTGACCTACAAAAAAATTTATCCTTTGTGGCTCAATTGGTGATGGATCCCTCAACAAAGACACTAACAAATAGTTTTGTTCAATATCCACATATCACGTCTTTATATCTCCATCATAGATTCTCAATTTTCAGTGAAGAGGTGATTGAAACGCTTTTGCATGCAAAAGATTATTGGTATAGATATGAATGGGAGCATCATGGCTCTGCACATGTGCATGGATTTTTATGGCTTCTAGAAGCCCCCAATATAGACACTCGTGATTGGTCCAATCACCATGATGTTACCATGGCAAGGTATTTTTTTTATCTAGATATGTTTCAGCTTGGAATCCACGTTGCCCTACACAAAGATTGCTCAGAATGTATCATTGTTCTAAAAAAAATCTGTGCGTGCTTTCCACAAGCCAGATTCTTTCCAATGATCCAATTGTAGATTATGAAGAGCTGCTAAATACAGTTCAAAGACACACAAAATGCTTTGAATATACTTGTTTAAGGAAAAAAGGAGAGTAGTTACAATGTTGGTATAAAGCACCTTGGCAACAACAACTTACCTCTACATTGCCATCTGATGTTGAGACTAACAAATCCTACAAGCCAACAAGAAATGATGATTGCCTAAATATTCATAGCCCACACATGCTTGCGATATGGCATGCCAATGTTGAATGCCAGCTAGTTGTTTCAAGGAAAATTGTTTTAAATTATATTTCTAAATATGCAGTTAAATCTGAGAAGAAATTAGAAAATTGTCCTGATATGTTGAAAAGACTTGCAAATACAAATATAGTTAAGGATAGAGCATTGTTTGCATATCAAAAATTCACGATGAATATTCTTGTGGAGTGTAACATCTCCGCACATGAGACGTGCCATATGTTGTAGAAATTTCCTCTTCTCACTTCAAGCCGACAATATGTTCATTTGAATGTTAGTAAAAAAGCATGGTTCCATATAAATAAGGATGATGCTGATGAAGACCTAGCAACAAATTATATTCATTACTATATGCAAAGGCCACCGGAGCTAGCTAGTGTATCCCTAATTGACTTAGTACACTTATATACACATTCAAAACAGCGCAAAAAGGCTAAATGGAAACTGAGAAACCGACCTGCAATTGTCCTTATGTACCCATTGTTCAAGACTATTCCCGTTGAAGATAAAGAAATATTTGAGACATTTTGTTGGACTAAACTTATGTTATACAAACATTCTGAAACATACAAACATATATAGGTCTTTCCAAACAAGAGATCATACAAAATTGGAAGGTTTTAAAAAAAACTGGTTATCATCCTTGGCATGTTAATAGACTTCCAATTGCATCCACAATTGAAGAAGAACATGGCAGTGATAGTGATGATTTGAACCTTCGACATTCTATGGATGAATATGAAAGGGAAGTTTTCTCTTGGCTTGGTGCAACTACTAACTTGAATATAAATCAACTCCAACTATTGGGTAGGCGGGACATTGATATGAAACATTCATGGAATACAAACCATGTGCCTAAACAGCTTCATAATATTTCTTTGTAGTTCATCCCATCAGCCAGGGCACAGTGCGAGCAGGCTACGATACAATTTTTTCCTATAAATACATCATCCCATCAGCTTTCACCAAAACAACAATTGTCTCTTCAAATCATCTAGTCCCATCGCATGCAACCTTTCCCCAAAGATCCTCTCCACATGATCATTCAATAGATAGCTAGCACTAGAAAATCCTTTTTGATAAATTGTATTAGACAACAAATAAACACATCTACTATTGGAACCAATAACTCGTTGCTCACATTGGCCCCCACAAGTGTTTCTGTGCACAACATATGTGCCTCCACAGTCCATACAACCCTCCAGATCCCCATAAAGGATATGAATCCTTTGCAAGGTCAAACATTAACAATATTCCAAGAACAATTTAAATATATTCAATACATTTTGATAGATGAAATGAGTTTTCTAGGCCTGAAGTTCCTACTGAAAATAGATAGCTGATTGCACCAAGCATTCCTTGATAAGTAGAGGGAGCCATTTGGTGTTGTTTCCTTCATCCTTTTTGGCGATCTTTCTTAGTTTCCCCTATCAAGGATACCCCTATTTATGCTTCATGGTCATTGGTTGTAGCCTTATGACATATTTTTATAGTCTTGGTCACATTAGACACTATTTTCTACCAAAAAGGAGACAACCCTTCCCAACAAAAGTTTAGGGAAAACCTTCTCCATATAAGAATTGGTGAGGCTCTCCACGATGACTTGGAAGAGCTTATGAAACAAACAAACAAAAATGCTCTCAGCCACAAAAAGAGAACATTTTGATGTTACCACACATTTGTTTGCCACAAATGACTTAGTCGTATTCCACAACAAAAAAAATGATCAAACAGTTAAACTTGTGCATAGCCATTAGTATTGCTCGAGTAGCATAGCAATAGACATCTGATTGTGGAGATGATGAACAACTTCTCCAAAAACTGTTACTTTGTGTTGGTGAACAGGTGATGCTAACAACGAAATTTATGGATTCAAGCTGGCCTGGTTAATGGATCCCTTGGTCTTGTTACAACTATTGTGTACAATGCACACTGTAAACCGCCAGATCCACCTGACTATATTGTTGCTCGCTTCCAAAATTACATTGGCCCACCATGGGACCCAGAAAACCCAAGTGACATCCCCATCCCAGCTCTAACTCAGGGTAGTCGAACACAAATCCCACTCACCATGGCATGGGGAATCACAATACATAAAGCACAAGGCTTAACATTAGATAGAGCAACAATAAACATAGGTAGCAAAGACAGGCGAGGGTTGAATTTTACAACTATCTCTCATGTTAAATCAATTGAAAGACTCTACATTGATCTAGTATTCTCATTTGAAAGATACTCCAGGCTTAGCAACAACAAATACACTACTAGACATCACAATGAAGAGGTGTGGTTGGAACAACTCCAACCCTTGCCAAATGCTTCTGCCCCCATCTCATGCACCGACTTATAGAAAAGTCTCTAGAACAATTACTCTTATATTTGGTCCAAATTGTATACCATCCTCTTTTCAAGGATTTGTAAGCTAAATTTTGCATAACCATACCATGTAATGGGTATGTGCCGGATCATCATGGAAAAAATAGGCTCTTAAGTGGCGAAAAAATCAGAAAAATCAGAGTTAGACAACTTGACATAAAAATTTGAATAAGTTATCTATATTATTTCAAAAATATGTAAGAATAGAATATGTAAAAAATTGAATGTAGTTTCTAAACTACTAGGTTTATTTAAAATAAAAAAAAAATCTATTTGGTGAAAATTTGAAATTTCAATGCAGTAGTACTTAAATTTCAGCGAAAAAATAAGTAGGTGTTTGTCTGACCACCCTAACCACAATAAAATGATAATATTTTTATAATATTTTAGATATAAGTAGAGGACTCATATCCCAATGTGATGCATATTTTTTTGTACTTTTTTTCCAAGTAAATAATTAATTATGATTTTTTATTACAACTTTTAAAAAATATAAAAACTCATATGTCTGACCACCTTAACTTGGTCAAAACTTCATGAAATTCAATTTTATTTTTTTTAATTATCCTATAGTATGCAAAGAATAGGATGTGATGCATGTTTTGGATTCAAAAAATGTGATATTGTTTGAAAGTTATAGATGTTTTTCAATCAGCCTATGAATCAAGACTTTAGTCGTAATTCAAATAGAAAATTAATAATAATTATTTATTAAAGTCAAAGTAAAGTATAGTTTATATTGGTGGAAAGCTGAGAATCTCCTTTAAAGACCCTTTTCATTTCATCAATTTTGGGTAAAAAAAAAGTCGTCAGCCACACACCCTACAAATATCCATCATATTGCCACTTTTTGGCCCATCATGATCCTGCACATACCCTAATAATTTGTGTCAAATGCGTATAATGCCAAAAATGGATAGAGATAGTAAGCAAGAATAACCAGAGGACAAGAATTTATTAAATTTTTTGTATCCTCTTTAACTTTACACATTGAAGATAATTTTTCTCCTATAAATACTATTTTCTCTACCGTCAACAATACAGTTTTTGTGAAATTCAATATGCAAATATGCACCCATAAATATTAATCTGCTAACTTCCCGTTTCAACATTTTGTTGTGTCATACTTTTTGTAAATGACATTCAGAAGAATACAGTCTTCTGTATATTCCACCTGTCCATGTTTATCCAAAAAAAATTAAATTGCATGATGTCAATTCTTTATCAGCATACCTATAATTCTCTTTCAACCGATTTTAACATGCAGTACTCTAAACATACAGTTGCAACTATTACAAATTGATACATATGCAAATACAAACAACTTCAAGTGTCAATGATGCATAGAGATTGCAACCACCAATAACTAGAGCCCAAAATTTTTACAAGTCAATAACGTGTTCTGAACATTTCAGTATATTAAACTATATATGCACATACTCTACAAAACATTGTAAAAAAAAATTATTTTCCATTTGACTAATAATTTTAAAATTTTGCAACCATGTTGTGTTTTCTATTTTCTTTTCCTATATACTCTCAGTTTTGACATTTGTGCTTCATGCTTTGCTTCTAAATATTCTTATCTCTTCTTGTTAGTTTTTCTAGTAGCTTTAATTCATTCAACTAGCTACAAATGTTTATGTACAAAATTCTCATTTTCCATCATTTCACTCTTTCACTCTTCATGTATATTGCATTCATAAATATATACTCTTGTCTAGATTTCTTTTTGTTTTCCTCAATTATGATAAAACTCCATGCTATTTGAGACAGGTTGCTCGGCCCTGTTCACAACAATGTTCGAGATTGTTGGCCACATGGTTTTCTGGCCGTGGAATTGGTCACCTTGTACAACAGAATCACAATAGAACGCTTTCAGTGCCACTAGGCTTGATACATCCTGGCATTGTTTCCCGATGCCATGCAAGGGAGTACATGTAATATTCTTTGTTGTAATATAAGGATGTATATTATTTTTCTTGCATACTGAAATGACACACCGTGGTGTTGGTTTCATACTAGGCTGCTCAACAAAGCTGCCATACACCTCCATTGGATACCAGATTGGAGAGCTTCCCAGCCGTTCCGACCTGTAGCCTGTAGTGTTTCAGCTTCTATTTTTGTTGTAAGTCATTTTCTAATTCCTTTTTTCCATTCTTTACGCATCTAAACAAACATATATTTTAATTTTTTTAAACAAAATGTTGTTTTACAGCAATATCATATTTGCCTCAATGAAAACATGCATGGAGAACGAGATATGAATCCCATGTGTTAGACAATTGGTACGTGAAAGATGACCATAGCTGAAAGCATAAACAAGGTTTCTTTTATAGATTTGTATTTTCCTGAGCTATACATTCAACCCTTTTCATCCTCCATGGTTAGATAGCCTCCATATATTTGTTGCTATATATATATATATACATTCATGCATAGATTCTTACATGCACTTGACTACAATAAACATTGTCTATTGTGCACATTACATTTTTCCATGTTTGTATATTTTCCTTTTCAGTTAACCAAAAAAATATATCTAAATACGCCAAAAAATTCTAACCACAACTGCTCTGATGGAAACCCTTGTGGAAATTTCAAACACATAGCCAATAGGTAAATGGAAACTGTTACATAGATTGCTTGTTTTGTATTAATATGTTTCATGATATTCTCTTTCTCTCATCTCTTTGAAGCTACCTGTAATAAGGTCTTTATTGTTGTAGTTTACTTGTTCTATTATTCAACAAACATAAGATTGACCTCTACCTTTTGTCTGGTTTCTTTCTTTTTGGGCCCGTGTGTGCTTCTTGCCCTCTACCTATTGTTTGTTGTCATCTGTGTTCATCCTTACTATTATATGCATTTTTTACAATAGAAACTATGTATAAGAAACTCTCCATATCTATGGTTTGCAACTTGTACTCTCCATATGTTAAACTTCCATATAAAATCTGTTTTACATGATCTTCCAACAATCTAAAATAGCTATTACAAAAACACTTGAGAATCAGAGGTAAATGATAGGTGGTAAAAAAAACCACATCAAATACAAGTTTAAAAGATGTAGAAAAACATACACATTCCAAAAAAATTGGAAAAAGGGAAACAATTCCTGTTCATAAGCCATTTACATGTGATTCTAAAGCGTTATTCTAATACATCTTGCAACTGTTACATAGGCTGCTTGTCTTATACCAATATGTTTCATGATAATCTTTTTCACTCATCTGTTTCAAGCTCCTTATAACAAACTGTTAGTTGTCATGGTTATTTTGTTTGGATGCAACATGTTATATGTGTTCTATCAATATGTTCTATGATATTTATTCCCCCTCATTTGTTTGAAGTTTTTCATGACAAATTGTTCTTCATGGTACTCTTCTTTCCACATGCCCATAACACATTGTTCATTGTCATTGTTTGCCTCTTATATGATGTATATTTTTAAATTCTAATAAATATGGCTTTTCTCTATAATATTTAGCACCAGAAAACTTTCATTCTAGTACCTGTTATATGAGTGCAAAGACACTTAATAATGATAGGAAAATCACAGATGATCAGAAACCCACATTAAATAGACCTTAACACCATGGAGAATAGAACAGGTGACCAATAATTAACAGTTTGTTATGAGCAAGTGGATATTAATAAAACACAAGAAGTCTATGTAACAATCGGCTCCTCAATTCAAAATTCAAGCTACATTATTTGGCACTAAATATTATAGACAAAATATAGGAATCATAAAAGAACTATTAGAAAAACACTTAAGAATCACAGGTAGATGGCACATGATCCAAAACCCACATTAAACATATTAATACAACATAACCAGTCTATGAAACAGTTGAGTTGTGAATTGAAAATTCAAGCTACATTCTTTGGCAGTCAACCCACATTAAATAGAAGTGGTAAAGCCAATGGGCTCCAATACCCTACACAAAATGGGTATTAAAGCCACAAACTTAATTGAAAATTTGAGGTCCATTACTTGCAACTAAATATTATAAGCGAATAAAGAAATTGTAAAAGAGCTATTATAATAACACTTAACAACCACTAAACTATTTTCATCTCCAAAATCTTCATGCTTTCATACTATATATATATATATATATATATATATATATATATATATATATATATATATATATATATATATATATATATATATATATATATATATATATATATATACATATATATATATATATGTATATATATATATATATAGTATATATATATGTATATACATATATACATACATATACATATATGTACATATATATACATATATACATATACATATACATACATATATATATATATGTATATATATATATATATATATATATATATATATATATATGTACATATATACATATATATATACAGATATATACATATATATATATATATATGCAATTACTCGTATGTTAATTTGCAATTGCTCCTAGGTTAATGGGTATAACACCAAAGGTGTACAGAGATAACTACAAACAATAAACAAAGGGCGAAAAAATTACTAACCATAACCATATTTTTTGATGAAAGAAAGAAGATTTAGGTGTAGTTTATCCATCCATACAGAGCTATAATCTCCTTGAAGTCTCCAAAATGGGTATAATGTCAAAGATACAAACATATAACAAGGAATAATAAATAGAGAGTGAAATACATGAACAATAAATTACTCACTCTAACACCTCTTATACAATTTCTCTACTTGTCTTCAATATTTATTGCCAAAGAACGTAGCTCGAATCTTGTATTAATATGTTACATGATATTCTTTTCTTCTCACCTATTTCAACTGGAGAGCCATCCACAAACCTTCATTCTGCACACTATACAAACTGTATAATGACTAAAAACATGCATAAAGATTCACAAAGATAACTAAAACAATAAACCAAGGGAAAAAAATTACAACAATCTCATTTTGATTGCAATTTTTCCATCCAAAAGACAACAATAATCTCTTTAAAGTCTGCATAATGGGTGTAATGCTAAAGATATAAACATATAACAAGAAGACATGAACAATAATTTAATCATCTATGCAAAATACCTATGCAAAATGACTTTATCTACATTCCATGCCTAAGATGTGTATGCAAAAATATGTTTGTGAAACATGGGCACATATAAGAAGCAATAGCTAGTGATGTTTTTTACTATAGTCTTGTATTTAATGAAGATCACAATGGCTCTTTCAAAAATACAACTTAATCAATATATTTTCTTGCACATTTTGGAGCACATCTATTTTCAAACCCTCAAATGATATTTCAACCTAAAATAATATATGTACATGTGTATATATGTACATGCATATGTATATGTATGTATATGTGTATATATGTACATGCATATGTATATGTATGTATATGTGTATATATGTATATGTATATGTATGTATATGTATATATGTATGTATATAGATATGTATATGTATGTATATGGATATGTATATGTATATGTATATTTCTAACCTATGTTATTGTAGATCTATATGATTTCCTTTATAATGTTGCACAGATATAATAGCCATCCAAAAAAAATAGTGCACTCTAAATTGTCTATTTCAAATTGTTTAATGCTCCAACAACTCAATCCAATGCTGCTCATGTTTGTTAAATACGGTCAACAATACATGTAAGTACAATTTTTTTCCATTATTAATAAATAAATTCAGTGAACCAGTTGTAAATATTATTGATTATTTCTAGTTTTAGATTGTTTATATTGATTTTATCGATATACTTATTTTTTACAATTTGTTCCTGATCTTTCTTGCCCATCCAATGACATACCACTATCTTCTATTTGCAGGTATTAGGGTAAAGCATACAAAAACGCATCAAAATCATGATGTTTTTTACAGAATTACTACAACAAAAAAACACTTCAATATGATAGATCATATATAAAAACACTAGATTTTGCTCAACTTTGATATTGTGTAATGTATAATGGAACTTCACAAAATTTCCCATGGATGTTTCATACTTTTCTTGCTCAGGGGTTTGGCTAGAGTCCCAGAGGCTCCATGATGCCAATATGGCAGGGTGGATAATGAGCATGGGTTTTGTGTTTTGACTTTTAATGCAATATATTTGTTCTTACATAGGTACATGTGTAATCTTTTATTCATTTATTCTAAGAATCCAAAAAAATTGTATTGTGTCATCACACTCCTCTTACTAAGGCCTGTTTATTTGTTTCTAATAAAAAATGGTCTAACTGAGTCTTCAAATGCACTATGAAGTAATTCATTTAAATTTGATATTTTTTATTTCAAATTTCCTTGTAATTGACTACTTTTCAATCTTTTATACTTGTCTCGGATTTTATTTTACTACTACTAACCCAAAAAAAACATGCATACTAAAACTTTAATTTACAAAATTATGCACTAAATAGTGATTATAAAAAGTATCCAATATCAAACATCTTTCTTTCTTCAAAAATACTTTTAAATGCAATACTAGTAATTAAAAGCATGAGAAATAACTCTTTAAAAAGTCTCCCTTATATTTCTATGCATATGTATCTTAACATTATTAAATAATAATTAATTAATTGATTGAATAACCTAGACAAAAAGCTAAAATATACATGTGCATCTAGCGCTAATAAATATAAAACTAAAATAGAGATAAAATCATCTCATACCTAAAATTTTGGTGTGAAACTATTGTTGTTAGAAAAATATATATATATATATATATATATATTTTATTTATATTTTTCATTTATCATTTTTAAAGAATAAATTTATTAATCGAGCTGGCGAAGAGGAAAGGATAAAAATTGGTTCCATATTTAGAAACAAAGGCTTGTCTCCAAAGTCTTGATGTTTGTTACACATTTAAAATCATGCGCTACTTCAAAGCTTATGTTTATATTGCAATGAAACTTTAACTATTGTAACTAAAAATATTAAATATTACATATTAATAAAATAAAACTTATTCACAATTACTTGTTTAAAATTAAAATTAATGGATAGATTGTACCTAATTGCATTCATTCAATATGGCCTACAGTTTTATTTTACGTTTTCATTAATCTATTTTCAACTGCTAGTTTTTTATGTCGAGATGCACAGATCGATTTCTCCTCTTTGTGGAAAAGGTTCGTACTATCCCACCCCTAGCCAATGAGATATGAACTAACCTTACATTACTTCTTACTGACTAATTAACATGCTCTTAGTTTCTTGACTCAATCAAACAATTCTAAATATTATAAAATTCTTGTATTCCTCTTCCCTTTCCACATAAAAGTTCCATTCTACTTGCCCACTAGATCGCCCCCTACAATGCACCCCTATCAGCTAATTGTTGCATGTGACTGCTAGTTTTAGTCTATATGGTAATTTTTTCAATAAAAAATAAATAATATATAAAGGTTTTTATGTGTACAAAAGAGAGCATAATATGGATTCATAATAGATTTTTTTTTCTATTTTTCTAAAATGATAAATTTCTATTAATTTAAAAATCTTATATTATCTCTGATTAATAGGGTTGGGGGAGGTGGATCTTGAAGAAAATTTTGTCAACAAAGGGGTGGTATAAACTAGACTTTGATGAGGTTTTAAGGAGAAACCTTGGTTGACATTAAGATAAAAATATTTTTTAATGTATGAAAAAGAGAGTATAATATGGATCTCCCATAAGTGAAGTATAATTTTGTTTATAATAATTTATGTACAATAATTTAATAGAATAGATTTTGATAAGTAGGAGGTATTTTCCACAGTATGTCAAATTATGATATTGCTACTAGGATTCAATCATGTAGTTTTATGAATCAAACTCATTGACCCATGTTTCATGAGTAGTGGTTCACAAGAACCCATCTCTCATGATAATAAATAGTCCACATATCACTCATTGCATCTAGATGGCACTCACAAAGGTGAAGCATTAGGCCTTCTTGGGATGTTACCCATCCTAATACTACTCCAGCTCAAGCACGCTTAACTATGGAGTTTACCCCAAGGTTAAGCCTACATAGCTTGCAACCCCATTTGCAAAACTCCATGATTAAGCGCGCTTGAGTTGGTGTAAAACTAGGATGGGAAACCTCCTGGTTGTTGAAGGTTTTGCAAAGGGGTTGCAAACTATGAGTGCTTAATCTTGGGAAAAACTTCATGGTTAAGTGCGCTTGAGCTGGAGTAGTACTAGCATGGGTGACCTCCCAAGAAGGCCCAATGTTTCACCACTGTGAGCATCACCTAGATCCAATGAATTATAGGACCATTTATTATCATGAGAGATGGGTTCTTGTGAACCACTACTCATGAAACATGGATCAATGAGTTTGCCTCGTAAAACTACACAGTTGAATTTTGATAGCAATATCACATAATAGATTTTATTTTTGTCCATTATTAAATTTTTATTAGATTGAAAAACTTATATAATCCCTCGTTAATGGGGTTGGGGGAGATGAATCCTTTGGAAAACACTTGTAGGTGAAATGGTTCCACTTGTGAAGGGGTAGTATAAACTAAACTTTGATGGGGCTTCAAAGGGAAACCCTCAGAAATTAAGGGCTATGTGTGTTATTAGAATTTGGGAGGGAGAGATGGTTTGTTTGGCATCCAAAAGACTCAAAGAAGGGACTAATAATGGAGGAAAGTTCTAGGCTCTCAGCTTGGGCTTACAATTTTGTATTAAGTTTAATATAGGAAAAGATTGAGATTGAAGGTGATTCATCAATTTTCATCAATTGATATTGTCTTTACCATTAATCATATATATAGAGGAGAAAATATGGAGGCATACTTTCTCACCAACTCTATTGTGGATAGGATCGAGAAATTAATTATTGAATTTAAGTTTAGTGTTTCATGGCCCATTAGGAAGCTATCCATCAATGTGAAGGATGTTACAAATAATCATTATTTATTTTTAGTCAAAGGATTGAGTAATGGTGAGAGTGATAGTTTAAGTGATGGTTAATAATTTTAAATATTTAGTTTTCCCTTTCCTTGCTTCCAATGATCGTGTGAGAATTATTTCAAACCATGTTTATTTCATGGGCATCAAGCATTTATTTTAACCATATGGTGTCTCAATTTTATCTTTGTGGTGCTAGCAACATGGTTACTTCCATTCAACTATTAAGCACCTAAAGACATATGGACTTTCTTGGCAAGGTGACAAAGAAGTTGTTTCAATGTGTCTTTATAATTTAGATTCTAGGTTAATTTTTTTTGCAATTAAATGGGTTTTGGGAGAAGAATTTCTTTTTTTGAATCATATGTATAGGGTGAACTTGGATATTTGGTTCACGTGTTGGCAGTTGTTTCCATTGATGTCAAAATTGATGGTTATCATTGATGTTTACACTAAGGGTTTGCTGCTAGCTATTGTCAACATTGGCTGCTAGTTGAAATTGATCTCAACACCTGAGTAATACGTTGTTAGTCATTAACATTGGTTGTGTTTATTACATTCAGTTTGGGCTAACATTGATTATATGACATGTCTTATCAATGAAGAGAAGGGTTGAAGATGTTAATGGTTGAATTGTATGCTTTATCAAGGAAGAATTGAAGTTCATGATTGGATGTCATGCCTTATCAAAGAAGCATTATTACCAATGTTCATACAAAGCATTATTACTGTCAACAAAGTTGATTTCATAATGATATGTTAAGATGAGGATTAGAAGCATGACTAATGTTAGAGAGATGTTTCTGAAGGTCTACAGTATGTCTCATGCTCTCTCCTAATATTCTTGATAATACATGTGTTGTTGAAAGAAGATTCTAGTCTACGCAAGTTACTCAAATGTTTCTGGTTCAAGAAGCTACAATGAAGTTTGTCTGGGAGAATTCTCTGCATTCCCCCATTGTTGTAGTTTTGGTCTTACAGTTTGGTATTCAATGTCAGTGCTCTTTGTACATTACACTCCTATCTTTTTAAGTCACTTGTGTTTCCAAGGTGATTTCTGTGAATTGCAAAAGATTGGTAGTGTTGCTAATTGTCTAGACTAGTCCAAGAAATGCTTTGCATTTCTTCGCATTGTTGTCTATGTGCCTACTACTTGGTGAATGTTTTCACAATGCTTGTGTAATATCTTAGTTCTAATTTCTTATATTGAAGTGGTCAGCAAGTTTTTCTAAAAATGCTACATCATCCAACTATGTATTCTATGTTTCTTGAACATAGTTTTTTTACCTGTTTGGTCTATGGTGGTTGTTGATGGCATGACGATATGAAAGAACAGTATGGAAGTAATGTTAGATGTTCAAGGAACATCCCTATGTGATCCACATGTTGATAATTGGACACTTTGGTGTCGCATTGTGTTTTGAGTTAATTTTCTGGGTTGATTGTTGCTATCTGGGCAATGGCGCTTGTTCCTTTGCATGGATCATGTGATTGGAAGACTACACTAGCAATGGAAGATGTGTATGTGATAGATTTGGGTCATAACCTATCCCATTTAGGACTACATCAAGTAAATTCAATTGAATGAGTGTTTATGGGATGACTGGTTACGTGCTTCAATGCTTCAACCACACATTTCCTTGATGTCGACTTAGGTTGATGTGCGCTTGTGTGTAAATCATTTTGGATTACATTGAAAGAAGTCGTAAAACTATTTTAGTCATCTCTATCCTTGGGATAGAACCGCATTATGCTTTGGTGGCCAATTAGTTGAATTCATTGTTTATTCCATTTTTGACCAACCTACTTGAAGAATTAAAGTGTTGTGGTGGATATAAATGCAAGATGATTTTGGATGCAACAAGATGAAGAAGTGTACAGGTGTGAAAAAAGTGTGAATGGGAGCTATATTGAATATCTACTAGAGATAGTGCTAAAGATTGTGAAAGGAAAGTTCAATTGAAATCTTTGTAATTCTCTTTAAATCATTTTGTATCTCTCTCTGAGATAGTGAATATACTCAGGTCCTAGTATCTTACTCTTGGAGTTGGTTGGTACTTTAGTGTTACAATTCCTTTTTGTATCTTGCTCTAAGACGGTGATCCTTTGTACAAGTCTTTTAGTAGTGAGCATTATATTGTGAGTTAACTCTCACAATGGTTTTTCCCTCATTGGATTTTCCACGTAAATTTGGTGTCTCCTTGTGTATATGTGTGTTCTCTATCTCTTTCTCTTTGTTGTTGACCTAATTACTGCTATATCTTTTATTGGTAAAATTTGTTGAATGTGTTAAAGGTTCAAATTGCTATATTCTTCTTTGTTATATCTCTACATAAATTTCTATCTTTATCTGCTAAAGGAGTTTGACTTGCATGCTAAAAGTTTCAAGCTTCAGAAGGGGTTAAATTTTGTATAGACTGATTCACCCCCACCCCCTCTTAGTCTCCGGAAGTGTTTAACAATTGGTATAAGAGCCAAGTTCCTTTATAGAAGCCTAACAACTTGAGGCCAAGATCGAGTATGGCACATGATGGATCATACAAGGGGCCTAGGTTTGATGGGACTAATTACTCCTAATAAAAAATGAGAATGGAAGGACACCTAAACTCTCTTGGTTTTGGTGTTTGGAAATTAGTCAAAAGGGGTTATGTTGCTCCTATCACTACTATTACATATCCTACTGAAATCAGATGGTATGAATGCAATGTTAAATCAAAGAATGATATTCTATGTTGACTTGTTGATTCAAAGTTGTTGAAGGTGATGAATTGTAATTCTACCAAAGATGCTTGGGAGAAGCTTAGTAGTATCTATGAAGGAGATTCTAAAGTGAAGCAAGCCAAAGATGTAGATCTTCAAGAGCAGATTTGAAACTCTGCGGATGACAGACAATGAAGATATTACAAACTATATGCTTAGGGTTCAAGAAGTTGTTACTAGTATTACTAGTCTTGGTGGAGAAATCAAGGAAAGTAAAATTGTGAAGAAGGTTTTAAGATCTCTCTAAAAATACTACCTTCGGTCAAGATGTTCCAAAGAAAGAAGCTACTTTCAAAACCAACAAAAGATTGAAGATGAGGCACCAGTTCATAATGAAATTTTTAATGATGTTGAAGCCAACTTTGTGAGAAAACTAAAGAAAGGTACTAGAAAGTACAAAGGTAAGTTACTTTTTAAATGTTTCAATTGTGGAAGAATAGATCATTTTTGCATCCAAATGTCCTTATAAAGAATTAGATAACAATGATAATAGAGATAAGATCAAGAATGGTCTTTATTCTAAAGAGAGTAGTGGTTCCTATGAAGATGAGGAAAATGATTCAAACGATGAAACTCTCTTTATGGTTGTCAATACTACTGATAGAAAGTATAATGTTGAGATATGTAAGGAGTGAAGCTCCTAAGTGATGAAGACATATTTTCCTCTGATCTAGATCTAGAATCTATAAAACCTAAAGGTTGGGACTTCAATTTGAAGGAAAACTCTAATCTATATTGGAAGACTTGAATGAAGTAAGAAGTCTAAATCAGAAATATGAAAGCTTGCTTATAGAATCAAAAGAAGAATCTAAAAATTGAGAATTCAAGTAAAAGAAGTTGTTTAATTAAGAGCATTAAACTTTTGATCTGGAGCTATGAATTCCTGAAGCCACAAATAGGGGATCTAAATGTGCAGAAATGATAGAAAGAATGACGAATTTTTGGCTAATTTTGAAATTATTATCAAAGGAAGCGTATTGCAAGAATATGCTTTCTCTACAGTAGAAGAATGGGCTTACTCAAAGGATGTTAAACAAAGTGCTCTTGACACCCGATCGAGCGAGAACACAATTCTATCATCTCTGTGCATTTACATTCCCATTTATGACGTCACTGGATCAAAAGTTTACTGCTCTTAATTAAAAATAATAATCGAAAGGGAAGGCTTGGAAGGACACAATGATTTTACCGGGGAAGTTTTCAAATAATCAAAATAGAGTTGTTACATGGTGAATTTACTGCTATTGACGGTCAAAAGTAAAGTCCGGGTGCTTCTCAAGATGAAGAGTATGAATATAGCATTTCCGGAATATTCGGAAAATGAAAAGTCCTCGTGCTTGACACGACGATGAAAACGAAAGATAACGGTTTGCCGTGTTACTATATCAACTTCATCCTCCAAACTTCTTTTCCCGTCTCTCTCTAATCCGGCCCCAGCCGCCCAACTAATTCTCTTGTTTTCAGATACTTGTCCTCCATTTTTGTTTTCCAACTTTTTTTAATTGGTAGATGGATCCTCCGTTCAAAGGGAACAATAACTCATTTGATAATCTGTTTTCAATTATTGATCTCATTGCTAGCGTTGTTTGAATAATTCAATGTAAATTTAAGTTTCTTATGGGCATTAAATGAATTATTCTTGTCGTCTACTCTGCTCACAAAGACAATGATGGAAGAATACAAACTTTATGTAACTAAAATTTTAGTTCAGGCTTGCTATGCAGGAATAATTATCATAGTCAGAATTGCTATGGACAATGGAATGAACCATTTCGTATTTGAAGCTTATAGACAAGCTGTTGCTACACTTGTCATGGCCCCTTTCGCTTATTGTCTAGAAAGGTATATTCATTACACGTAGTGCAAGCATAGCAAAATCCAGATGTGAGTTGAACTTTTAGTCTTTGTAGCCACGGCAATACATATAAAAAGGTTTGGGTGAATCCTAGAAATGTGAGTATGACTGGAAAAATTGACGTTGGTTTAGTACAATGATAGAATATAAACATCTCCAAGCCATATGCTTAATTCCAATTTACTGTGCAGAATAGAACGTCCTCCACTGACTCGTACTATTTCTGGCAGATCTTTGTTCTTGCTCTTTCTGGGCAAGTAGAAAAATCATCTACTCTAGATATAATAATTAGCTTCGAATTCTGCTTAATTTGATCATTTGGCGTTCGTGTAAGGAGACTAACTAGTGTAGTAATATTGCAGAATTACTGTGAGCCAGAATTTGTTTTTCATTGGCTTGGTATACACTACGGCCACCTTTACAACTGCAATGACAAACCTCATTCCTGTTGTCACATTTGTGATGGCCATAGCTTTTCGGTATTGATTTAAACCTAACCATTTTTTTAATCTCATTTAGCTCATGTACATGTGGCTGAGTAAATCAATAATAGTTGGTGGCATTCTCACCAAATATAGCTTGTTAGTGCATCTCCTGTAAGACATTGATCCAGAAAATATCATTAATATATGAAAGTTGCATTAGATCATACACTTTGTAGCAAAGCTTGTGAGTCAATTTTTTTCTTTTTGAGTACAGGTTTCATTCATCAGTATAATATATAGTAAGCCAATTTACAGACTTTTTCCTAGACAAAAGATTTTTTATCGGGACATTTGCATTTACTATTACACTTAGTAACAAAAGTTTGAGACACTTTTTTATTAAATAATTCTCAGTAATAATATAACAATACGCCCACATATTTGTATGGGAGCAATATTATAACCAGAAGGGATGCTATATGAAATTGTCCATAAGAAAACATAGCCATATGAAAATTGTTGCCCGATTTTCACCTACGGGCTCATCAGGCAGGACAAATTGTGTTTCAGGTGTTCATAAAGGCCAAATGGGGAATTTACATCAAGGGTTAGATCATGCACCTGAGGATATTTCACAAGGAGGTTTGTTGGAAGGCATGCCTCGATCAGTTTTGGGCGCAAAAAACTCATCAGAGAAGAAATTCGGCAAGACCCTCCTGTTGTCTTGCCGACTAGCAGTGCGTTCTACTTGGTTTAATACACCCGTCGCCAGGACATTCAGGTCGCCATGAGTCTTCATATATCTCTCTGCTTGGAGGGAGGTCATGCCGACAGTTTTTCACAAGGGTGGCGTCAGGGGGAATGATTTCGGCCGGGGTAATGTCTCTCTGACTAAGTAAAGTATTGCCGAAGGGGATTGCCTTCGGCATAATGTCTCACCGACACATGGGAGTCTCCCTGAAATGGTCTCAGCTCGCCAAAAGATTGTCATCTCACTGAGAAGTCTTGATGACCGCCAGGAAGTCTCGGTGAAAAGATATGTCAACAGGGAGAAAAGGTGGGCCTCGCTGTAACGTCTCGGCGACCGAATGATGTCTCACTGAAAGGATGGTGCCTTCGGTATAAGATGATAAGCTCGGGGAGATGTCCTACCGAAATGGGGAGGTCTCAGCGAAAGTGGTGGCTTGGCGAGAGGTCTCACCGACCAAGCAAAGTCTCCCTGACTGAAACAAAAAGAGCTCGATAAGAGTTTTTGCCGACAGCGAAAGGTCTCGCCGAAATAGAATGAAGTCAGAGAAAAGGAGTGAGCTCACCGAAGGATCTTTCCTTCGGCATAGTGTCTAGCTGACCCAACGGTGCTTCACCGAAGTATGAGGGGCTCGTGTGAGGTCCTGCCGATAGCGATAGATTTGCCAATAAAAAGGCGACATCGGTGTGACGATGGGAGCTCGATATAACTCTCACCGATGGTTGTAGGCTATCCCGATGCTATTGTAGAGTGTAATCACATCGGGGAGACACGGTTAGTGTCTCACCAACATGCGATTCTGATGAAGAGCTTTTGACCACCCGAGGAAGCTTGTATGACATCTGTTCAGCCAATCGGAGGAGGCTACAGGCGAGCCGTGGCAGTTTGACCGGTGAGAAGAAGATCAACAAAGAGAAAGCGAAGTGGATTTGCTCTGAGCCCAGGAGCATTCAAAGCAACTCGGCAAGGAGGTTCGAAGGTGGACACGAAGACTAGGAAGTTAATGTTGTAGTTACGAAAGATCAAGGAGGTCATTCCTGGAGCAACTCTTCACCGACATGGACAACAGGGATTCACTTGAATGCAACATTAACTTCATTTGAAAAGATCTAAGGGAAAATCTTTCTAAAGATTGATATTTTTGTAAGCCCTAAGGGGCCGAAATCTTTTTGTATATAGGGCATTTTTGCCTCTTTGTAAAGGAGTTCGGATTATGCATTCTCAAGAGTTAGTGATTTTTAACAATCCTTTCTCATCTGATGTATGCTTTGTATCTCATTTCGATTCTGGAATATAAAATATAGAGTTTACCTTGAAATCTAGTGTTAGTGTTCAGACTACTCTCATTTTTGTATTTTTAGATTATGCAAATTTTCAACTATGCTTTTCTAAGTCTACATTCATACCTTAAAGCTGTGAAATTTATCTTTCCTCCTTAAAATATGTATGTAGATCAAGCCTTTTTAAGAATGATGCATAAGTTCAAAAGGGTTATGTTGAGTAAATGAAATAGCTACCATTAGTTTTCCAGTGTATGTTCATCTTGTTTTCATTTCATGATTTCTTATCAGTTCGGTGTATCACCATAGTATTTAGTTTTATCTTTATGCACTCCTTCTCCCTTTTCCTTTACAAAATCAGTAGTTTAGGTGATACCAAAGGAAGTCGGCCTTCTCCAGAGGTTGACCTCTGTCTAGAAGCGAACCATAGCTTTGGAGGTGTTCCCATGTTACACTGAGGTGTTGAACATCAGGTTCAACAAGGATGCAACTTCTGGTGATAACAAAAATATTAGAGCAATATAAAAAAATTTATGTTTCATAATACAACACCCATGATATATGTTACAAGCTTCTAGCACTATCAAATAATCAATCATTGAAATAACCAAGAGTTTGATTATTTTAAGCATTCTGACTTTTCATATATGAGAAATTTGATATCAGAAGTAGGCGTGGACAAGCAAAAATAATAGGGACTCTTGTCTGTGTGGGAGGGGCTATGATTATGACATTATACAAAGGCTCTATGCTTACTGGGACACTTCTACTCCTAAAACTGAGTACATGGTTGGTGGGTGCAGTGTCGTTGTTCGCTTGCTTCCTTCTTTTGTCGGTGTACCTTACTTTCCAGGTATTCATTGTCTCCTTCAATCCATTTGCACATTAAAAAAATATAAATTATTACAGTAATCATATGTTTATAGAAAGAAAATTCACCAATATTTCCCGAATAGGTCTCTGTTTTGTAGAAGTATCCCGCTCAAAAATCATTCTTAGCATTGGCATTTCTGCTAGCCACATTCTAGAGCACAACAATAGCCTTAATATCTAAGCCAGAGATCTCTTCCTGGAAACTAAAGTGGGACATGGAGCTTCTGAGCATTGTATACTCTTTCATTATATCAAGCTTTATATGCCAAAACTTACAAATAATTTCAATATTTACACAATAAACATTCATGTTAACTGATATTGATGCAGGCAGTATTGAGTTTAGCATTTACATTCTTTGTGCAAATGTACTGCATCAATGAAAGAGGACCTGTCTTTCCAGCACTCTTCAATCCATTATCTACAATCTTAGTTGCAATCTTGGAGTTGTCGATCTTTCATGAGAACCTTTATGTGGGAAGGTTAGATAATTTCTCGCAAATAGAATTTTCACTCGTAAAGAGCAAGCATCCAATACACTATCTTTATTCATGCATACATGCCAAAAATTATTATTGTTATCTCGAGACTTTTTCTTACTGGCTTTCAACTATTTTGCAGCGTGGTAGGAGGATTTTTGACAATCGCAAGACTTTACACTGCTCTGTGGGGAAAAGCAAAGGATAAATAAGAAACAAAGGCATCAAAAGATGGGGTGGAAGATGGATCTACCAATAGCATTGGAGATTGTACAGTTGAAATTAAGCAGCCTCTGTGAAGATAAGAATCATTTCATCAACACCAATCTCAAACAGAAATTTCTCACCAACAGACTGTAAGAAATATATAGTAGCATGGTAGCCAACTACATGGTGGAACTTAAATATGGAAGATATTAAAATGTTAAAGGTATCTATTGTTGGATAATGACAACAATAAAATAGAAATAGCACAAAACCTTATTTTGAAAAAATAAAGAAATAAAATAATAAAACAAAGTTGTTTTTTTCTAAGTTTCATAGAGGTTGTTATCTTGAAGTTATTATATATATCTTGTTGTCTTGAAGGAAAAATCATTGTAATGAATTGTAATTGAATAGCAACATTTGTGTAAAGATTGTAATCAGTTTCTTGAACAATAAGAATATTGATACTTTGCCCTATTGATGTTTCCTTGACATATTGTCAAGGTCTTATCACACAAATCTATGTCTTGTATATTATTTTGTTATTCCATTTTATAATCTTCATTATTTCTTTGCAACTAACTTGTGCTGCAATATTATTATTTAAGTTTGTGGGTTTCACGTTTTTGTTTCCACATGAGTAGTATCAAAGCAATTATTTTTGTAGCGTCTGTGCTAAGATTTGGTATTTGTTTTGTACCACCAAGTGGTGAAGATTTCAAACACAAGGTTTGAGATGGATAAATTCAATGGAAAGAATAATTTTGAGCTATGGAAGCTAAAGATGCATGATTTGTTAGTGAAACAAGGATTGCACAAAGCATTGGTAGGAAAGTCAAAGAAATATGCAAATATGACTGATGAGGATTGTGACCTGATCTAGATACAAGAGCTCTTAGCACAATTTGGTTGTGTTTAGCAATTGATGTTCTTTTCAATATTGTTGCAGAGGATACTGTTGGACACTAGGAACATTGAGAAGGGGGGGGGGGGTGAATCAGCAGGGAAAATTTAAGAAACCCCCCCCTCGGTGAAGGTGTAAAATCCTGGCAAATCTTGTATACTTCCTGATAAAAATATTAATTATAGTGAAAAAAAAAATCAGTTTTCGTGAAGAAAAAAAAAATGTCCATTGGCGAATCTTTTCTAATCGCTAGAAGTCTGTGGAAAATTTTGGCAAAATGCAAATTTTTTAAAACACTAAATTTTTTCCATTGGCGATTAAAATCTATTTTCAAACCAATAAAATATTTTAATTTTCGAATTAAACCTATTTTCAAACCAGAAAAAAGTATTTTGTTGGCGATTAAAACATTTTTTCAAACTAAAAAATAAAATTCATTGGCAAATTAAACCTATTTTCAAATGATTAAGAAAAAAACATTGGTGATTTAAACATAATATCAAACTAAAAAAAAATGCAGTGGCGAAGTGTCAGTGCAATTTTTTCTAACCTTAGTTGCAAATCTTTCTTGGCCATCTTTGTACTCGGTGGGTCGGAGGTTTTGAAAACTTTGAAACTTCAGACTTTGGTTCTAAGGTTCCAAATTTCGGTGACCACTCGAAATTATGGACCATGATCGTTCGATGAATTTTCGATGGATAGTTGTAGTTGCATTCCGGAAGTATATCTCTCAAGAACTATATATGCGAATTGAAACCTCTGGAATTACACTAGAACCGTTAGATTTTCATAAATCAATGGTTGAAATTTTATTAATTATTTAGGTCTGTCGGTCATCCTACTCTTGTTTACCATTTAATATTGCCTAAGTCAGACCAACATATTTTATGACAGCCTTAAATCTTAACTCTTTAATCCTAAGGGTCGAGTCTCGTCAACCTAGCGATGTCCCCATTTTAAATTATGCGCATCCATAAAGTTTGTTTTAAAAGAGGGACCGTTCAATGAATTTTTGATGGACGGCTATAAATGCATTCCGGAAGTACTCTAGACTTGCGAATTGAAACCTCTGAAATAATAGTAGAACCATTAGATTTTCATAAATCAATGGTTGAGATTTTATTAATGATTGGTTTCAGAAATCAACATATAGTTTCGATCATAAGTGAGCAAAATTTATTGTGACTTATTAGCTAGGACATTGATAATCATTAAGGTAAAACGAGACATTTAATTCTCTCTTTTCAATGCATCGAAGTACTCTACCATTCATTTATTCTATTAAAATTCTTAATTTGGCTGTGGTACTGGGCGGCGGCGTGGATTAATACCATATGAATAGCCAGAGTGATTGATTGGATAGCTTTAATCCAGGTAAGTTAAAGAATTCTTGTGGCTACGTTTCATCGCTTGAAGTTGACATTTCTTAAAATCTCATTTTGTCAAACTTTGAAGCTTAGGTTTAGGGTTAAGAGGTTTAAGAATTAAGAAAAATTAAGGACTAATAGGGAATTCAAAAATTTCATATTGTTGATTGTATCAGCATGTCTACCACCAATACCACTAGAGCAATGTTAGATAAAAAAATACATTATGCAAAAATTGTTTGAAACCCCAGGTTTCACTGATGAATACCATGATATTTATGATCCTGAAACCTATGGTAGGCGTACCTCAAAACTTAGATTTTCATCTGAGAATAAGGCTGCAAAGCAAATTATGCAAGTTAATAGTATCAGTGCATCGTGGGTAACTGGATTAGGGTGCATGATGTTACATGAGGTTTTCCCTTGCCCAGAATTTACCATGGTCTGTGCCCTAAATTATGATGATAACAAAAGAGCAATTATTAATAAAGATATAAAAGAAGAATTGTTAGCCATTAATGCATAAGAACTTGGAAAAGTGTTGGCCTTGGGGTTTACAACCGAAGAACTTGGAAATGTCCACATTGACCTAGAAAAGCTTGCTAGTGATTATGAAGCAATGGATGAAATGGAGAAAAAATCTTTCTTAAATAGAATAGTTCATGATAGAAACAAATTGAAAGGTGATCATAAGCCTCCTTATGATTTGGATATTTTTAAACCATGGGTTCAGGATAGTATTTCCATGCTAGCATTTTTCCTCGAATTGGATAGAAATTTGGAAGTGGGTGCATGCCTCCTTGAAATGGTGTATTTAATATCCATTATGGTGTTCCACATGCCAAATATAATTTTATTGAGTACATTGTAGAATCCATGCATAAAAATTTTTAATGATTAAAGGAGGTTCCACCAAGACATTTAGGTTCACAACCTACTTGTGCTATCTTTTTCTATTCAAATTCAGAGGAATGTTTCAGACCAACAAGCTTTAGATTCAGCCTTATGGTAATAGTAATCCTGAGCAAAAGAAAATGGCTCTAGTATATGAATGAACCACTGTTATAAGGTTGCATGATTCTCGAAGGAACTACAGTCATTTTGTAGACTACTTTTTGGCTCCATTGCATCAAGCAATTACAAATACTCCAATGCCTAGATTTCCTATGTCATGCAGAAACTGCATTCAACTAGGAAAAGAAATACAATTGGTTGATTGGTACTTATTGGAAGAATATATTGTGCTAAGATTTTATGGATCAAAGTACAACCATACAAACTTCCAATACATGTGACAGAAAGGGTTTTTTCCTTGGAATATGTAAGGTAGATGCAGAGTATTGATGAAAGACACTTTACTAGTTAGGGGAAGAAGACCTTATTTCCTCCTTTACCTTTTTCATGTGGAGGGATGACATTCGAGAGAAAAGCATTTAGTGTGGCACATGATCTTTTGAATTTTTTTTTATTTTGATGCTATCTGTCACTGGCAGTATGATCCATGTGACACCATTAAATCAATGATTGTGCTCAATAAGAATGCTGGAAGTAGAATTCAACATCAAAGTAAACCCTTGCTTGAAAACTTGAGAAACAAGGATTCTTGGGATGAGGTCAAAGTAGCAATGGAGAAAAGTGATGTTGAGAATGGTATTTCTTTTAAACAATTGTTAGTAGAAATTATGGCATTGCATCGAAAGACAATTAGGAGGTACAACAATTTTTATGAAAAAATTCATAACCCATCTAGTAGAGTAAAAATGCCAAATTCTCTAAAGAAGGAAGTTACAGAAAAAAATTGGTCACGATAAAAAATTACTGCCTTTTGGTCTATGAGGAAGGACCTAGGTGATCCAAGAGCTCTTGCAGAGTATGGAGATAACGAAGAAGATCTTCAATTTAGCAAATTATGGAATATAGAGCATCTGAATGAACAAGAAGATGAAGAAAGTGATGATGATAGGCAAGAAGAAAGCCATGTCAATTTCAAACTTGGTTTAAGTGAGGCCACAAAAGAAGCATTTACTACAGGAGCAGCCATAGCTGAAAAAATGGGTTATGAAGGTGGTCCTTTGGGGTCCCAAACACAAGGACCTTGGATGGTAATAGATGTGGAGCATAGAAAACTAGTTGATAAATCTGGCCTTGGGTTTGGAGGTGAAAAATTAGACCTAGCATATATAGGTCAATTTGTTAGAGCTTCAAGTTTAAATCCTCATCCTCATGGTCAGACACAATCACAACTAGGACATGCCCATGGTGGAGGGCTTAGTGCAATAGGCACTTCCTCTGGTGGTGATGGTATGGGTAGTAGTACTAGTAGTCGTCAACATGTGCTACAATAACAAATTACACACAAGAGGACAACACAATATACCACAGAAAAACCAGGCGATCAAGGCATACAAAAGAGGCAAAGGATTTTGACAGGTCCAACTCCAAGTCACACTACTAGTGGATCCACCACAAAGGAGTTATTTCCAGGCACTCCCCCAATGCCAGTTAGTCTGGCTGCAACATCATTAGCAATTGCAAGTACTCCTATTCCTTCGCCATTCAAGTATTCCATTGTTCCTGCATCCCCAGGTTTTGATTACATTGAAGAGTTTAAAAAGAAATCAGAATTGAATAAAAAAGAAAAGAAGCAACTGATGGAGAGTGTGTTTTCTCTAACTTCAGAGCCTGCAAAAACCATGGTATTACCCACATTTGACACAAGTAAATAAATCATGGAGTACACATTTCTTGTTCCCACAGTTCAAAACAAACTAGCAAATTAGATGGCTCCATCTAAATTCCAGGTGAACAATTTTCAATTGGATTTTTTTGGACTCAGAAATACTAACAAAATTAATGTATCAAAGAAGAAAAATGAATTGGTGTACACATCATTGTTGAAGCAAGATAGAGAGAAAAAAAGGTTGCATACTCAAATTGAAAAGTTACATGCACACCTATCAAATGAGAAAGCAAAGAGGAAAGCAACAGATAACAAGAGCAATGAATTAGAAAAAAAGAATTAAAAAATCTGCATCTACATTAACAAGCAAAGAGGATAACTAGAATGAGATTGAGACTGCAGTGAATGAACTAAAGCAAAGGCTAGATGAGAGCAACAAGAAATATGATGAGGCAAAATTCACTTCAGAAAAATTAAGACTAAGCATTGCAAATGGAAATGCACAGTGGGAACAAAAATTGGAGGAGAGAAAAATAAATGAAAAATTGGAGGTAAAGCTGATTCAAAATCAAAAAATGAAATTAAGTCTTGTCAAAATAAGCTATCTTCATTTTGTAGAGAAACAATGAGGCATATGAAACAAAAGATCTGGGATGAAATAATGCAGGGGATTGATCATTTGTGTGACATGTTTCAATTGATTGATGCTATTAGACAACATCATAAGAAGATCAACAAATATTTAATGAAGAACAAAAATGTGCTGGCATTAGAGAAATCAACAAATCAAATTCAATAAACGGTCTACAAAGCCAGTGATAATGTTTTGATATAAAAGGGGATTACTAATTGCTTGCTACATCAATGGTGTTGTCATCTATCATTGAAAAGTGTTTGAGAATGAGTGAAACAGAGAAATATTTGCATTTGGCTGCAGACAAGATGAAGAAGGTGGATGAAAAGTTAAGGAACTTCATAGAGCTTGGTTTACCAGAGGCTTTTGACACAAATGAGTGATTCGTTGGATGGGATGATTTTAGAAAGAAGATGGAAGATGCAAGGAATATTGATTTGGACTAGTTTCCTCAGAACCCGGATGTGGTGACCTATTTGGATTCCATCAAACCATTGCTAACCCTAAATGCAAAATTGACTGAAGAATCCAAGACAGGCTCCAATTTGAATCATGAATTGTTAACAAATCTTCAAGTCAAACAACATCAGTTAGAACAAAATGACAATTCCAACACCCGAAGAGTGGAAGTTACTAGAAAAGGTGATGTAGTGATTTAACTTTTGATAATATGAGTTTCCAAGTTCCAACTTAGCTCTGTGCAGAGTTTTATTTGAGCAAGAATTTGCATTGCCAATGTCTCTATGTATTCCTTCATGTGATACAGTGATAATCAATTTAAAAGCTCAAATTCAGACTTCAATAATGTGTTGATGTTCAATTATTTGTATTATTTATTATATCATTTGAAGAAAAAGTCTAGTAGTGGTTTCAACTTCTAGATACACTTGTTATTATGTTCATTGTTGTATATGCTACTAATACTATTGTTAATATGTTATTAATCTAATAAGCATTGAGTTGAGTGATGAATCAATGAGCACATGCTCAAGTTTTACTTTTAACACAATTAAAATATGAACTATAAGGTGATTTTAATTCCATGCATCCATAATCTTAGTGAAATTGTATTACAATTCACACATCAATACTCAATCTCCATGACTACTTAGCACATCCACTAAACATTTGTATGAATTCATGTCGTGGATTATCTATTATTGGAATAGGAATGATGGATTTTTGGTTAGTTTCATTGCTACTAAGTTTTGGTGAAGAGAGCAGTTTTGGTGCTTTTCCTAACCTTAGTTGCTAGCCCTTAGAGTTTTATAACCTTGTCGTAGAGCTCTAAATTTTCATAACTCCCCTATTCCCCGACATGGTTGATGGTTCACTTTTTTGAGTTGCAAGTCTTTCTTGTTCATCTTTCTAGTTGGTGGGTCGGAGGTTTGGAAAACTTTGAAACTTCACACTTTGGTTCTAAGGTTCCATGTTTCAATGACCACACAACATGATGGAATTATCTTTCCTTTCAAAGGTGCCATCATCTGACATCTCATTGAATGCTACGTATGGACTAAACTTGAGTTTTCTTTTCAAGAATTTCCAAAAGCATGCTATGTACAGACTAATGTAAAATATAAAATATAAAATATCACAATTTCATGGAATACAACATAAAATATCATCAACTATAGTTTGACTTTGGAATATGATTCATGAAGTGCAATATAAAATAAAATATCATGAAGTGCAAAGATTCACAATTTCATTGAATACAATATAAAATATCATCAACTACAGTATGGAATAATGGAATCTAATCCTAGGATCCATGAAGTGCAATATAAATACCTAAAAGCTGCTAATTCTCTTGAATATATTCCATTTCCCAAACGGACTGGGGGTCCTCAATCTGACGTTCATCATCAGATAAAGTAAAAGAGTCATCTTGAATTTGATTCCAAGTCTGCTCTTCATTTTCTTCAGACTGTGTCTCAAATTCAACATTCATTGTGTCATTTTTGTCAATGTCAGTTGTTTGAGTCCCATTGCCACTACCAGTGCCACCAGTACCAGCCTTTGGAATTGGAGTGTTGCACAACCTGACCCCTCTTCTTTCACATGTGGACCTCCAGATTGTGAGTTCCCTTTCAAAAGGAAAATTTCTGACATTATATGTAGTTCCTTTCATCCTCAAGCAATTTTCCAAATTCTTGTCTAGTTTGTTTCTTAACTTTGATTTCGAAAACCCCAATGTACTAAAAACTCTCTCATCCTCCACCAACCCCAATATCATTGTTTGACATAAATCAACAAGTTTGAAATATTTTGATATCGAACCACGCAATATTTCACTTTGACCTAAGCTTGTCCAAACATTTTTTATTGATCTTGGTTCAAAGGCATTGTCCTTTCCCATGGATTTATACTGGTCCCTCATAGCTATTGTAAAACTCCCACATTGTTTTCTAAGCTTAGATTCATCTAAAATTCCTTCTATTTTTTGCTCATTGTATGTTACAGTTTTTGAAAATTGTTCGATCAAGATATTTACTTGACCATGAAAAAATGTGGGGTTATCTCAGTTTTCCAAAAATTGAGGATACACAATACTGATGGCTTCAATTATTTCATGTCGAGGGAATCTCTGAGGAAAGATATTTTGCAATTTCCTTCAAATTATCACCAACAAATTTAACAATGCCTTGAAAATCTTCCTGGTTAACAGCTACTTCTCTGCTAGAGCACCTGGTTGTCTTACATTGGTACATTTGTATCTCATATCCACGTACACAGATGCATAATTTCTCGCTTGCATTAAATTGTAAATAATTATCAAGATTATTCAAATTAGTAATTTTTTGCCACATGAAATAATTTGGGCCATCTTGTGTTATATCTAGATATAGATGATCGAGGGCCAAGCATGTAAGTTTACGTAGATTGGTATATTCATTAATATACATAGTTATTTCTTGGGCTTTCTTCATAAGCTCGTTCATCACATCCAGCATGGGGAGAATACTAGTTAAAGTCAAGAGTGTCTCTATATCGCTTCACCTATGTAAGAGGTCAGGAGCTTTGTCTATTGTGTTGTGATGCTCGTACATCACTCCAATCAAAGATTGATATTCTAAAAGAACTCGTTTCACTGGTCCATGCAGGGAGATCCATCTGGTATCGACATCCTTGAGAAGCTTGTTTCCTAGTGTTATTTCCTCAGCAAAATTTTGAAATTATGTGAAACGTTTAGGACTTCAACAGAAGTATGTGTGGATCTCGCGAACTAGATTTTTGACTTTTGATACTGTAGGAAACTTGCTAACAATTTTGAATGCTAAATTCATTCTGTGGGTCATGTACTAATGAATGCCAAGCATGTATGGTGCACAAGTAGTTTGTAACTTTGTGCAAACACCGGTCCTTTGACCTTGCATCACTGTAGCTCCATCAGCTCCTACACACACCAACTTTTTCACAATTTTCAACTCATCCATACCTGCAATTTCATTCAAAGATTTTTTGACTAGTTCAAATATATTTTGTGAACGTTGTTGAACTGTTCTTCATTTTATGAACACAGAGAAGATGAGCTTGGAGAACATGTTTTTGTACATTATACAAATGTATACAAACCCAAGAAGTATTTTCTACCACAGTAACTTCATCTAAAGATAATGCAATGAAATTTGTCTCTTTTACTTTATCCTTTAAATCTTCCTTTTCCACTACAGCAAGACAGTTTGCCCAATCCCATCTAGTGTTTACTGACTAATGTGACAAGGGATAGTGAGGAACATTCAAATAAGATAATAAACTAGAATATTCTGGGTAGTCTGTCATAGGATGCCCTCTGGACAAAATATGAAAAACAACACTCATCTAAATAGTTTTTGATAGATTTTATCTTTCCATTGCTTTTCCAAATTGAGCCTCAAGTGTACCTTTACATGCAGCAATGTTTGACATTCTTTTTTCATGCTCCTTATAATCCGTGACATACTTAACATGAAGAAATTCTTCCTTTGATTTCCATCGTACGACTGATTCTTCCTTTCCATCTATGATTTGGTTTTCATTAACTTTACCGATATGCTTTTCTATAGTGTTAATCTTTAGCTGCAACATCTTGGCTTTTCCACATTTCCAACTACAAATCTTACATTTGGCCAATGTTTCCTTTTCAATATTATTTGCATTTCCAATCCCCACTGGTACCATGAATGGGTATTTTGACAACCAACCAAGTTGAAAACTCCTTGTCATTTCCCACTCGCGCCCCCTTTTTGGTTTATTGTTCCTTTTCTTGCTACCAACATCATCATCCTCATCCAAGTCAATTATCTCATTCTGGCTAATGGGGCCTAGGGTATCACTTGGAACATCTTTTACGGTATTTCTATCCTAATTTGATACATTTTGATTTAAATAAATGACAATCTCAACTTGACCTTCCAGTGGCGGTGAGGTATTGGGAATGCTACCAATATTTGGAGGAGCAGTTGATGATGTAGCTCCATCTTGACCTGATGGATCAGAAGGTTTGGCAATTGCAAAGTAAGACTATATGGTACGTCTAAGTTTTGGGCATTTTGATGGCCTCCTAGTCTCTTCACCACCCTAAGGAACCTGAGGAGCGGCAAGAGTCTCTTCACCACCCTGAGGAGGGGCATGACCCTTACCACCCTAAGGAGTAGAAGGAGTTTGAGAAGCAACAAGAGTCTCTTCACCACCCTGAGGAGCGAAAGGAGTCTGAGAAGCGGTAGAAGTCTCTTCACCACCCTGAGGAGCGACAGGAGCCTTACCCTTGCTGCTCAAGTCGCTTGACATATTGATCTCTGATTCGCTTGACATATTCATAGATCTCACTTTGAATAAAAACTGGAAAAAAATTTCTTCTTGTTTAAGGACAGAGAATAATAATATAGATCCCATTGCCTACTCAATATCATCTTTAAGATTGGAGCAAGAATGGAAAAGAGATAAAGAAAACTTATTATTAGAACTAATAACACTATGAAGAAATGATCACTCACCTTTCAGTCTACATTTTCAGCTTTGGTTGACTTCCAAATAAATGACACTTTCGATTGTATTTATTTTTGTTCATGGAATGGATTAATAATAAATCACATATCAAATTCAACACCATGGAATACAATATTAAATTTTTTTCTTTTCCTAAACTTAGTCGCTAGTCCTCAGAGTTATATAACCTTGTCGCAGAGTTCTAAATTTTCATAACTACATGATTCCCCAACTTGGTTGATGTTTCACTTTGTTGAGTTGCAAGTATTTCTTGGTCATCTTTCTACTTGGTGGATCGGAGGTTTCGAAAACTTCAAAACTTCAGAGTTTGGTTCTAACTTCTAAGGTTCACTTTGTTGAAGCAAGAATAGAAAGGACATAAATAAAACTTATTATTTTAACTAATAACACTATGAAGAAATGATCACTCACATTTTAATTCTACGTTTTTTGCTTTCATTGACTTCTGAATGGAGAAGTAGAACCTCAGAACTGAACAAAATTTGTAAGAATAAATGACACTTTTGATTGTATTTATATCAATCCATGATTCCATATTTGGGGAATTTTGCGGGATTTTTAAATGGTATATTAAAAATTTGGTGAATCTCGTGTGCTTATACAACGATACGTTGTAATTTTCAAGGCGAAATGTGTCCTCAAATGTAATTGTTTTTTAATGTTATTGGCGAAATAGGTCCTCATGAGCAACTTTTTATAAATTTTAATTGGCGAAATAGGTCTTCACAAGAAACTATTTGTAAATTTTAATTGGCGAAATGGGTCCTGATACAATGTTGTTTTAATAGTATTGGTGAATATGTAGGTGTTTTATTAAATGCTTTCAGGATTCTAGGCAAAAATATTAGTTGGTCCAATTGAAACGCATAGTTTGACAATGGAAAATTTGTTGCTTAAATATGCCTCATAAAAAAACTCATTGGTGAATGGACATGTATTCCACCTATACTTCATAAAATCTAGGTGATTTGGACACCCTATTCGGAGCGAGAATTCGCCAATTTTGACTTGGTTTATTCCTAGAATTCGCCAATTGGCAAAGATTCACCACTAAAGTTTTCCATGTGAATCAATGTTCCACAATATTTGATTTTCAAATCAGATCTTAAACTATCAACAACAATAATTGAACCACAAATAGCATTCATAGCAGATAAACAGAAGGAAACAAGCAAACACATTAAGGAACACCATAACACCAAAAAAATTTACATGGAAACCCTATTAGGGGAAAAACCACGGTGGAGATTAATCCACAAAGTATACTCTGTTAAAGGTATAAAAAGGGAATGCACTTGCATTCAAGCACACTACCTACAACTCACTGCTCAAAAGAGAAGGCTCAAAAGAGAAGGCTCATTGCACTTCTTCTCTACTCTGCATACAAAAACCCTTCTGTTGTTCAAACATATCTTTTGATATTACTTCACATAACTGTTCTATACTTTTTTTTTCTTACACCTTATTGATATACACACTCTTCTATCATTCTCAAAAAGGTTTTTTGATCTCCTTTATATATATCTACTAACAAGAATTTTATTGTATGTCAGCTTTAAAAAAATATATATATTCTTTCTTATGTCGGCTCAAATCACTAATTATAATTGATGCGTACCCATAAAAGTCATCTAGACTATAGTAGGGACCCAAACAAAAATTCCAAACATAAGAAATAGTTAAACACATTAATCCTCATCCATTTGCGACATACCATATGCAACAAGTTGACCATAATGAGAGAATAAACAATAAATCATTCTACCAAATTTCTTAAATCATACTCTGACTAATGCGACACCACAAAACTCACCAATAGGATAGCATACATGTTGAACAAGCTTCCCTGGGGATCCACACCACAAAATAGTGATCCGGAGTAGTATTTAGATCAACTTATCAACTGGATACCCTATTCTTCATACTTTCTACTAGTAGATTACAGTCTCTTACTTCTCTTTCCATTAGTAGCAACTTCAACACTGCGGACTATACTTATGACTCCAGTTGCCATTAATGACAACACAAGCAGCCAAAAAAAATATCTCAAAGCCATATGCCAATAGATACAACAATAGGCTTATGGAGTAAAATGGAGTCTTTATATCACAAAATCCTTGACAAATTGCATCTACTTGAAGAGGCAGTTGTATAGTTTGTGAATGAAAAAGGTATAAATTTTTTTGATCATTTAAATATTTTCAATACTCTTATACATGTCAATTAGGTCTAGTATGGGTGTAAAAGTCGAAGATGACTTGAGAAGGTAGCTACATTATTGTTTTCATTGCCAGAATCCTAAAACCACTTAATCACTTCTATTAGCTTTAGCACAACTGACACCCTTGAATTTAATTCTATTGTGGGAGCTTTGTTGTCTGAAGAGGTAGGAAGGAAATCTAACATAGAAACCTCCACATCAAAAGAAATGGTGGTTATGGGTCGATTCATAGAAAAAAGAGGAAGATTCGAGAGGTACATCCAATTCTAAGTCAAAAAGGAAAAAAGGGTAAGATAAAATGTTGGTACTGCAATAAATCAGGGCATCTCAAGAAAGATTGTTAGAAGAGGAAAGAAGACAATGATGACTCCAAAAGAAAAAAAAATTATGGTTGAGACAAGTTCAGGTACGGTTGATGAAGTTTTATCTATTTGTAATTCCTTACCATATCATGAGGAATGGTTATTAGATTCTAGTGCTTCTAATCACATGTGCCCACATAAGAACTAGTTTTATTCTTACCAAGCTATTGATGGTGGTGTTGTTCTTATGGGAAATCATGTTTCTTGTAAGACTTTTTGGATTGAGAGCATTAAAATTAAAATATTTGATGGTATTGTGAGGACATTAACAACCTGTAAGACATGTACCAAAACTCAAAAATAATTTAATTTCCTTGGAAGTTTTGGATCCTAGAGACTATAAATTTACAAGTCAAGGTGGATCACTAAAAGTTTCTAAGGGGATTTTGGTGGTCATCAAGGCTACAAATATTAGAAACCTTTACAAGCTAGAAGGGAGTATGGTAATAAATGAAGCAGCGATGGTATCTAAGGAAACAAATGAATATACTCATTTATGACATCAATTACTAAGTCATATAAGCAAGAAAGGGTTGAAGGTACTGTTAAACTATAAGTTACTTCCAAATCTAAAATATTTGAATTTGAATTTTTTTAAGCATTATGTTTACAGGAAGTAATCTAGACAAAAGTTTAAAGTAGGTAGTCATACAAGTATGGGTATTCTAGATTATATTCATTCATATGTTTGGGGGTCATCCCCTATAGCTTCTTTTGGAGGATCATCATATTTTGTGACATTTATGGATGACTACTCTAGAGAGGTGTGGATCTATATTCTTGAAAGAAAAGCTAATGTATGTTTAGTGTATTTAAGCAGTTTAGAGTTTTGGTTGAAAAGTGTATTGGTAGATCAATCAATTGTTTAAGAACAAATAATGGAGCCGAGTTCATATGTTTGGAATTTAAAAATTATTATAAGCAAGTTGGGATCAAAAGGAATAAATCTACTATTTACACTCCTTAGCAAAATGATATTGTTGAATGCGTGAATGTGACTTTTCTAGAGAGGGCAACAAGCATGCTTAGTAATACCAAGTTGCAGTAAGAGTTGTGGGCAAAAGTAGTCTTCACAGCTTGTTATTTGGTAAATCAGTCACCATTAGTTGCAATAGATTGTAAGATTCTTGAAGAGGTATGGAGAGGTCATTCTTGTGGTTATTTAAATCTGTTTTTTTTATTGTGATGCATATGCTCTTATTTCAAAATATCAACATTCTAAATTGGACCCCAAATCCAAGAAATATATCTTTGTTGGTTATGGCCTGATGGAATCAAGGGATATATATTGTGGGATCCTACTACCAACAAATTCATTATTATTAGAGATGTATTTTATGAATCTTCTCTCATAAAATTAGACATAGGAGAAGTTGATTTGAAGTAGGAACAAGTACCTCAACATCAAAAAATTCAACTAGAAACTCATCCATTTATAGAAAATAGGGAGAAAGAAGAAGCTTCTAAAGAAGAAGATGAGGATGCAAAAAATCTACAAGAAAATTTGGAAACTCCACAACTAGATCTAAGGAGATCTACACACATTATAAATCCATCTAAAAGATATGATGGTTATGTTTCATCAGTTGCTTTGATTTCTAATGATGGGGAAACTAGTTGTTATTAGGAAGCAGTGGATGGTACTAAAACTGCTAAATGGAAAATAGCAATGAAAGAATAAATGGATGCCTTGGAGAAGAATAAAACATGGAACCTGATAGAACTCTCAAAGGGTAGGAAAGTGATTGGTTGCCAATGGATTTATAAATTTCAAAGAAGGGTGTTGATGATAAAGTTGAAAGGTACAAAGCAAGATTGGTAGAAAAAGGGTATTCTCAAAAGGAAGATATTTATTTTCATGAAATATTTTGACCAGTTGTTAAGCTATTTTCTATTCCGGTTGTTTTAGCACTTGTTTCTTTTATTGAACTTGATTTGGAGCAAGTAGATGTTAACACAAATTTTTTACATGGAAATTTGGATGAGGAGATATATATGGAACAACTAGAAGGTTTTTTTCAAGATTGCAATAGGAAATTTATTTGTAAATTCAAAGAGTCATTGTATAGCCTGAAGTAGTCTTCTAGGAAATGGTACAAGAAGTTTGATTCCTTCATAGTGAACCAAAATTTTACGAGTGAGTATGACCATTGCGTTTATTTTAAAATTTTGCAACATGGTTTATTCATTATCTTGTTATTATATGTTGATGATATGCTTGTAGCAAGAAAAATCATAGTTGAGATCAATGAGTTAAAGGCTCAGATGGCTAAGACTTTTGATATGAAAGATCTCGAAGCAACAAAACAGATTTTGGGCATGGAAATATAAAGATAGGGAACATGGTAAGCTTTTGTTATTGCAAAAAAAGTATGTGGAGAAGATCATCATAAGGTTTGGTATGATGAATGTTCAAAACTAGTAAATATCCCTTTAGCTTTTCATTTGAATTTTTCTTCAATTTTATGTCCTAGTAAGAAAGAATAAAATGATTATATGTCTAATATACTTTATGACATTGCCGTAGGAATTTTAATGTATGTGATGGTATGTACAAGACTAGATAGTTCACATGCATTTGGTGTTATCAGTAGATATGTGAAAAATCTAGGTAAAGAGCATTGGGTAGTAGTGAAATGGGTGCTCTAGTATCTTAGAGGGATTATAAGTGTTTAAATTGTATCACCTTTGATGGTTGTAGTGGCTTAGTTTGTGGTTATGTCGATTTATATTTTGCAAGTGATTTGGAAAAAAAGAGATCTACATCAGGTTATGCCTTTACTCTTGTAAGAGGACCTATTTTTTAGATGTCAAAGATTTAAGAAATAATTCCTTTATTCACTACTGAGGTAGAGTATATGGCTATCTCACATGCATGCAAAGAGGAAACTTGGTTGAAGGGTCTTTTGTGTGAGTTTTTAAAAGTTCAAGACATGATGATTGTATTTTGTGATAGTTAAAGTGATATACATTTGTCTTAGAATATAGCTTATCATAGCAGAGCTAAGCATATTGCAATAAAATACCATTTTGTAAGATAGGCTATTGATGGAGGTGGAGTAGCTCTTGAGAATGCTCATATGTGCTAGAAAACTATCTAGACATGTTTACAAAACCAATGTACAGTTAGAGAAGTTGAAGTGGAGTTTGACTTCTCTTGTATTTTAGAAAAGGTGATGACTGGGCACGGAAAAGTATCAGGTAAATTGTTGTCAAGGTGGAGATTGTTGTATAATGACAACAATAAAATAGAAATAAAGAAAAATATTATCTTTGGAAAATATAAAGAAATAAAACAATAAAAATAATAAAAACAAACTAGTAAAGCAAAGCCCAAACCCTCTATTACTCTTGATGAAACCCCTCCTACCATATTTCGTAGCACCCGGGCTCAAGGAAAATCCCCTGTGAATGAAACCCCCCCTAACACCATCAAATGCACCCCTTTGTCAGAACCTGGATACCTATTTCTACTTTTGGATCAGGGGAGTTTGACAACTCAAACGATGAATCATGGAATACCACCCCAACCAACTCACCTTTGCACTCTTATGCTCATGCAAATATCTTTGATGTTCCCAACACCCCCTATTTCTAACCCTAACCCTCAAAATTCTCCCAACCTATGCATCAATTTGGAGGAAACTAGAACTAAACCTAGGTCGATTTGTGCCCCTGCTGACCCCCTTGGTAAGAAAATCAATGAAATATTGAAGAGAAAATTATCATCCAGAAGGATATCATGAAGTGGCTTTTGGGCCAGTTGATCACGGTTAAAGACAAAATCCAAAATTTGGAGGGAAAGGTTCTCAAGCAGCAGGTCCCGTGGATGGGGGAGATGGAGAACAAGGAGCACTAGGACATGATTGACTCTTTGCCAAGTCATTTGAGAAGTGGGAAAGGTGGGAAAGTTGGAATATTTTTATGCCATTGTTGGTACTGAGGAAGAAAAAAGGAATTTGTTGACCGAGATTGATGCTATCCATTAGAACTAGGAGAAAACCATGCAATGCCTCAAGTTTATCATCGATTATAGTAAAGAAACTATGAAGAACACTACCCTCACACTTCAAGTTTTTTAGGATGAATTAAGGAAGTACTAGGGGAAATGGGTTACAGATGGTTCAAAGGATGGTCATATGTAGAAGAAGGGTAAAATGGTGGATACCTCGGCTCATGATGTCACAATGAATACTTAGGCCATTCAGTAAGGGCCTATGACTTTTGAAAGAAGCTCCAATTCCTATCTTAGGAATGGAATGTGATCAGGAATGGAATGTGATCATTGGTCTCAATTTTTTGGGAGACCTATAGCTGTTCTATGGTTCTGTGTTGGTCCTGGCTCTATGTGCTTTCTTAGTTGTTTTTTGTTGGTCAAACTATTTAAGCTTTAGTTTTAGTTTTTATTTTTGGGTTTCTCACTTCTCATGAGTTCCTCATTTGCCTCTATGGTTGCTTTGTAATGGGTACTTTCCCTTCTAGTTTTAATCTAATTAAAACAAAGTTGTCTTTTTCTAAGTTTGACAAAGATTGTTATCTTGAAGATATTATATATATCTTGTCGCCTTGAAGGAAAAATCATTGTAATAAATTGTAATTGAATAGCAACAGATGTGAATATTGTAATTAATTTCTCTGAGAAATAAGAATACCAATACTTTGCCTCATGGATGTTTCCTTGACATATTGTAAGGGTTTTACCATGTAAATTTGTGCCTTGTCTACTATTCTATTATTCCATTTTAAACTTGTTCTTCAATATTATTACTTGTGTTTGTGGATTTTATGTTTCCATTTCCACATCTATAATATTAAATAGATAAAATTTCCATAGTTGATAATGTTGTTCAAATAAAATTTCTTACAATATTTCAATATAAAGTTAAAACATTAACTAGTGTGAAATTCAAGACATAGGGGAGAAGACCCAGTTACCGCCACCCATTGAATAACTACCACCTCCATGCTCACTCCACCTCCCAAAAAAAATTCACTTTGATCCATTTAAAAACTTTATTTTACCATATAAAAAATTGCAACAACACCAATGGCTGCTCATAACACAATGTGTAACTCACCAATCATAATAGACAACTAAACATACATTTGCATTTATAAAAAAAGTCAACTTGCACATAAAAAGGCTCATTTACAATTTAATTTAAAACTTTTACTGTTACAAATACCCCCACTTGCAAATTTTTATCCCTCATTACATATTATCTTAACAACTACACATGCACACTTAATGGTGCTTTACATGACATAATCACAATCTCCTATCAACTCTATGGGATTTGAAATGAACAGTCTTCCACACACTCCCTGACAGATACATGTATTTACTTCATTTCCTATAGGTACCTGCACAATTAAATAGTAGTGTAAGGCTCCCCAAATAAACATCAAATCCAAATATAATGCAGAATTTAGTCATATCATCTTTAAATTTAACCTACGTAACTAGCAGCTACAAATTCAAATTTGAAACACAACAACCAAATTTCATTCAATAGTCAGATTCGACAGGTATCCTTTCCACATTCATCCAATATCCCAAGTTTTAGGTTGGTACTTTATACATTCTACTTATAGTTATTTTCATGAACAGTGAATTTAACATTTATACTTAAGCAGTGTCTTTTTACTTTGCTTTATAAGTAAATGAAAGGTCTTTTTTGGTGAAGATTTTTTCCTTACAAACCCCATTTACAAATTCAATAATCTGTGTGTTCATTTTCTATTTTTGGTCATTTCTCAGGGTTTATTTATATGTATATACATACATACATACATATATATATACATACACACACACACATATATATATCTGTATATATATGCATTTAATATATGTGTATTATGTATTTAAGAACATATACATAGATATATATACATATACATACATACAGATACATACATATAAATACATGTATACATGTATATATATACATATATGCATACACAAACACACATATATATGCGTATATAACTCTATTTTCGTTTGACCTCTGTTTAAATACATAACATTTGGCTATCCAATACAACAAACTGGCATTTTTTTACAGTAAAATGTGTTACTATTTTTCTACTTTCCATTGCACATACAGCAGGTCAGCATACATATATTTGTCATTTTATATTTTGTGTCTCTTGTTCATTTAGCAAATCGATATATATGTGTGTATCCTTTTCCTATCCTTTCAAAATGCAAACAATGGTACTAGTTAATCATTTTATTCTGCATCTTATTGAATTTGTAAATGAATGTGTACAATGTTAGTTATATATATATATAACATAGCTTATTGAATTTGCAAATGAATGTGAACAATGTTATATATATAACATTATACACATTCATTTACGAATTCAATAAGCTATGTTTGAATTTGTAAATGAATGTGTACAATGTTTTTTATATAACATTGTACACATTCATTTACAAATTTTGTGTCTCTTGTCTCTTATTCATTGAATAGATCGATATATATGTGTGTATTCTTTTCCTATCCTTTCAAAATGTAAACAATGGTACTGGTTAATCATTTTCTTCTGCATCTTTCAGGACCCATGAAGGGTTTATTCACTGATTGAAAAATTGTTACTGCTTGTTTATGAAATAAATCATTCAATATTCAATGCCTTTTCGCCATGTGTTTTTTGACTTTGTTGGCTCATGGTGGTTGGTTTTTCCCATGAGTTTTTTGGAGTTAAATGAATATTTCCTACTCTCCATTTATTATATGCCATGTATATGTTAAAACCCTTGCTTGGTTTTTTCCTAATACATGTGCTTAAGGAATTAATCTCATGAGCCCTTGCCTGGTTTATTCAGCATCTATCTAAAAACAATCTTTTGTATTCTTGTGAGTAAGGAATTATTGTCATGAAACCATTGGTTACTATTTTGTTCATATTTATGAAAACCCAAGTCTATAATCATTCTACCTCTGTTGAAATTTATATTCTATCATTGTTGAATACAACACTTCTTTCATTTACTGTACACATAGTGTCTTATATGTTCACAAATACATGTGTCTATACATATAATTATACAGATATATGTATATATTTAAAAAAAATTGTACATAGATATTGATATATATACATACATATATATACGTATATATATATACATATATATATATATATGTATGTATATGTACATATATATGTATACATGTAACTGTGTAATTATATCTATGTGTACACAAATACATGTATACATATATCTATACAAATATATACACATACATCTATATGTATGTATATATATATATATATATATATGTAAACCCAAAAAAAATGATGGAAAAGAATGGGATACCCAATAAAAAAACATTAGTCATATGCAATAATCGGAACAAAAAAAATGGACAATAGTTATTGAAATAAATAAAAAGACATACGAGTTAGTGAACAATAAAGAACAATTAGTTGAAACTTAGAGCCATATGAACAAAAATCCTTAATTATTTGGTGTGTTGACAAACACATTTACCAAATTTCCCACCATGAACATTGTTGCACCACCTCTCCTTGTTCCCCCATGCTTGCAAGAAAATATTTACAACCATGGGTAGTAACAACTGAGGCTAGTAACATACAAACATCATACGACCTTTGCAATAATGCATGTACAACATCACATAATTAATCAAGTTCAACATATTAAAAGTTCCATATGGAAAACATAAATATATGTAAAATAATATAAATGTTAATAGAGTTGTATACCAAGATTTATTCAACTTATATTCATTGTTTCTCATCACCCTTGGATATATGAGGAATGTGTAAAGGATTCCAATAAATGCTCTGTATTTACATATATATATTTGAAATTATAAGTATTATTTATACACAACTAAGTATATGCATACATATATCTATACATCTATATGCAGCATATCCATAAATTAATCTATTTGAAACTATAAATTTTTCAACACCTACACTTGGAAATGAATCTAATTGTAAATTGTAAATGTAAGTTTACAATGAATAATAAAAATGAACACAATGTCTATCGGGTCATAGCCAAAGTAAATTCTTGAAAGACTTTACCTGAAATGTCATCTTGCAATTTGACATGCTCTTTACAACCTCCTAGCCATTTGACACGCCTGCCACAAGAAACAAATATAATAGAACAAACAAAAATGGACAATAGTTATTGAAAAAAAAAAAAAGACATACTAGTTAGTGAAGAATAAAGAACAATCCTCGAAACTTAGAGCCATATGAACAAAAAATCCTTAATTATTTGGTGTGTTGAAAAACAAATTTACCGAATTTCCTACCATGAACATTGTTGCACCACCTCTCCTTGTACAGAGATAAAAAATTAAGGAGTATGTACAGATCTAAAAGGAATTCATGACAGTAATTAAATCAATTTTGTGAAGAGCATTACAAGACATAAACATACCACTAATGATTCTATGAAGAGCAGAAAATGAAAAAGAAGCAGCAATTTTGTATGGTAAGGAGCAACAATTTATACTATGAAGAGCACATTAGGAAACTAAACTATAATATATATATATATATATACATACATATATATATGTATATATATACATATATATATATACATATATATATATATGTATATATATATGTGTGTATATATATATGTATGTATATATATATATTTGTATGTATATATATATAAAATTGTACAAATTCAAACACACAACTTATTGAATTTGTAAATGAATGTGTACAATGTTTTATATAAATATAAGAAATGGGCAAGTGTTTATTGTGTACATGTTGAAGATAAAGATTTTTTCCCAACATATTATCCACCATTTCCAGGTGTAACACTTAAGAAGTGTGAGAATGTCTTTTATAGTCATACAGAATATATATAACTAACATTGTACACATTCATTTACAAATTGAATAAGTTGTGTGTTTATATATACATACACACATATGTATATATATATATAGATATATATTGTACATATATATATATAGACACATATATGTACAAAATATATATATATATACATATATATATGTATATATGAGTGTGTTTGTGTGTGTATATATATACAAAGATAGACATAGTCATATATAGACATACATACATGTATAATGAAAATGCAAGTTGAGAGATAACCAAAAAAATTAAATGAACACACAAATTTTTGAATTTGTAAATGGGGTTTGTACAGAAAAACCCATCACCAAAAAATACCTTCATTTACTTATAAAGTAAAGTAAAAATACAGTGCATAAATATAAATTTTAAATGCACAACTCATGAAAATAACTATAAGTAGAATGCACAAAGCACATTGTACAATAAATGAAAGAAGTTGTGTTGTATTCAACAGCGATAGGATATTAATTTTAACAGAGGTAGATTGATTACAGACTTGAGTTCTCAAAAATGTGCACAAAAAAGTAACCAAGGGTTTCATAATAATAATTCCCCACTCATAGGAATATAGAAGTGCTTTTTTAGGTGGATGTCGAATATTCTAGACAAGGGTTTCATGAGATTAATTCCTTAAGCACACGAATTTGGAAAAAACCAAGAAAGGTTTTTCAGATATATGGCGTATTTGTTTTCAGAAATGTGCACAAATAGTAACCAGGGGTTTCATAATAATAATTCCTCACTCACAGGAATAATGAAGTGTGTTTTTAGGTAGATGTCGAATATTCCAGGAAAGGGTTTTATGAGATTAATTCTATAAGCACACATATTTGGAAAAAACAAAGCAAGCGTTTTCACAAAAAATGGCGTATAATAAATGGGCTTGCCAATTTATGCCCATATTCACATGCATTTTTTATAAAAAGGTTGATGCAGACCAAAAAGTGATTTTTGCAAACATGTGGTCAAACCCACAAAATTCCTCTATCATTTCTGTAAACAAAATCATGAAACAATCGACTTTACCAGGCCATGAGCGTGAGCTAAAACGGAGAGAGGAAATCATTTAACCCCAAAAACACCCATGTGTAAAACACCAGCACCATGACCTAACAAAATCAAATAGCACATGGCAAAAAGGCATGTAAGAGGAATGATTTATTTCATAAACAAGCAGTAATAATTTTTCAATCATCAAATAAACCCTTCACGAGTCATGAAAGATACAAAAGAAAATGATTAACCAGTACCATTGTTTTCATATTCAAAGGAGAGTGATGTTTGTTGTTGCCTCAATGTGTGCGAACCAACAGGAGCCATGGAGAGTCATCGCCATTTGCAGAAGCTTCCATCGCTGATAACCTTCTAGAGAGAGCACGCGGTAAAATGAGGGAAAATAATGGGATACCCAAAAAAATAACATTAGTCATATGCATTAATTGACACAAAATGAAGTTTAATTGGGGTGCAATGTGTTTGGTGTCTGGTGCTAATGTTAGGTGATTAATGTGTAGAAGTGATTTTTAATGGGCGCCAAAATGATTTTATAAGGTGCTAACGTGAATTAGACCCATTTACTTTTGAGCAGATTTGAATGGTAAAATAGTTTTAATTAAATGTTAATAGTGACACATTTAGGTGTTTTTTTCAAAAAAATTGGTGGTTATAGCTAGCGGATACTAGGACGTTAGGTGGCGGCGAGCAGACGACACCTCTAAAAGGTGACTTTTGACCCCCGCGCACATATCTAACACTCCCGCACTCGACCGAATTGCTCACAAGCCAAAACCCTAGTTATAAGAACTTAACTCATGAGCGAAAAAATCCACAATTTGTTTTTTATTCGACATACGGTTTGAATTCTACGGTTGTGCGAAGTTAGCCCTGGCAGATACTGGGTCTTATCCCCTATATATCATGTTGTATGTTGCAAGAATTTTTAAATAATTTATTTACAATGATTTAATAAAATAGATGTTTTTAGTCTATATGGTTATTTTTTAATGATAAAATAAGTACTATAAAAATGTTTTTATGTGTAAAAAAGAGAGCATAATATGGAATCATAATATAATTTTTTTTGTCTAATTTTTTTATAAAATGATAAATTTCTATGTAATTTAAAAAAAGGTGAACCTTGGGTTTAGTGTGTAAACCTATTGCTTTTGGGGACCCTATTCCAAGTTACATTTGAGTGTAGATCAACAAGGTGAATAGATTGACTATCAACCATAAAGGTAAGACAATCAGACTTAGATCTACACTCTTAAGGTCATCTTGAAGATGGAAAGGAAATGATTTGGAATGAATAACCTAATAATATAAATGCAATATTCAGGAAATACACGAGTAATTTTTTAGTGGCTAATATTCGCCAATTGGCTAATAGTCAAAATTTTGGAATCCAAAATTGGCTAATAGTTTGAGCTATAATGTGACTTGAATCAACACATTTTTATAAAGTTTTATTAGAGTCTTATTTAAATAGCCAAAGAATTTATTTTATTAAAAAAATTAACTCAAAAATTTTCCATAATATTTGATACATGATTACATTAGATTCACCTAAATTTTATAAATTATAGTAGAAATCTATATTAATTCACCAATAGTAAATCATAATTATTAGTTCCTTTAGGACCATGTTTCTAATCTTTAGTTTCCACCATTAATTTATAATATAATCTAATGGCCATTATTGTATTCCACAAGGTAAAATGTACCCATGATTTGTAATGCTCAGGGGGCCCACAATTTCAGGTCTCATGAGCATTATAGATTGTGGGAACATTTTACCTTGTAGAGTACAATGAGGATCGTTAGGTCAATGATCTAAAAGCAATTTTGAGCCCCATGAGAATTATAGATCATGGGTACATTTTACCTTGTAGAATACAATGAGAGACATTATATTATATTTTAAAACAATGGTGGCAAGTAGATATTATAGTCTACCCCTTAAACCCATCAATATTTTTTTTTTATGAATAGGCAGATATCTATATTAAAATATAGATTAAGTTACATATTCACAAAAAAAGGGCGGGTGATAAGAAGGAACACCCATCAATAATTTTCACTCTCACACCCCTACTTTTTCATGAGAATTATTTTTAGATTGGATGATTTGACATTTTTACAAATCTGATAGATACTAGGAGGGTATTCAACATGCTTGTCAAAGGTTTTTTTTTTTTCCTTGATTATGATTTTGAGTAGAGAAAATAGAATCATACAAGCCATGTGATACTTTATGAACACTAAATGCTTGAAAAGAAAACATGCTAACATGAAAAAGTAAGGTATCTAAATTATGCAATGCTTCTCAAATGTAAACAAATATCCTACAGATTTGAAAATATTTAATAATGAAATGATTTTTGAAATGATTTAAAAATGACTACACTAAATGGATGATTTGATCTAGATACATAAAACAAAAGTTCCTGAGACTTTCTCAAATGAGGTTTCTAATGTTGTAAATGATAGTTTTATGTCTAATCTAGAACTAAATCGCCCATAGGGGCATATGATTCCCAATGAGGGATTTTCAAGGGTTCAAATGCTAATAAATAGTCAACACAAAATTCCCATAAATCAAGAAAAACAATCTATACTGAGACTAAATTGCTTAGAGGGGTGTATGAGTCCTAGATTAAGGTTTTTGTACAAATTTCAGAAAATTCTGAGTGAATGTTAGGTTTTCTGATTTAAATGATGTCTAGACTAAATGCAATTATAGATTTCAAGTGAAATTCAATGATGCAAGATGCAAAAATGCAACCTATATGCACTTTCACTAATGCAAGATTTAGAAACCCTAGATGCAAAGTAACTAATGCAAGACCTAATGCAAAGTTAATGCAAGCTATATTTAGGACTATGTTGCACTCCAAATCAGAAATGAGGCGTTCTAAAGGCTAGGTTCACTAAAATGAAACCTAGAAAATGGTCTCTCTATTGTTTTAGGAGATAGAACAACCAATTTCCTACAAGTTTCACTCAAGGAAACCTTAGAGATCTCAATCTAGGGATGGAATGAGGGAAAGAGATCTGCAATAAGATGTCCTAGGGATGTGATTAAAGACTAAAAGGGGGGTTCACCACCTAGCAAAGGCTTAGAAAGAAAGAGATGGATGCAATGTGAAAAACTAACTATATGACATAGAATATGAAACTGAATTATAGAATAACAAACTAAAAATGAGTAGCGGGGTACCTAGAAGGAAGATGTGATCAAAACAAGCTCCAAAACCCTAAAATTTTGACTTTTAATGCTCACTAGGACTCATACATCAGTCTGGGTGATTTAGTTCCAAACTAGGTTTTTGTGCAAAAACTGGAATCTCTCAATGACTAATCTGGATCTCCTAAAATCTAGAGAAAGGAAGTACTAGCACTCATACACCCAAGGTGGCGATTTAGTCCCAATATTAGGGTTTGTCTAAAATTCTTGTATTCCTTAGTGATATCCTGTAGCTTCTCTTGTGTCAGATCTCTGAGTCTAAAAGCTTAAATTCTGGCCTCTAGGTGACTTTCTATGAAGATGACAACCTTGACAACTTTCTTTAATCTTGCAACTTTTTTTTTCAAAGGATCTTCAACTCCAAATTACCTAGATCTACAATCACACATTTAGAGAGACAAAAACTTGTTGATTTTTCAGGAATAGGGGTTTTCTATGGTCAAACCTTGTTTAGGTAATTAAACCTTATGATGAAACAATGAAACATGAACAATGATATCATGAATGATGCCTTGAAATGTAAATTTGCAATCTAACATGAAGCCGCCATGAAGAGTATAGATCTTGATCTTGAATTAGATGTGGAACAATGCTTAACTTAGATCTTGAATGCTATATCATAACACTTGATGGAAATTCAAAATTTTTCTCCTTATGTTTCATTCCTACCCTGCCTAGTGTTACTGGTCTTCCATGGTGTTGGAAATTTTTCCTTGGGTTGAGGTTTTAGCCTTATTTTTATGTAAAACCCTTGTGTTTATTTTACGCCTTGGTTGGGATCTATTCCGCTGTTACTTTTTGAGGGGTCTTAAAATGACTTATGTCCTATCGTTCCATCTAGGCCGAGTCCCTTCATTTTAAAATGTTCTTTCCTTTGTAGGGTTTTATTTTCCTAAGTCTTGGTTGGCCCCGTGTTTCATCACTTAAAAACAAATTATGTTGTTGTTTACCGTCTACCTAGTGATGCCCCCTTATCCTCTTAATAAATGTTTTGTTTTGCAGAAGGATGAAATTTGTGTGACCATTGATCAACTGTCATTTGATCTCAGTCGTTGCCTGCCATCCTGTGATGGCCCCACCACAATGATTTGGTTGATCACAATATCACGGGCGGGCGCCACGCATCCTTTTTGGCATGGCCGAAGGAGATAATTTTGTGTGTCGTCGATCAATTATTGTCAGATATCAATGGTTGCCCGCCATCGTGTGATCCAAATTTCTAGGATCTTTACTATGCGCGATATCATAGGCGGGTGCCACATGTCTCATCTGATGAAGCTGAAGGAATAAAGGAAGTACCATGGTGGTAAATCTTCTTGACAGTTAATGATAAGGCTGGCGACTGTGTTGAAGGAACAAGATCACTGATGTTCAAGATCTATAGTTGCTCACCATTGCATGATCCAAAGTTCCAGGATCTTTACTGATTTTAATATAGTAGGCAACCACCACATGGACTTCCTTGGTAGCGGTAAAGTACACACCTTATAGTGCCAAGGTGAATGAGGTAATTAATTTTGACTGGACGACTAATGAAGAATATTAGAAATGGGTAATTAAATATTTGACGGAGGAAGAGTAAAAGGAATGAGCTACTAACAGGTAGTAAATCAAATGCTATGGTTACAACGGTTTCCAATTTTGCTTTGATGGCAGTCTCGACATAGGTTTGTTGTGGTTTTTGTTGTTGCATCAACTTTCCTCAGCTGACATGATAAACAAGAATATTCTCCAAGGTGATGGTTGTAACAATTTTTGGAATATCACCAGGTGTGCCAATTGGCTGGTGACATGTGTACTTTCTGGCTCGATGCTTGTTTTCTCCTTCATTTTCTATAAGAAGGATTTCAAGGCCAAAACTATGGGTTAGCAAGTTAGATAATTTTTGGTCGAGTCTAGGTGAAGTTGCAGAGAAAATTGTAAAGTCTAATGGTTTTAGAGAGAAATGCAATTTAGGTTCTAGGTCATTCTGTAATAGGTTTTGAATTCATGGGGATTTAATGTTGTATAACAGTACTAGCATTTGAGTTGAAATGATAAATTCAAACTCATGTCTCTCCACTGTACATGCATATCTGAATTTTGAATAAGATGACTAAGAGTTGTTTCATTCATCTCACTATTGTGGTGTGTGTGATCCTTATTTTAGCTTTAATTCAAGGAATTAATTAAAATGCTTGAATAGGGATTATAGGCAGATATGTTTTGTATAAGGATTTGATAAGTAGTATTGGGTTAGAATGCATACTGATAAATTTGTAATGCAATATTGTCAGGGATCTTATATGTTATGTATTAAATCTATCATAAACCTCTAGATTCTTATGAATTTGACTCCTGCAATGGATATATGGCACTGATCTAAGTTGTACTTATTCATGTAGTTCAATAATTGTTTGTCTTTTCCTAGAGCTTGCTACAAATTGCAAATCAATGACTATCTTATGTTGTAGATTGTATTGTAATTATCTCATGCTCTAAATAGTTGATATTATCGATGAATATCCAATTCTATTCGATATTATCCTATCGTGTTGAGCTACTTAGTGAGATTATCTGTTATTGTTAATGTTGTTTATAATAATGGTGCAGAGGTTGTAAACACATTAAGGGATTACCATCCCGGGTCTTGTAGAGCCCAAATTGTAGGAGGATTTTTAAAGTCCTCGTTAGTTGGTCTAGGTCCTTCGAGCTGCCCTTGATTGGAATTGGCAATTCCATAGGTAGATTAGAAGAAAAACCTGGTTACATTGTTAAAAAAAACCAACAAAATGGCGACTCTACTGGGGAAGCTAATTTTGATATTTCTTGTCAATGTGTTGGTTGTCTATTTTGGATAGAGTTTTCATAGTATTTATGTGATTTGAAGGTTGAGCCTATAATTTTTTGTTAGGTTTGTCCACTTCTTCTATTTTCATAAGCATTAAGAGTTATGTTGTAAAGCACTTTTGTGTGTTGTCAGTACGAGGTTCCAAAGGTTTTTATATTTCACCACATGTCTTTAGGTATTTGGTATTCCCAAGCTAATTGGGTGGTGACTCTGAAGTCTCTGCACTAGTGTGCATTTTATTGTGAAATTTTTATTATAAGTGGAAAAAAAATCTGGACAAGTACGAAGAATGAAGAGCACCAAGTCATTCATGAAGAATCATCTGGAAGAGAAATTGGAAGGTGAACTTCCCAAAATGAAGAAGAAGGACTAGATAAAGAAAAGACCAGAATCTAGTACTACTGTTCCCGTGTCACAGAACCCTATACACCAAGGTACGAGTAAGATTTTGCACCCTATCCATGAGAATCTTGAAGAGGTGTCTAGACATTCTGAGTCAGACAATGGTACTTTTTTTAATTCATTATTTAATACACCTATTTAAGAAGATGTGACATGGAAAAGTAAAGGGCTTGCTAATGTCAAATATGCTAAAAAGAGAAGAGGCAGGAGTAGAAGTCGAAGCCATCACAGAGAATGCACCAATGATGTGCCTCCTCCTCCTATTGGAAATGATGTAAACCCTTTATTGTCTGAACATGTACTAGAAGGGGTCAATTTAATAGATCTAGATGATACATCGAGTTCTGATGTGACTTTGCCTGACCCTAATGATGTTTTTGGAGACATTAACTCCTTGAAACGGGAAATCCAAGAGCAAGTTGAGCTCAAGGTGAAAAGAGAAAAAGAAAGGGAAGTAGAGTTGAGGAATGTTGTGATTGAAAGGGATAGGTTGACGAGATAGTTGAAAACAATGAAGTTCCTGAACCAAGAAGAACCTAAACCAAGTGTTGAGGGTTCGATTGTACAAAAGATTGCTAATAAGGAAACAAAGCATGTGTCTAAAGAAAACCCAGTAGGCCACATTGATGTCCAATCCAAACCTGCTAACCCAAAACCCTCAAATCATATTAAGTCTCAATCGAGTAATACAAGCCTTAAGCTTGTCTTGGATAAGGGAAAGAAAAAGGTTGAGGGGATTAAAATAAATGAGAAGGTGACTCCCCATTTCACTCAACAAGATCTCCCACTACATGTGTCATCTCAAATAGAGTCTGATTAGAAAAGGCTAGGAAGGATATTGAGGCTCTAGCAGAAGAGTTGGAGAGAACAAAGATTGAGGCTGCAAATGTAGAAATGAAGAGGAAAATAAGTTTCCTAAATATGTCAAATATGGATGAGGCTACACAAGCTGCAACCTCATCAAATCACCAAGATGCCTTAAAGGACGGTCCTAAAATTAATCCAAAACCCATCATAAATAATTCTAGCCTGAAGACTCATACAACTAGGTTTGTAAATCCAAATCAGGACGGTCCTAGGATACAAGATTTAGGGTATGGTGATGATTCTCAAAAGAATGAAGGATTATTTCAATGGTGACCTATACAGTTGGAAAGGTATAGGCCATTATTCTTTGATGGCATCCCTAGTTATCCAAATCCCATCCCTGTTGACTTGAGAGAAAAGATGAGTAAGTTTTCCGGCAATAATGTTGTGACAGCAGAGGAACACTTGAAAGCTTTTATGGATATACTAAATGATTATGAGGTAGAACATGAAGATGTTGTAATGAAATTGTTTGTACAATCTCTGGTAGAAGATGCAAGGGATTGATATAGATGTCTATCTAATGCTAGTATTGGTTCATGGGATGAGTTTGAAAAGTGTTTCAAGGAGCAATATGGTGATAAAACTAATGCAAATTTCACGCTAAATGAGTGTAATAACATCAAGAATTCATTGAATGAGCCTGTGATAGAGTTTAATTTAAGATTTCAAAAAGCAATGTATAATTTGTTCCAAATTTTAAGGCTTGATGAAAATGTTTGTTTAACTACATATTTCAATGCTTTTGATGCTAAAATGGCATATCTCCTCAGAGATAAAGACCCTCGGACTATGAGGGATGTATTTAGGGTGGCTATAAATATTGAAAGTAACAGAAGAGCTTTTGGGAAATATGGTAGGAGAGAAGAACCTAGACTTTTAAAAAATCCTAAGAATAAGACTGAGAAGCTTCCAACTGCAAAGCCTAAAGATGATGAAAAGTGGGAAAAGGTTTATAGTACTTTGAAATACATAAAGAAAACTATTGCTAAGAAAGAGAAGGGTATAGGAAATGAAAGAAAATCCAATAATAAAAATGATAGGCTACCTAGATTGCAAAATTATCCTTACAATACAAATTGGAAAGATGGAAAACCAATCTTGCCTAGCCAGAAGCTTAAAAATGATCAACATACACCAGACCCCTTGCAGAAACATTCAGTAAATCTAGTACCGGATAGACCATGGTGTGAAGTGTGTGAAAATCCACATGATCAAAATTAATGTGGTGTTGCTCAATTGCTTATTGCTGAGGAAATAGAGGAGGATGATCATGAGCAGACATCAGAATATGAGCAAGACGATGTAGATGTTTGTATGGCTAGATCATACATTAATGAGGTAGAATGTTCCTCTAATGATGAAATACAAGAAGCTGATGTGGATAATCAGAGGCAGAGAAGTGAGATGTATCATCAATAGGTCTTTTTTGATGAGGAAGGTGATTTTGATCATAATGCTTGCAATATGGAGCAGGTTGAAGATTCAGTGTCCTTAAGGAGATCGTCAGAAGAAGAGATTGCAAGATTGATTGAGGAAATGGCTGCTCAAATGAGAAGTTCACTTCAATTGAGAAATAGGATTGTGGGTGGTGAGTAGGGTAAACCTGTTGGTTTGTTTATGAAAGAGAAAAAGGATAAAAACAAAGGTGTTAAGGTTGACAACAAAAAGGATGTTGTGAAAGTCAAAGAAGTTAAGAGTGATAAGGTTTGGGAAAAAAATAACAAAACCCCAAAGCCTCAAGAAGATGTAACTGCATCATTGGTGAAGACCAAGGTGATTACAAAGTTAGTTGAACCTGCTGCAGAGGATCCGATGCAAAAGAAGCTAGGAGGAAGTAATCAACCAGAGAGAAAGGAAAATGATGAAGGTATGATGTCTAATTTTCCTAAATATACACCTATGGATATGTTTCATGTTCTTTCTCAAGTTAAAGTAATTGTACCTTTGCTAGAAATGATGATAATAAATGAACACAAAGAGAAGACAATAGCTTTGATCACAGATGTTACTGGTAATAAGACTAAACAAGGAAGTGGTAAATAAGTGAAAGATAAAGAGAAAGAAAAGGAAGTGGAGGGAATTGTGTCACAAATTCCCCTTGTGTATTTAGGAAATTCTATTACAATGTGCCTTGAAAATATAACCCCTTTTTTCTTAAGTGTGCATATAAATGGGAAAACTTTAAGGAACTGTATGATAGATTCAGGGGCATCAAATAATTTTATGCCATTCAAAATAATGGAGGAAATGGGCTTGATAGTAGATACTGCTCAAGGTAAATGTTATGCTATGGATTCAAGAGAAGTGCCAGTTATTGGAACTATCAGAGCATTGACTTATAAATTGACTCAGTACCCTGACAAGGATTTAGTCATGACTGTATTAGTTGCAGACATCCCACCTCATTTTGGAATGCTCTTGTCAAGAAAATGGAATGCATCAATGGGGGGTAACATGCAATGTGATTTGTCATTTGATACTTTCTCTATTGATGGTAAGGATGTCAAAATTGAAAGGGAATCAAAAGTATCTCATATGATTGAGCATGGCCCGATTGAAAATATGACATGTTTTATTGACAATGGTATAAATGAATTTAGGGTTGAGGAATTTCCTAACAATTGTGATATGCCTACTACATTGATTGATACAGAAATAAAATAATTATCAGAATGTGATGACTTGTGGACTATGTATTTTGATGGTGCAAGTTCAAAAGAAGGGTCTGGTGCAAGTGTCTTGTTACGATCACCAAGTGGAAAGACATTTAGGTTCTCTTTCACTCTATTATTTGAATGCACAAATAATGTGGCGGAATATGAAGCCTTATTATTAGGGTTGAGATTGGCTGGAAAACATGGGATCAAGAAGCTCAAGGCAATTAGGGATTCTGAGCTTGTGGTTTCCCAAGTTAGATCCAACTATGTATCAAAGAACAAGAGGTTGAAATAATATAGGAATGTTGTTTGGGATTAATTGGAGAGCTTTGATGCATTTTGCATAGGATGGATGGAGAGAGGTCAAAATAAGGTGGCATATTTATTAGCCAATATTGCAGTAAAACCAAATGATATGACTTATGTTGGAATTTCAAAGGTTGAGGTGCAAACCAGGCCATCTGTTCCTAATAACATAAAAAATTGGCAAGTTTTTGATAATGATGATGATATATTGAGGTTTTTGAATTGTGTGGGTGAATATGAGAATCAAGAAATTGACTTTGGAGCTTTTGTTGAAAATGTTGATGGTAAGGATACTATATTTGGAAATGAGGTCATTTAGTTAAAGACAAACACAATTCCAAAGGGTCTAGTTGTACTAGAAAGAGTGTTTGATAATTAGGATAAGACAAAGGCTAATCATACTGTTTCTCATCCTGATGACTTGGAAGAGATAAATCTTGGAACAGAAGCATCCCCAAAGAAGGTGTATATTGGAAAGAAAATGTCACCAAAGGTGAGAAGGATGTTAATTGACTTATTAAGGAAGTTTAGGCATGTGTTTGCATGGTCCTATGATGACCTTAAGGAATACAGGGAGGATCTTTTCCAACATGAGATTCCTTTGCGTGATGATGCCAAGCCATTCAGACAAAAGAAAAGGCCTATTAATCCCACTTTGGCCCCCAAAATGCAAGAAGAATTAATGAAACCAAGAGATGAGAGGGTCATTAAGCCAATCAAACATTCATCCTAGGTATCAAATTTGGTACTAGTAAGGAAGAAAAATGGAGACATCAGGCTATGTGTAGATTTCAAAAATTTGAATGTGTCTTCATTAAAAGACAATTATCCATTACCCAATATGGAAGCTATGTTGCAAAGAGTGACAGGTTGTGAATTGATGTCTATGATGGATGGTTTCTCTGGTGACAACCAGCTCATGGTCAAAGAATCTGAGCAGTTTAAGACAACTTTCACTACACCTTGGGGAACATATGTTTATGTGAGAATGTCGTTTGGTCTAACAAATGCAGGGGCTACTTTTCAGAGAGCCATGGATGTGGCATTCTCAAATTTCATTAAATTTTTTTTTGTGATTTACTAAGATGACTTGACAGCATATTCTAAAAAGGAAGAGGATCATTGTGAGCATCTGGAGAAGATATTCATTAGAGCTTTGGAGTATGGTATTTCTTTGAATCCAAAGAAATGTGTGTTTGGAGTACTAGAAGGAAAATTATTGGGACATATAGTTTCCAAGGATGGAGTAAAAATTGATCCAGAGAGGGTAATTGCAATTGATAAAGTTCCACAACCCCGAAATGTCAAAGGAATACAATCTTTCTTTGGACAAATAAACTTCTTAAGGAGGTTTGTGATGAATTTTGCTGAGATAGTTCGCCCTACTTCCAAAATGCTCAAGAAAGGAGCCAAGGTTGAATGGGATGAGGAGTCTATACAAGCTTTCAAAGCCATTAAGCAAGCAATAAAGGAGGCTCATGTGTTAAGAACCCCTGATTTTTCTAAACCTTTACATATTTTCTCATTTTCTTCTTTCCACACAATTGCAGTTGTGTTGTTGCAAAAGAATGGAGAAGGTTTTGAACATCCTATATCCTTTTTCAACAAATCTTTACAAGCTGCAGAACTTAAGTATGATATAAATGAAAAATAGGCATATGCACTAGTAAAAGCAGTAAAGGATTTTAGGCCTTATTTGATGGGAGCTACTATAATTGCTTATGTTCCTAGTGTTGTTGTTAAGGACATCTTCACACAACAAGAAGTGTCAGGAAGAAGGTGTAGGTGGATAAATAGGATTCAGGAATTCAATATCAAGGTTCAGATTACTAAACTGGTAAGAGGGAAAGGATTGGCCAAGCTTATGGCCCAAAGTAATCTGGAAGCAAATCAGATAAAATTGCTAGAAGAGAAGAATAGATCGCACATATGTGATATAGAGCATTTTGAATGAATTTTCCTCCTACTTTTTCACGTCATCACCGAAAAAGGAAAAAATCAATGAAAAAAGAAAAATCTGACTTTGTAGAACCCAAAATCTAGAAGCTTCTAAGCTTGTTAAAAAGGGGTTTGGATGGGTGTTATAGTATGATGAAAAACATGATTATTCACAAGATTGTAATAGGTTTTTGCACTAGATAATAAAATCATTGGATGGCTACGGTTTGGAGGATGTAGCTCGGATTGGGTGAACCACGTTAAATTCTTTGTGTTGTAATTTTAGTTTCTCTGTTTATTAATTAAATCTGCATTTAATTGTTAGATATCTTCCTTTCTAACCCTAACAAGTGGTATCAAAGTGGGTTGTGTTTTGATTATTGTCTATAGGAAGTTCTCACGGTTGAGTGGGAGTAATGGCAGACGAGGTTAAGAAGGTTGAGAAGTTTAATGCGCAGAACTATTAGTTATGGAAGATGCAGATGGAGGACTACCTCTGTCAGAAGGATTTATGGAGGCCATTGGAAGGGAAAACCAAGAAACCCGCAAGAATGTCTGATGAGGACTAGGATATTTTGGATAAAAAGGCTCTTGGCAGTATTTGTTTATGCCTGGCACAATTGGTAGCTTTCAATATTACAACAACAAAGACAACTCAAGAGTTGATGGAAACCCTGGCGAAGTTATATGAAAATCCTTCCGCTTCGAATAAGGTATTTCTTATGAAGCGTTTATTTAATATGAAAATGGTAGAAGGTGGGTCAATTACTGATCATTTAAATGAGTTTAATACGGTCACCAGTCAATTAACTTCTATAAAAGTAAACTTTGATGAAGAAGTTAGGGCTCTTTTGATTTTGTGTTCTTTGAAAGCTGGAATAGCTTGGTAATGGTTGTTAGCAATTCTATTTTTGGTTCAAATACATTGAAATTTGATGATGTTGTGGTGTTATTTTGAGCGAGGAAATTCATAGGAAAAGCTGTGGAACATCCACATCGGTAGTGTTTTGACTGCAAAGCATGGGAAGAACAAAGGAGAGAGGAAACAATTCCAGAAATTGTGGGAAGTCACAAGGAAAATCAAAGGACAGAGGGTCCCAATCTAGAGACAAGAGGGATTGCTGGTAATGTGGTAAGTCGTGTCATTTAAAAGAAAGATTGTTGGTCTCAAAAATAAAGAAGGAGACAAAAGGAAGAAAGTAAAGAGGAAAATGTGGTAAGTAATAAATCTGATGAGGATGCTTTGATTCTTTCCCTTGATAATGCTGATGATTCTTGGGTGTTAGATTCAGGGGCTTCATTTCATGCTACCCCCATAGAAGTTATTTTCTTGATTATGTCCAAGGGGACTTTGGGTTGGTTTATTTAGGAGATAACGAACCATGTTAGATTGTTGGAAAGGAAAGAATCAAGATTAAGTTGCAGAATGAAAATCATTGGATACTACATGAGGTAAGGCATGTTCCAAAGTTAAGCAGAAATTTAATTTCAGCAGGGCAACTAGATGATGAAGGTTGTGTTGTTACATTTAGTGATAAAAATTGGAAGGTCACAAAGGGTGCCTTAGTAGTAGAAAAATGTGTGAAAGTAGGCACCTTATATCTTTATACATGTCATATTGTTCCTTCTACTTTAATTGTTATGGAAAAAGGTCAATGTTCAGGAACAGTTGCTGCAATTCAGCAGGTAGAAGATCATACAGTTGTTGTGGACTCTGAATCAACACTGTGGCATAATAGACTTGGGCATATGAGTGCAAAAGGTATGAAATTACTTTATTCAAATAATGTTTTACTAGGTCTAAAATGTGTCAATATGGATTTCTATGAAATTTGTGTGTATGGAAAACAAAAGAGAGTAAGTTTTCTCAAGGATGGGAAACAAAAGAAAGATGAGAAATTGGAGCTTGTGCATACGAATGTATGGGGACCAACTCAGGTATCTTCTCTTGGTAGCTCTCTGTATTATGTTACAATCATTGATGATGCAACTAGGAAGGTATGGATTTATTTCCTTAGGTAGAAATTTGATGTATTTGAAACTTTTAAAAAATGGAGAAGCGAAAATGTCTCAGATCTAATAATGGCGGTGAGTATTGCAGCAAAGATTTTGAAGGTTATTGTTCCTCTAATGGTATTCGAAGGCAGAAAATGGTTCCAAGGATGCCACAAGAAAATGGAGTGGCTGAGCGCATGAATAGAACAATAATGGAGCGTGCACGGACTATGAGATTGCATGTTGGGTTGCCTTTAAAAATGTGGGCTGAGACTGTAAACACTGTTGTTTATTTAATTAATAGAGGTCCCTCTAATCCTTTGGGTTGTGGTATTCTAGATGAAGAATGGAAAGGTAAGAAGGTGATTTATTCTTTTCTCAAAACCTTGGGTTGTGAAGCATTTGCACATGTAGATTATGAAAATAGAACCAAGCTTGATGCAAAATCAAAGAAATGTATATTTGTTGGATATGGAATTGATGAATTTGGTTATAGGCTTTGGGATTTTGAAAATCAAAAAATTGTGAGAAGTAGGGATGTCATATTCAATGAGAAAGTGTTGTACAAAGATCTATTGCTGCAGCATGAAAAGAAAGAAAATGATTATGAAGTGTTGGATGATATTCCAAACAATGATGTTTCAGTGATTCCTCATGCTAAGAAACAACAACAACAACAAATACCACAAAATCCTATGAATGTTAGATGATCTTCAAGGATAAGTAGACCTCCAGAAAGATTCTCTCCCTCTTTGTATACTATTTTGTTAACTGATGCTGGTTAACCAGAATATTATGATGAAGCTATGTAGGTGGATACCAAGGTTTAGTGGGAGCATGGAATGGAAGAAGAAATGGACTCCTTGCTGAAAAATCAGACTTGGAAATTATGCAAGTTGCCTAAGGGTAAAAAGGTTTTACCAAAAAAATGGGTTTATAGGCTGAAAGAGGAGGATGGAGGTAAGAAGAGATTTAAAGCTAGATTAGTTGTAAAGGGATTTGCATAGAAAAAGGGTATTGATTTTGATGATATTTTTTCTCCAGTTGTTAAAATGACTTCTATTTGTATTGTTTTAAGTATTGTGGTTGCTGAAGATTTGCATTTAGAATAGCTTGATGTTAAAACAACCTTTCTCCATGGTGATCTGGAAGAGGAAATATATATGGAATAGCCATAAGGATTTGAGGTCAAAGGTAAGGAGAAACTAGTGTGCAGATTGAAGAAAAGTTTATATGGCTTGAAGCAAGCACCTTGGAAATGGTACTTGAAATTAGATAGTTTTATGGCTGAGCAAGGCTATAGCAGGTGTAATTTTGACCATTATGTTTATTTTAAGAGGTTGGATAATGAAAACTACATTATTTTATGTTTATATGTTGATGACATGCTTGTAACAGGGTCTAACATGGATCACATAAGTGAGCTAAAACAATAGTTAGCAAAATCTTTTGCTATGAAGGATTTGGGGGCAGCAAAAAAAATCCTTGGTATGAAAATTTGTAGAGATAGGAAAAGTAGAAATTTTTTTTTATCTCAGGCTAATTATGTTGAAAAGGTGTTGCAGAGATTTCATATAGAGAATGCAAAAGTTGTCAGCACACCTTTGCCTAGTCATGTTAAATTGACTAAGGATATGTGTCCAAAGACACAAGAGGAGGAAGAAAAAATGTCCAAGTACCATATGCTTCAACTGTAGGAAATTTAATGTATGCCATGGTATGCACGAGACCAGATATTGCACGTTTCGTAGGAGTTTTTAGCAGGTATTTGAGTCATCCCGAAGTTGAGCATTGGAATGCGGTAAAATGGATTCTCATGTACTTGAGAGGTACATCCAATAATTGTTTATGTTTTGGAGGCTCTAATACTGATTTAAAAGGCTATGTTGACTTAGATTTGGCAGGGGATATAGATACCAGGCGGAGTACCACAAGTTATGTAATTACAGTTGGTGGGATAGCAGTGAGTTGGATTTCTCGATTGTAAAAGGTGGTTGCTTTATCCACCACAGAGGCAGAGTATGTTGTTGCAACCGAGGTGGCAAAGGAGATGATATGGTTGCAACTTTTCTTGGATGAGTTGGGAAAACAACAGGATAGAAATTAATTGTTTACAGACAACCAAAGTGCTATACATCTTGCAAAGAATTATGCCTTGCATTCTAAAACAAAACACCTACAATTGAGATATCATTTCATTCGGTCGATGTTGGAGGATGGATAGGTCAAGATGGACAAGATACATATAGATGTCAATCCAACAGATATGTTTACGAAGGCGGTGACAAGGGAGAAGCTGAGCTCCTCTTCAGCTTCAGTTGGCCTTCAAGGTTGAATTCAAGTATAACAGAGCAGTAGGGTCCAAGGTACTTATTTCTAGTGGGAGTTGTAAGTGCGTGGTGTCATCGGTCCTCTCCAAGTGGGAGATTGTTGGTATGTGGCCGATCATGCTATATTGTACACCGACATGTATCCTTGTCGGGGTCTGGGGCCGGGCTGGGCCCCGAGCAAGGGTTCAGGGGTGGCAACCCTTGAGAAAAATTTTCCTCCTACTTTTTTGCGTCATCACCGAAAAAGGAAAAAATCAACAAAAAAAAGAAAAATCTGACTTTGTAGAACCCAAAATCTGGAAGTTTCTAAGCTTGTTAAAAAGGGGTCCGGATGGGTGTTACAGTATGATGAAAAACATGATTATTCGCAAGATTGTAATAGGTTTTTGCACTGGATAATAAAATAATTGGATGGTTGCGGTTTGGTGGATGTAGCCCGGATTAGGTGAACCACGTTAAATTCTCTGTGTTGTAATTTTAGTTTCTATGTTTATTAATTAAATATGCATTTAATTTTTAGAAATATGCCTTTCTAACCCTAACAGATGGAAAGCTCTGGTGGAGAAATGGAGAAGGTGTCATGCTGAAGTGTGTTGACCGAGGTCAAGCACAAGAACTTCTGAGTGAGATGCATGGTGGAGTTTGTGGAGGACATTATATGGCTAAAACAACTGCACATAAGATAATGAGGGCTGGTTTTTGGTGGCCTACAATTTTTAAGGATGCACACCAACTAGTGAAGACATGTGATGCTTGTCAACGTTTCTCTGGTAAGTTAAAGTTTTCTGGTAACTTGCCTCTAAAACCAGTTATAGTACAAGCTCCATTCCAACAGTGGGGTATTGATTTTGTAGGAGAGATAGCATGTAAATCTAGTGGAGGCCACTCATGGATATTAGTGGCCACTGATTATTTCACTAAGTGGGTGGAAGCAATTCCAACAAAGAAAGCCACTAGTAAAGTGGTAATTGACTTCTTGATGAGCAACATATTGACTAGATTTGGATGTCCAAAAAGGATTGTGTTAGACAATGGAATGTGTTTTAGATTTGAGGAATACATAGAATTTTGTGAAAAGCATGGCATCCAAATTTCTTATTCATCACCATACCACCCACAGGGAAATGGACAAGCAAAATCAAGCAATAAAATATTGATGAAGATTATTAAAAGAATCCTAGATCAAAATAAAAAGGATTGGGATTCTAAGCTGAGATTAGCAGCCTGGGCAGATAGGGTAACTGTGAAGAAGGCAATAGGTTGTGCCCCATTTGACTTGGTTTATGGGATAAATGCCAGGTTGCCCCAAAATAACTTAATGGAAATGTATAAGTTTGTCCAGATGTATAATAACGAAATTGATGATGAGATGCAATTGAGAGTGGAAGCTCTTATAGAATTAGATGAAACCAGGAGGGAAGCTCAAAAGAGAAATGTAAAGTTGCAGTTGCAAGTAAAGAATTTGTATGACAAGAGGGCAACTACAAGGAGTTTCAAAGATGGAGATTTGGTTTTAATGTGGAATCTCAGACTAGAAGATAAAGTGAAACATGGGAAATTTGATGCAATCTGGTTGGGTCCATTTTTTATTAATGGTAAGTGGGGTGAAGATTCATACTTCCTCCAAGATATGAAGGAGGATATTCTTGAACTACTAGTTCATGGACAATTCTTGAAGTTATACTTCACTTGAAGTATTATTTTCCATGAACAGTAGTTTAGGTTTGTATATTTTGTATATATTTTGTACATAGTTTGGGTTGTTTTGTCCGAACAATCCCTTTTTGGTCGTCTCTGCATCTTGTTCTGCTCCACCTGAGATTTTGAATTCTCGCTTCATTCCAATGGAATGAATGTCCCCAACTGGACCCACTAATGGAACTTCAAAATTTTTCTCCTTATGTTCCATTCCTACCCTGCCTGGTGTTACTAGTCTTACGTGGTGTCAGAAATTTTTCCTTGGTTTGAAGTTTTAGCCTTATTTTCATGTAAAACCGTTATGTTTATTTTACGCCTTGGTTGGGATCTATTCCGCTGTTACTTTTTGAGGGGTCTTAAAATGACTTATGTCCTATTGTTTTGTCTAGGTTGAGTCACTTCGTTTTAAAATATTATTTCCTCCGCAGGGTTTTATTTTCCTAAGTCTTAGTTGGCCCTGTGTTTCATCATTTAAAAATAACTTATGTTGTTGTTTACCGTCTACCTAGTGATGTCCTCTTGTCCTTTTAATAAATTGTTTGTTTTGCAGAAGGATGAAATTCGTGCGACCGTTGATCAACTATCGTTTGATCTCAGTCATTGCCTGCCATCCTGCGATGGCCCCACCACAATGCTTTGGTTGATCGCGATATCACGGGTGGGCGCCATGTGTCCTTTTTGGCATGGTCGAAGGGATAATTTTATGTTTCGTCGATCAATTATTGTCAGATATCAACAGTTGCCCTCCATTGCGTAATCCAAAGTTGTAGGATCTTTACTGATCACGATATCACGGGCGGGTGCCACATGTCTCATTTGATGAAGCTGAAGGAATTAAGGAAGTACCATGGTGGGAAAGCTACTCGACGGTTAATGATAAGGTTGGCAACTGTGTTGAAGGAACAAGATCACTGATGCTCAAGATCTACAGTTGCTCTCCATTGTGTGATCCAAATTTGTAGGATCTTTATTGATTTCGATATCGTGGGCAACCGCCACATGGACTTCCTTGGTAGCGGTAAAGTACACACCTTATAGCTCCAAGGTGAATGAGGTAATTAATTTTGACTGGCCGACTGATGAATAATACCATAAATGGGTAACTAAATATATGACTAAGGAAGAGTAAAAGGAATGAGCTGCTAACAGGTGGTAAATCAGATGTTGTGGTTACAACGGTTTCCAATTTTTCTTTGATTGCAGTCTCAGCCCGGGTTTGTTATGGATTTTGTTTTTGCATCAACTTTCCTCAGTTGACATGATGAACGAGAATATTCTCCAGGGTGATGGTTGTTGTAACAAGTTTTGGAATATCACCAGGTGTGCCAATTGGCTGGTGACATGTGTACTTTCTGGCCCGATGCTTGTTTGCTCCTTCATTTTCTATAAGAAGGATTTCAAGGCCAGAAGTACGGGTTAGCAAGTTAGATAATTTTTGGTCGAGTCTAGGTGAAGTTGCAGAGCAAATTGTAAAGTCCAATGGTTTTAGAGAGAAATGCAATTTAGGTTCTAGGTCATTCTGTAATAGGTTTTGAATTCCTGGGGATTTAATGTTGTATAACAGTACTAGCATTTGAGTTGAAATGATAAATTCAAACTCATGTCTCTCCACTATACATGCATATTTGAATTTTGAATAAGATGACTAAGGGTTGTTTCATTCATCTCATGGTTGTGGTGTGTGTGATCATTATTTTAGCTTTATTTCAAGGAATTAATTAAAATGCTTGAATAGGGATTATAGGCGGATATGTTTTGTATAAGGATTTGATAAGTAGTATTGGGTTAGAATGCATATTGATAAATTTTTAATGCAATATTGTCAGGGATCTTATATGTTATGTATTAAATCTGCCATATACCTCTAGATGCTTATGAATTTGACTCCTGCAATGGATATATGGCGCTGATCTAAGTTGTACTTATTCGTGTAGTTCAATAATTGTTTTTCTTTGCCTAGAGCTTGCTACAAATTGCAAATCAATGACTATCTTATCCTGTGGATTGTGTTGTAATTATCTCATGCTCCAGATAGTTGATATTATCGATGAATAGCCAATTCTATTCGATATTATGCTATCGTGTTGAGCTACTTGGTGAGATTATCTATTATTTTTAATGTTGTTTATTATAATGGTGCAGAGGTTGTAAATACATTAAGGGATTACCCTCCTAGGTCTTGCAGAGCCCGAAGTGTAGGAGGCTTTTTAAAGTCCTTGTCAGTTGGTCCAGGTCCTTTGAGCTGCCCTTGATTGGAATTGGCAATTCCATAGGTAGTTTAGAAGACAAACCTGGTTACATTGTAAAAAAACCCAACACTAGCTCAACAACATGCTCGATGCCTTATGTCTTTGGTATGATGGTGGATCTTGAATTGCTACAACAAATGATGAAGAAATTTTCCCTTGAATGTCTTAGAAATGATCTTGAATACTCTATGATGCTCTTGTGAAGTCTTAGGATACTTGACTCTTGATTGCTAGGTGAAATAATTATTTGAAACCTTGTCTATATAGGCACTTCATCTAATTTATCATTTATTAGATCCCAAATGTTGACATTCATGAAATTTGAATCCAGAACATTGATTTCCTGCTCAAAACCCTAGAAATGGGCCAAATGGGACTCATACACCCAAGGTGGCATATATGTCCCATCTGGGTGGGACTCATAAGCCCAAGGTGGCGTATGAGTTGCACCAAGGTGTTTCAGACAGAGGAAATGTCGAGGAGTTAGGATATTAAGTGTATTTGTTGATTATGTTGGGATCTCGGTTGAAATAAGTTTTAGGATTCATAATAAAGGGTCTTAGGGGCTTATTAATGATGATATGAAGGTCATAAATGCAAGAGGGCCCAAAACTTAATGTGAAGGTGTATATAAATACACTTTACAACACTAAATTATGGCAAAATTAGGTCTATTTAGCTTTTAAAAGGGCCCTAAACCTAATGTGAATGTGTAAAACACATTACAACACTAGATCAAGGAAAAATTAGGTTTATTTTAATGTTAATCATTCCCAAATTAAGTGTGAAAAAGGGCTACTTTTTTCTACACTACACTATATAGCACTCAACCCTCATTGTATTAACACTCTAAGATTTATTCTTCTGATATCTCGAACTCTCAACCTTTGAGGACATTTGTTTTCCTTGAAAATTCTTGAGGTTTATTCTATTATTATTTTTGTTGAGGAATATTGCACATATTGTTTATAGAACTCTTGCATGGAAGGTGTCTTTGTTCCTTGTTTGATCCTATTGCTCTTTTTTTCACAATCCTATCAATAATGATTAATTACCAATAGTAAATATGATAATATAATATAATTTATAAACTAGATCCCTTTAGATAATTCACTAAATTGGAAGAGACTCCATGCATTGTATTAGAAAAAATCTTGAAACATAGTCTTATTATTTTTCCTCCAATTAAGCAAATGGATAACTCTAAGCTTACACCACACACAACTATTTTTTTTCATATCATTGCATACATAAACATTCAATAGATAGATGCATTATATTCAGGAAAAATCTTCAAGAAATTATAGACAAAGAGAAAAACTAAAAAATAATACTCGTGATTCCACAACTCCCTCACTTGATAATACTATTCATGGGAAAACATATCATACATGTCAAAAGGTTACTCTTTACATCTTAAATTGAGGTTATACTTGACATATAAAAGGAACTACCTGATATGAGAGATGAAAAATTTATTGCTTAGGCATTCTTATTTACACCTCTTATTTCTAGTCACATTTTTCTTTTTTTCCTTATTTTCTTAGCTTTAAGTTGTCATTTTTGGTTTAGGATTTTCTTTATGCCTATCCTTTACCAACCTTTACCTTTGTTTCCCACTTGGTTTGATCTTTTACCTATTAGTTTCATATTTTAGCTTCCACATCCTTATGTGTATAGGACTTTTGTTTATTCATGGTTTTATTTTTGTTGCCTAACCATTTTGGTTTCTCATTTACCTTATCATTGCTTACCATAATGTTTGTCAAATATTCCCATTCCTAGTATGATTATTTGCTTATACTTGTCCAAATTTATTATCATACCTATTTGTATGAAGTATACCAAACTATGTGTTGGATAAATGATGCTAGCATATATTTCCATGCAACATGTAGTTCACTCAATTTCATAGTTTGTGATGCATGTGTTTTAGTTTTGCATTCTAAATACATGGAAAAACTAGTTATATTTTTTTTGTCTATTTTTAGGGGCTATGATCTCTATAAAGACTTTCCTTGACTATTCATAAAGTAAGTTTGTAAGTCTTTTTGTAATTAAGAAGAGGACATGACCTCTATATTGAGACATGGTGTAATTTGTTTGAACATGAATAGAAGTTTTTTTGTGTGTGTTGAAATAATTTGTGCTTATTGTTCACCCCGTTTATTGTTAGTGTAATAGAATCTACAATATGATTCTCGTGACTCATCCTTTGACCATTGATTTCTTGTAGTTGATCCCACATTATCATTTCATACTTTTAGAATTTACATATTTATCAAGTACATTTACCAAGTACATTGACAAATCATACTTTATATTTACCACATTAGACCAAAGACATCATTTCTTTCGGCAACACCTTTATATTTGGAATATCTTAGGCCTTTTATTTCCACATGGGGAATCATTTGTTGCTTGCATCTTATGTTTTTATTGGCCTCATTATGTTAGTCCACTATGATTTATGGCGATATCTAAGAACTATGACTATGTGTGACATGACTATTATGAGAGTGGAATTTTTCCTTAATTACAATCACGGAAAGTAACCGTGACTATTTTGTGGATTTTTTTTATCCACAAGAAAGCATGCAACACATGGGAATGCCAACCTTTCTGGATTTGCTCCGAAAGGGCTTACTTTTTAAAGCTATTGTAATACAGCATGTGAGAGATTGCAGGGTTATGTTATAAATATTGGTAGGAATAATCCATGTCTAAGTTATTAAACATATAAAGTCAAAGTACATAAAATCTATGCCATTTTTTAAAATTTAATTTCTTCGGAACACCAAATACAGCCTAGATCATGATGATATGAGCAGATCGATACAGATCTGAAAAAAGTTTTAATTATGTATCCGACTCCATCCTCCCAACTTCTTTCCCTTGTCTATCATTAATGAGAAGATTGGGTTCAGATACTTGTTCATTTTTTTTTCCAACTACTTAAAACTGGTAGATGCATCCTCCGTTCGAAGGGAACAATAACTCATTTGATAATCTGTTTTCAATTATCGATCTCATTGCTACCGTTGTTTGAATAATTCAATATAAATTTAAGTTTGTTCTGGACGTTTTGAATTATTCTGATTCTCTACTCTGTTAAAAAAATATGATGGAAGAATACAAACTTTATGTAAGTCAAATTTTAGTTCAGGCTTGCTTTGCAGGCATGAATATCATAGTCAGAATTGCTCTGGACAATGGAATGAACCCTTTCGTATTTGTAGCTTATAGACAAGCTGTTGCTACACTTGTCATGGCCCCTTTTGCTTATTTTCTAGAAAGGTATATTCGTTATACGTAGTGCAAGCAAAGCAAAATCCAGATCTGAATTGAACTTTTAGTCTTTGTAGCCATGGCAATACATATAAAAAGGTTTGGATGAATGCTAGAATTGTGCGTATGCCTGGAAAAATGTACGTTGGTTTAGTATAATGATAGAATATCAACATCTCCAAGCCATATGCATAATTCCAATTTACTGTGCAGAAAAGAACGTCCTCCACTGACTTGTACTATTTTCTGGCAGATCTTTCTTCTTGCTCTTTCTGGGTAAGTAGAAACAATCATCTACTCAACATATAATAATTAGCTTCAAATTCTGCTTAATTTGATCATTTGGCGTTCGTGTAAGGAGACTAACTAGTGTAGTAATATTGCAGGATTACTGTGAGCCAGAATTTGTTTTTCACTGGCTTGGCATACACTTCGGCCACCTTTACAACTGCAATGACAAACCTCATTCCTGTTGTCACATTTGTGATGGCCATGGCTTTTCGGTATTGATTTAAGTTTAATCATTTATTTTATCCCATTTAGTTGGTGGCAATCTCACCAAATATAGCTTGTTAGTGCATCTCCTGCGAGACATTGATCCAGAAAATATCATTAACATATGAAATTTGCATTAGATCATACACTTTGTAGCAAAACTTGTGAGTAATTTTTTTCCTTTTCGAACACAGGTTTCATTCATCTGTATGATATATAATAAGCCAATTTACAGACTTTTTCCTAGACAATACATTTCTAGGAGGTATTTTCCACAGCATGTCAAATTGTGATATTGCTATCAGGATTCAACCGTGTAGTTCGACTCAAACTTATTGACCCATGTTTCATGAGTAGTGGTTCACAAGAACCCATCTCTCATTGACTTAGATGCAATGAATGCTAAGTGGACCATTCATTATCATGAGAGATGGGTTCTTGTGAACCACTACTCATAAAACACAGGTCAATGAGTTTGACTCGAACTACACGGTTATATCCTGATAGCAATATCACAATACATTTCTTATCAGGCCATTTGTATTTACTATTACACTTCGTAGAAAAAGTTTGAGACACTTCTTTATTAAATAATTCTCAGTAATAATATAACAATATGCGTCCCACATATTTGTATAAGAGCAATATAACCAAAGGGATGCTATGCGAAATTGTCCATAAGAAAACATAGCCATATGAAAATATTAGAGCGATATAACGATAATTCTGTTACATAATACAGCGCCCATGATAGATGTTACAAGCTTCCAGCACTATCAAGTAATCAATCATTGAAATAACCAGGAGTTTGATTATTTTAAGCATTCTGACTTTTCAGATATGAGAAAGTTGATATCAGAAGTAAGCGTGGACAAGCAAAAATAATAGGGACTCTTGTCTGTGTGGGAGGGGCTATGATTATGGCATTATACAAAGGCTCTACGCTTACTGGGACACTTCTCCAACTAAAACTGAGTACATGGTTTGTGGGTGCAGTGTCGTTGTTCGCTTCCATCCTTCTTTTGTCGGCATACCTTACTTTCCAGGTATGCATTGTCTCCTTCAATTCATTTGCACACTAAAAAAAATAAAATTATTACAGTAATCATATGTATATAGAAAGAAAAATGATCAATATTTCCCGGACAGGTCTCTGTTTTGAAGAAGTATCCCGCTCAAAAATCATTCTTAGCATTGGCATTCCTGCTAGCCACATTCCAGAGCACAGCAATAGCCTTAATATTTGAGCCAAAGATCTCTTCCTGGAAACTAAAGTGGAACATGGAGCTTCTGAGCATTGTGTTCTCGGTCAGTATATCAAGCTTTATATGCCAGAACTTCCAAATGTTTTCAAAATTTACACAATAAATATTCATGTTAAATGCTATTAATGCAGGCAGTATTGGGTTCAGCATTTACATTCTTTGCTCAAACGTACTGCATCAATGAAAGAGGACCTGTCTTTCCAGCACTCTTCAATCCATTATCTACAATTTTAGTTGCAATCTTGGAGCTGTCGGTCTTTCATGCGAACCTTTATGTGGGAAGGTTAGATAATTTCTTGCACATAAAACTTTCACTCATAGAGAGCGAGCAGCCTATACAATATCTTTAGTCATGCATGCATGCCAAAAATTATTACTGTTATCTCGAGATTTTTTGTCACTGGCTTTCACCTGTTTTGCAGCGTGGTAGGAGGAGTTTTGACAATCGCAGGACTTTACACTGCTCTGTGGGGAAAAGCAAAGGATAAAGAAGAAACAAACCCATCAGAAGATGGGGTGGAATACGGATCTACCAACACCATTGAAGATTGTACAGTTGAAATTAAGCAGCCTTTGTTAAGATAAGAATCATATCATCAACACCAATTTCAATTAGATACAGAAATTTCTCACTAGCTGACTGCAACTTGTTAGTGCAATTAACTATATGCAAATTGTTTCCAACTCTCTGTTACGTTGGTGTTTCCAACTCTCAATTACGCAATTAACAACTGTTGTTAACTGTTGCAAAGCTTGGGATGGCTCAGCTGTTACTTGCTTTAGTATAAGCTAACTAATGGAAACTCTCTGTTGTTTTCCTTCTTTTCTTCCTAGGATTTTTCTCCTACGGTGGTTATATATTTGTAAATCTATGCATTGATAAAATAAGAATGAGGTCAGTTTATGCAAATTCGTTTTTCTATGCTTGATCAAATGTCTTTGTAGATCTGCAGAATTTAACATGATATTAGAACGGGAGGAGGTAATTTCAAGCCAATAGTTGAACAGATTTGTTGTATTTAGTAGGCGGTTTTTAAATTTGGAGGGCACCTCTTACATCTGCATAGCAGAACTGAGGATATCCCCTCACGCCATCCCCATTTTCGTGGCTCCATAGGTGACCCCCACATCATTCCTCCACTAGTGTCTTTTGGTGCTGTGATTTCTCTATGGAACCCTCAGACGTGAGGAGTTTACAAGGCCAATTCCCTTCTGTTTCTTCCAAGAGAGACCCGATTGACATTGGGGCCCAATATCTACCCGGAAGGCTACGCTAAATCATTTGGAGGCTCGATTTCGGAGGTCTGTGATTTGCAATTACAGAAATTTGATTTTTTTTGCAGGTCAGTCTCTGAATTTGGAGGTCGATTATTCCCATTGGAGGCTGCATATCATTTCTCTGTTGCAGGCTGTGTCTGTGCAGGCCGCTTTCTTCACACAACATAGCATTTTCAACTTGGTGTGATTTATGAGGAAGCGCTATTGAAGGTGCGATACCCTATAGCATGAAAAGAAGACACAAACCCACGAATCCGCCACCAACGATTTGAATTTGCTGCCCAACGTGGAATTCACCCAGCGTGGAACTTGAGACCACGCAATCTCTCCAACCCTTGAGACCTTAGTGCAAGGAGTGGTAGAATAAGTCACCTAGTTTGGATGCAATTTTTTTTGCTGCTTGCGAGTGACTTGCAAAGCAATGATAGCGCCCAAATCAGAGGAGTAATCCCTATTCACTCATCACATAGTGTGCTTGTTGTATTATGCATGTCTCCTATAGACACTCAAAATTGTCTTTGTCATAACAGTACTTAGTCGATACATGACCTTGTAAAACATCTTGCAATATTTTACCCTAGGTCATTATATTATCCCGTTTATTCCACTTAATCACCTTTCCAATTAATTAGATAAATCTTATTAAATATTTGAATTAATCCATCACTTATTACCACATTGCAACATGTGTCACATGACTACAACTCTTCACATGCACAAATAATTTAAATAATTTTATTATTTAAATTATGATATTCTCACTCACATCCTATTTTTAGCCCCATTCATTGTTCATCATAGGCATCTTTTCTCTCTAAAATAAATAAAAGAATCTCACTTATTCCTTCACATCCTAATTTTAGCCTCATGTCACAACCCACTTAATGTGCATCATAAATACTAAAATCAACTTTTAATCTTTGCCATACATATCACCCATTTGACTTTTAATCTTGGCAATCGAATCAAAACATCTTTTGCCTATAAGTTAAGTTTTTCACAGGCCATTTGAGATCAAATCTTCTTCTAGTATCCACACTCTACCAAAATTTCCTCCAATCATTCAATCTTTTAAAATCTTGCATGCTTATGTGAGGTGGAGAAAAGCAATAGAGGGTGATCCCACAATAATGGGTTACAATTTTTTGCCAAACTTGACATTAAAATCAGGATTTTTTTACCAGACATTCACTTTCTTACATCTATAGCAGTTAAACCATTAAGGTTTTGAAGATGAATCAAACTAGTTATTTGTTAGATATTTTGTGTAGATTCTAATTATATTTAAAAAAAATAAATTAAAAAATAAATTGTGAATCATTTTATGTAATTTTTAATACCTTATTTTTTCTACTAATCAGCATTTTAAAAAAGTGATGTTCACTTCAGCGCACATAACTTTTTTTTATAGATAGAATACAATTTTGATTTTTAAAATGCAAATTTTTTACACCAATATCTAGGGGATGGATATTTTTTCATAATTTTTTGTTACATATTTTTTTTTAATTAATTTTCCAAATCAGCGTAATTATAATTTGGACAGAGGTGTACTTTGGCACGCATAACTTTTTTTGTATTCATTTGAATTAACTTTTTTTTTTTTTTTGGAATAAGGACATCAATACCTAGGGCACATGTTTTTTTTAGAATTTTTTTCTCTATTTTTCTATTTTTTCATGTGTGAAATAAAGAACTTGATGTTCCTTGAAAATCCTACATTCACAAGAAATAAAAAATAAATATAATAATCAAATTAAACATGTATTTAAAATTATATTTTTTAGGAAGCTTATAATAAGGGCTATAGGCTTACAAAGCATAAATTTTAAATGAATTCATTTGATCACCCAAAAGGTAAATCAAAAGTGGTTTTTTATCAGCATTTTGATAAGTGTAGAGGAGACTCGATTATAGGTATGGTTTAAATCTAACAAGGTTCTATCCAAGGGGGTTTGATCTAAGGGGTTTGATCAATCCCTCTTTAATTAAAATAATTTAAATGGAACCTTTAAAGTCATAAATCATTGTATTTTCTAAAAATATGTGATTTCAGGCAAAAATCAGGATGTCCCAAAAAGTGTAACCCATTATTCTGGCAGCACCCTAGAGATAAATCAAATCTAGCTTGGAGATCAGTTTTCTTTGCTTTCATGTTTGCATTTCATGCTAGTTTGTGCTTCATTGTGCTTGTTAGGGTTTCACTATTAATGTTTATGCTTTTTCCCTAAAATAATTATCCCTAACTACATTTTCAAATGATGGTAGCGATGGGAGAGTCGTGATTTTATGTGAAAGGTGTGTGTTCTTGTCACACCACACACTCACCCTGAACCCATAGTAAAGGCAATTCAATTGCCAAAGGCCGCAACCACACCATCTCTCTACAGTCAATTTGGTTTGGACAAGTTGTGACTAGGTGACCATTTTTCCATCTTGCAAGCTCGTTCCCATTGAGGCATTTACAGTGTAGCTTGAATTTACCTTGAATTTGCAATTCATGTGAATTTTTAAGCCACTTGAGTTGTTCACAGGCTGACTGACCTCGTGGGAGGTGCATGAAAAATTTGGAGGTAGTGTTTCACACTGCAGGGCTTATGTCATTTGGGGGAGGGTGTGGTCCCTCTCAACCATTAGCCCTTGCTCATATGGGGTCTTTAGCCCCTGGTTTGTTCCAGTCCATGAGGGAATAAAGGGAGCATAAACAATTCATTCATGTGCTTGCATGTCACTGCATGTGAAGGAGAAGTTTCCTTTTTTGCTTTTTGCATTCATTATTGGGGGATTATACATAAATTTTGTAATCATGAACTAAGATAAAGTTCCACTTATAGGGGGTTAATCATGTCTCTTTGAACCATTGATTTTTGGGTTTCCTATGGACAACTCTAGCTCTTTTAGGGTTTTTCATCTAAAAGGAGAGAGACAGGGCCCAAAAATGTTAAGGGTTTATTCAAATTATGTTATGTATGATGTTGTCTAAACTAAATGAAGTAAATTAAATGCAATTAAGTGATTTAAATGAATGAATTTGAATGTAAAACTAAGATTTAAACTATGTTTTAAAACATGTTGCAATATGCAAACAATGAACTAAATGAAGAAATAATGCAAGACATAAAGAAATGAAATGAAACAGAGTGCACCTGGGCAATGTTTGATGAATCTAGAATGTTGTGGATGTTGATTGAAATCATTGAAATTTCACAATGGGACTCATTCGCCCAAGGTAGCGAATTAGTCCTCCTATTGGTGAAAAAGTGTCAGAAATTGGTTTTTGACTGTCGGGATCTAGAATCTAACAAAATTCAAGTTTTCAGTTCTAAGGTGGGACTCATTTTTCACTAGTGGTGAATCAGTCCTCTCCCAAAATTTTGAAAAATTAGGAGACAACTCTACAACACCAGATTTGGAAATCTCTGATTATCGGGTTGTTGAAGTCAATTTTGTAGGAAATAGACATAAAACCTTCTTCAAACTTGAAATATGAATGATTTGACTTGAAGCACCTAATTGACTTGTTTTTCAATCTTTAACACTAAAAAACTTGTTAAATATACATACCTAGGTCTGCAAACACACATGAAATAGGGAGAAAATGGTTGAAGGTTAGCAAATAGGGGTTTTCCTTTGTCAAACCCCACTTTTGGTAATCAAAACCTTAATGAAACAATGAAATGAAAGAGAATGATAAACTAATAACATGCAATAGCTATCAACTTACCAAACCCTTGATAATGAAAATCTAAAGTAATGTTAATGGATGCTCCAAAGTGCTTGAATATTGCTTGAATAGATGTTGTAGAATTCTTGAATGCTTGAATATGATGTGTGAATGTTGAAGAATTGTAGGGGATGTAAAATGAGATGAAAACCACATATTTATACACACTTGTGCCTTAGTTAACCGTTCATACCTCATCATAGGCCGACATCAAATGTTTTTGAATAAAAATCTGAAAGAAAAATTTAAAAATTTGGAATTTGGAATCAAGGGGGACTCATTCACCACCCATGGCAAATGGGTCCCACCTAGGACCTGAAAATGGGTGTTGAGAATTAAGTTGTATTTAATGTTGTTTTTTAGGTTAACATTCAAAAATACACTTAATTTTAAGACATATGAGGGCATAAAGGGGTCAAATAAAGCATGAGAAAGGGATAAATAATGAAGATGTGCCTAGAAAAGTTTGAAATCTTGTTACAAGACTTTACAACACTTCAAAATAGGACTTGTTTAGTGATGAAAAGGTGATTTTTAGGTGAATTGCAATAAATAAAGTCTAGAAGAATGTAGAAATGTCTTATAACACTTCACAACACCTTCACAAGACATCGTTATTTGAATTTTAGTACCTAAATTTGCATGTTCAAGCCATGTTACAACATAAAATCAGATCAAAATATATCAAATACCATGAAACAAGACCAAAAAGGACATGAAAATGACAAGGGGCCATTTTTCTATGGAACACTCTTAAACAACATTTTCGCCATTATGTTGTTAGACTAACTTCAGATAACTTTTTGTTTTGGAAAAAAGGGATAAAGAGTCATTTCCTTGAGCAAGATCTACTACCCTATCTCCTTGGACTCATTCCTGAGCCAAGTGACTATGGTGAAAAGAATGCATGGTATATTGATTTCCCATCAGCAACACCTATTGTAGATCTAGATTCTAGAGATTCTTCTTTGAGATCCTCCAGTGATTCATTATAATTGGATCATTCATGTCTTTTGGATTTAGTCCATTGGGACCAATTTCTACCAAACATTTATTTTTTGTTTGTAGAATCCCTCATTTTAGATCTAAATGACACTATTGAGGACATATGTCTTCTCTTTGAGGACCACTCTTTTTTCCTTGCATTTGTTGCTACTTCTTAGTTATGTGTTACTTCTTCGAAAGCTTCCAATGGCTTCTTGCAATAGGGCATACATAGTCTTCCTAATTCAAGTTTTTGGGATGATCTCTTGACAAGAGTTTCAAACTTGTTTATGGAGATACATATTTCAAATTTCAAGGAAACATTTGAGGGGCTATCTCTCCTCTTTGATGATAATCATTGTACAAATATTTTCAAACCATCATTTTCTTTGGATTATTCTCTATATCAGTCTCTAGAAGATTTTGATGTGTGGTGCAAGAGCACCTGTTTGATTTCTTGCATCCATGAGGCCATTTGTAAATAGTCTCTCTATTTGTGTATTGAATCTTATAATAAGGTTTATCAAACTATTCTAGAGGTGTTTGAGTCTTAGGAATTCACATTTTAAGTCATTTGTCAAATAATGTTTAAGGTTGTTCCATATTGTAAAAATTGTAAAAGTTGCTCAAGAAAGTTGTCAAGCAACTTGTCAAAAAGTGTCATTAAGGTGTTTTGTCAAAAAACTAATCAAAAAGTAGTTGAAAATGGTTGGTTGTGGTTGGAAATTTATAAATACACCCTTAAAAACTCGAATTGGGGGTTGGAGACATTATTTTGAACTTTGATGAATGGCAACCTCAAGTTTTGTGTGCATTTTCTGATTTTCACATTTTTTTCAGGCTGAAGTTGTGATTTGTATGGCCCAGTATGGACTCAAATAATGTATTATAATATATGGATGGAAATATCTATGTTTCTAGTTTCCAATTATTTTTTTCTCATTGAATTTTATTGAGTTTTGTGGATGATATGACTATTTTGGTGAGACTGCCTATTCTAACAATATTGTGCAAAATTTATAGTCTGAAAAATGTGATGGTACGGATTGTAAAGTCTATATTTTTTATCTGAAACTAATTTTATTTTTTTTACATATGAATCTATTTTCATTAGCTTCAAGTCTCATCATATTTCATTAATATTTGAATAAGTTATGACTATTTTGTGAGGGCGGGTCTAAACCCTACCTAGGGTTTGCAGTTTTGGGAAAAATACAATAACTTTCGTTTCCACCATTGGATCTTCATAAAAATTGGAAGAAAAGTCTATAACTATGTTTTCTTCAATATCACTAGAGAAATTGGATTCATTATTTTTTTTTGGAAATTATTAATGATTTTTCGTTGCATTAAAGTGTGGGTTGTCATAGTTACGTTTCCAATGTGATATACAATGCCTAATAGCATGTGTTATACAAAGATTGTTTTGGATTATTATTGAAGGTTTGTGAGATGTGTTATTGAATCCTCTAGGTTTGCATCAAATTGGTATTAGGGTCTAGTAAGGTCTGGGTAGAGGAAGAGTTTTTTTTTGTGGTTGTGGTTGTGGTTGTGTGTTGTATTGTGCAGGTTGAGGAAGGAACTTGATTGCCTAGGTGAGACAAGGTGAAGTGGAAGCAAGGAGATACTTGCTTGTGAAGATGGATTTGTTGAAAATATTAGAAAGATATTTGCAGGTTGAGGATTCATGAAGGAAGAAGAAAAGAGAGGAAAATGAGTTGAGAAAGATGGAGAGAAAGAAGGCAAGACAAATAGAGTTTGAGAAATCCATCAAAGAGATGAGACAAGAGTTGGAAAGATTATCCAAGGAACATGAAATTCTTAAGAAATCACTAAGGAGTTGGCATATACCAATGTCAAAGAGGTTAAGATGGCCTCTAAATAAGATTATGAAGAAGCAAAAAAAATAGAAGAGGGCAGCAAATTCAGTCAAAGATGAAGAAGACTTATGGGCACAATATGCAGCTATTGAAGAAGAATGGGATAGTAAGGTTGGTGATGGGTATTTCAAACAAGAGGAAGAGGAACTCATCAAGGTGGACAAAGACAAGGAAATTGAGGTTGCAAGTGAATTGGTGTCAAGATTGGATAAGTTGGTTATGGGTGAACAGGAATTTGAAGTACAAGAAGACAAGGAGGAGACCTTAAGGTCTCTATATTGTGTTTCTAATTTTTCTTTGGACTATGTATGTGCAGGTTATGAAGGACAAAGTGAAGGATATGATGATCTGATAAAGTTTTGGGACCTCCAAGTTGCAAGAATGACTGATAGAAGAAGGCATAAGAAGAAGAAAAGGAAGAAAGGACCAATGATGATTGAAAAGAAAAAGGAAAAAGTGCAAAGTAACTGGAAGAATGAGAAGAAGACAATTCAAAGGGGCTTGAATTCTTTTTCCCCCAGGAATTTGATGCAGGAGCACCTGTTTGATTTCTTACCTGAGCCATGAGGCCATTTGTAAATAGTTTCTCTATTTTGTGTATTGAGTCTTATAATAAAGTTTATCAAACCATTCTAGAGGTGTTTGAGTCTTAGGAAGTCACGTTTTAAGTCATTTGTCAAATAATGTTTAAGGTTGTTCCATATTGTAAAAATTGTAAAAGTTGCTCAAGAAAGTTGTCAAATGACTTGTCAAAAAGTGTCATTAAAGTGTTTTGTCAACAAACTAATAAAAATGTAGTTGAAAATGGTTGGTTGTGGTTGGAAATTTATAAATACACCCTAAAAAACTAGAATTGGGGGTTGGAGATATTATTTTTGAAGTTTGATGAATGGCAACCTTAAGTTTTGTGTGCATTTTCTGATTTTCACATTGCTTCCAGGATGAAGTTGTGAGTTTTACAGCCTAGTATGGACTCAAATAATGGAGTCTCATATATGGATGGAAATATCTCTATTTCTAGTTTCCAATTATTTTTGTCTCATTAAATTTTATTGATTTTTGTGGAAGATATGACTATTTTGGTGAGACTGCCTATTCTAACAATATTGTGCAGAATTTATAGTCTGAAAAATGTGATGGTAGGGATTGTAAAGTCTATATTTTGGATCTGAAACCAATTTTATTTTTTTTCCATGTGAATCTACTTTCATTAGCTTCAAGTCTCATCAAATTTCATTAATATTTGAATAAGTTATGACCATTTTTGTGAGAGCGGGTCTAAACCCTACCTAGGGTTTGCAGTTTTGGGAAAAATACAATAACTTTCATTTCCACCAGAGCGATTGGATTCATTATTTGTTTTGTGGAATTTATTAATGATTTTTCATTCCATTAAAGTGTGGGCTGCCATAGTTATGTTTCCAATGTGATATACAATGCCTAATAGCATGTGTTATACAAAGATTATTTTGGATTATTATTGAAGGTTTGTGAGATGTGTTGTTGAATCCTCCTAGCTCTACATCAATGTGTCATCTTCAGCACTGTGGCCTAGAACACCTAATTTTATTGTGACTACTTTTAGCATCAACATGGGGATACTTAATCCAACTTCAAAGGCTTCATACATTTTGCACTTTCTTTCTACATATTTCATTCAGGACTTGGGAGATAGATTGAATCCAACTTTTGTTTTGTTTCTTCCTAAGGGGAGGAACGTTGTTCGATGATCATGGACCATATTCTCCATCCAGTTTCGAGCATCAGTGATTGGATATTCCTGTGGGGGCTACTTATTCCTTCTCTTATATTCTCTCTATATTTGCAGGGGATTTTTATATGTACATGGGTACCTAAATTGGCCTTGATGCTAGGACCCATCTTTGTTTCCTATATAGGCTTTTGTCTCCTTAGATTTAAAGGGGGTTTTGTTCCCATAGGGTTTTCCCTCTTTCCTCTTTCCTCTCTTTAGGATTTTGTCTCCTTAGTTAGGCTTAAGTGGGGGTGTTAGCGCAATTAACTATATGCAAGTTGTTTCCAACTCTCTCTTACACCAGTGTTTCCAACTCTTGGTTATGCTACAATTAACAATTGTTGTAAACTGTTGTAAAAATTGGGATGACTTAGTTGCTACTTGCTTTAGTATAAGCTAACTAATTTATAGAAACTATTTGTTTTTTCCTTCTTTATGTCCTAGGATTCTTCTCCTATGGTGGTTATATATTTGTAAATCTATGTGCATTGATAAAATAAGAATGAGGTCAGTTTATGCAAATTCATTTTTCTGTGTTTGATCAAATGTCTTTGTAGATCTTTGAATTTAACACAACTAATATGTAATAGCATGGTAGCCAACTACATGGTGGAACATAAATATGGAAAATATTAAAATTTTAAAGGTATCTATAATATTAAATATATTAAATTTTGATAGTTGATAATGTTGTTCAAATAGATTTTCTTACAATGATTTAATAAAACAGATTATATTTTTAGTTTATATGTTTTTTTAATGATAAAATAAATAATATAAAAAGGATTTTTATGTGTAAAAAAGAGAGCATAATATAGAATCATAATAGATTTTATTTTTGTCTATTTTTATTTTTTTGTTAAATGATAAATTCTATTAATTTAAAAATATTATATCATCTCGCGTTAATGGGGTTTGGGGGGGTAAATCTCGAAGAAAATGTTTGGAAGTGAAATGTTTGATGTCTGCAAAGGGGTGGTATAAACTAGACTTTGATGAGGCTTTATAGAGAAACCCTAGGAAGTTAATATAAAAATGTTTTTTAATGTATGAAAAAGAGAGTATAATATGTTTTGTTTATAATAATTTATTTACAATGATTTAATAAAATAGATTTTATTTTTTTCCATTATTTATTTTTTATAAAATGTTAAGTTTTTATTAGATTGAAAATCTTATATAATCCACTGTTAATGGGGTTGGGGGAGATGAATCCTTGAGAAAACACTTGGAGATGAAATGATTTCCACCCATGAAGGGGTAGTATAAACTAAACATTGATGGGGCTTCAAAGGGAAACCCTAAAAAATTAAGCATGTATGGATGAAAAAGAGATTTACAATATAGATCTATGATAAATTATAGTGTTAATGACTAAGGGTCATCCATTCCACCTAGGTAAGGCATGGTCTTGACTTCATCCCCTTATATATTATATGTCCAGGGTTTTGAACCTTGGTGGATGACATGATCAAGTAACTTACCACCACCCTCATCAATTATGCTCAATCAATTGAACTACAAACTTTTTATGAAAAATACTTTTAATAAAAAGAGTATGCTCTTTCGGTAACAAACAAAGAACTTTTTGGTCTTCATACCAAATTGTAGGTTCTAATTTGGAGTGAATATTCAATTTAGCCACTTTTGATGAGTGGTTATTTTTTTGTGAATGTTGAAGTGGATACAAAAAATTAGTTTGCTTCAAGATAAATTCTTGTCACATGTCCAAAAAGGGTATGTGATGTTTTGAAATTCTACATTTTAGGCATCCTAACATTTTTTTATCTCTTGTTCTAGCTTGTAAGAGAATAAATAGAAATTATAAATGTAAAGTAGTAGATAGAGGAAGTATCCAGGTGATTTATAATTACAAATTTGTACCTTATAGTGAAAATGAAGGTCTTTAACAAGTAATATTTTCTCATATCACATGATTTGAGCTAGAAATAAGATCAATTCATAGTTTTTTAAAGATAAGTCATTCAAATCAATATCTAAATTGTGCATTCATTTTAGTTTTTATCATGTATATTTAATTTAAAATTCTCCTTCTACTGGAATGCAATGACCCTTCCAAAAGCAAGTTATTTTTCCTTGCTTGCATTGAAAACCAGAATTCTAACTAGTGATAAACTATCAAAATTGGGAATATCTACCCCCTTTAAATGTGTTGTATTCTAGGAAGCTTTGGAAAATTTTAATCACTTTTTTATAAAATGGAAATTTTCCCAACAATGTTGGTCTTTCATTCAAAACAAGCTGAGTTGGTACTCCCCTTTACAAGATTCACTTTGGGCAGTGCTTACTAGTTGGCTAGTACTATACAAGAACTCACTATTTGCTTGTACATTTGGAGAGTTACACTAGAATTTATCATTTGGTGTATCTAGTGGGAGACAAAAAAAAATATTCAGAAAGCAAATAATAAGGGCAGATCAAGTCATAAAGTTCATAGAAAATTCAATTACAGAAGTTGTAAATATATATGTCCTCAAAACCAAGACAATATCATCCATGTTCACGGATTGGGATGAAACCCTACTCAAATGGTGGAGTTTTTTATCATTACCATTCAAAGGTAGTCTCCACCAACCACAAAAGAAGAACATCCACAAAAATCTAAACTTTGATGGAGCCTCTAAAGAACACCTAGGAAAATCAAGATTAGGGATAATTATCAGGGTTTGGAAGGGTGATTTGATAGGTGCACAATCAATCAAACTACCTCAAGGAATAAACAATATGGCAGAGGCATAGGTCCTACTCTTTGGGCACAAAATGGAATTTGACCTTAAAATTCCAAAACTTCAAGTAGAAGGCGATTCCCTATGAATCATAAATGCAGATAAAGAAAGGAGAATGTAGAATTAGAGGTTACATTACATCCTTCAATAGGTATGGGTCTGAACCATAGATTTTTGGGTAGGATTTATAAGGCTACTCTTGCACTCTCAGGATGTTTCACCTAAAAGGAGAGAGATAAACCCCACTCAAAAGTCTAGGTGGTTCACTCAAATTAAGATGTGTATGATGTAGTTAAGACTAAATATAATGATCTAAATGAAACTAGATGATGAAATTGATTGGTTAAGTATGCAAAACCTAAGAAACAAATGATGTTTGAAAACACATTGTGTAATGCAACAACACCTAGAAATGAATGCAAAACTAAACAGAAATGAGCCAAACTGAAAGTGTGCACTTGGAATGTGGATGAAGACTGGAAATGATATTTGAAATGTTGTTGATGCTAGTTTTTTATTAGGCCTAGTGGGACTCATTTGCCATTCTGGACGAATCAATCCCAATTCTGCAAAACTGTGCTAGAACCTGTTTCTAACAAAAGGGTATCTAAAAATGCAGAAAACCAAAAACTAACCTAGAAATGTGACTCATTCATCACTCATGGTGAATGAGTCCACTTTTGAATTTCTGAATATTCAAGAGTGGAATCTGGTGCTCCTAGTTTGCACTTTGATTCTCTATAGGTTTTCGCTTCTGAAACTTTGATTTTTGAACCTGAAAGTGAGTTTTTGTTGATATTTTAACTTGTTGAATGAAGAGAAGACTTGAGAAACCTTTCAACTTTATCTCCAATGATTTCCAAGCTTCTAAGAGTCCTAAATCTACAAACACACAAGAAGAGAAGAAGAAATGGTGAATGTTACCTAGGGCATGGGGGTTTGCCTTGGTCAAACCCCTTTTAGTAAATTAAACAAAAATGATGAAAGAATGGAATGAAACATGAAATAATGGATTAGATTACCTTGCCATGATGTTTTATCATGAAATTATGCAACAAAACATGAAGAATTTTCTCTTGAAGGTTTCAAAATTGATATCTTGGTGACTTGAAATGATAAAACCCTAAGCTGCTTTACTTGAGATGGAAGATCGATAGATGAATGCATGATAAGAGATGTGAATTAGGGTTAAAAGACTTATATATATAGGAATTTCACCTTATTAGCCTGAAAATTGGATCCCTTAGGCCGACATGCAAAAATAATAAACTTAAATTTCAATTTTTCTCGCTCAAAGGTCAAAGATGAGCCAAATGGGACTCATTTTCCACCCATGGAAAATTGGTCCCATAGGGGCCAATTTGATAGCTAAGATGCCAGGAGATAAGGAAACAAGGTTTAAATTGCAACTTTGTCAGTTATTTGATCGAATATTTCCTCGAGATGCACAATATGGGTTAATAGGGTCCTATTAGTGATTATGTAAAGGTCAATTAGGGCTTGGGACACATAATTCAATGTGAAAGTGTGATTAAATAAACTTTACAACACTAAAATGAGGTCCACATAGCCTAGGAAGGCACAAGAACCAATGTGAATGTGTAAGACACATTACAACACTAGTTTATCATTAAGTTTAATTCAAAAACCTTCTAGATTGATGTGATGGTGTTATTAAACACATTTTATAATGTTGAATTAGGGAGAAATAGGTTCATTAAGTCTAGAAAAATGTGAAAGTATCTTACAACACTTTACAACACCTTTACAAGACATCATTAAATGCATTTGGAAGGGTCCAAGACCTAGTGTGGATGCATAAAACACCTCACAACACTAGATTAAGACCTCATTAAGTCCAATTTATCATAAATTATTCCCATGTCAAGCAAGAGGTCCTTTTTTCTACGACACATGGTCCTACTTGCTAAATTTGAAAACATTCATATTATGCACGCCTATAGAGAAGGCAATAAATTAGCCAACCTCTTGGCTAATATGGCCTGTGAACAAAATGAGGAAATGGTCACTTTTGATAATGTACAATTTGGGGAGCTCCTCATAGTAGACAAATATATTACATATTAAAAGAGGGGTTATCACCTAATTATTGCACTTGTAGCACATAGCAAGGATGATCACACTCAAAGGTAATGGAGGACCTTAAATGCATTTTCATTGAAGGGGGTGGTACCCAGGTGATGGTTGGTATAAGTAATCTCACGTACCAACAAAACATGCAAACTATAGGTAGATTTCCTAGAAACCTATTGTACCAAGCCAAGTTAGCATTTGATCACCCTTAGCAAAGTGTTCTAGTGCCCTTAGACCCATCCAAATGCAACCATTTAAGCATTGTAGATCATCCTACTTTTCTCTTAATGTGTCTTTTGCAAGTACCGAAGACACACTATGATAAAGAGAAAGCCCAGAGGAAGTATATCGCGCACACTCAGCCGTGATTTTCACATGAGCCTTTGAAATTGCTTAACACTAGCATAATTAATGGCACGCAAGGATGTGACAAGGGTTACCATCACTTCACACCTTATACACGGCCATTTTCCATCTTTGTTGGTTCAATATTAAAATGCCTCCCATGCCATTGCATTTCATAATTCCATAATTCTCTATCAACTTTGACCAAATTAGGGGTACCTAGTGTGGAGAGCAATGTGCAAGAAAATTTGAGTTTATTTTGTAGAATAGAGGAAGTTAGGAAGGAAAGATTGAGTACAAGCCTTGGAACCTTCGAGTACCCATGAAAGTGCAAGCATGGGAAAGGCCATTTGAAGGATTCCTATCACATGAATACCTGGATATTGTTTTTGACTTGGATTGTTCAGGAGTGGAGGACTGCATTTGCATGGTCTCAGGAATAGAAATAACTAGCCCTTCAACACGAAGAGCCCTACTTCCTTCATAATTTATCTCCATCTTTTTCTCAAATCTATATGACTTGCTTCAATCACTTAGCGATTTGGAAGAAAATGTAGAAAAAAATTGTGAAGGGTATTTTCTTGATGGACAATGCGCTTTTAACTTAGGGCGTCCAAGAATACAGCTTCTATAGAGGAAAAGGGTTTGTTGGTGGATTATTCCCAAGGAAGTATGAAATAGCATCAAGGGTTTGCAAAAATTTACACGACCATCAAGCTAGCATTTGACCAAAAATGTGACCACATTCTTCTTCGTGCTATGCACTAGAATGCTAATTGTCTCTGTACAAGTATGGATGTGAACATAAAAGAAAAATATTATGCAATAGCCTTCCTCAGAGCACACTCACACCACCCTCTAGTCTGTGGCTTTCAAGGAAATTCTTCTCAGGTGATTGGGTCTCCTCTAGCAGTTCCAGACGTGAATTCTTCTAGATTTCAATCCAACACAAGTGCAAAAACAATAGGGGAGGCTCAGGAAGTCTAGGGTGAAAACTCCATTGGCATCAAGCGAATGGAGGAGTAAGTAATGGTTTTTGTTCACCAATTGTGCTTTTTGTCCACTCAATATCTTTGTTCCCATAAAATCTCTCCGTCAAGATCATATGTTATGCATCCTGATAGTTGTTACGTATGTTGGGTAATATAGTAAAAAAAAATTATAGAAACCAGTCCCCAATGCAAAGCAATGCATGTCAACTAAACTGGGAGGGGGCTATAAATTTTTTGATAAAAACTAGTCCCAAATACAAATGTATTGTATATGTAAATTGGACTGGGTGGGAGATATCCTCTTGGGAAATGTCTTGGTAAAGAAAAAGTTAACATGTAAATGCATGGATCTAGCTCACCTCATCCATATATTTTTTTTATTTGCAGGCAACAAGCTTAAATTTTGTTCCATTCATCAAACTACCAACCTTTACAAAAGGTAGTAATACTTTGTAATATCCCCTTAAAATCAATATAATATTTATATGCTCTATGCCTTTTATAAAAAATTAAAAAAAGAAGTTAAAATTAGTAATAATTTAGGCATAATATCTATATAGCATATCTTTTTTGTACATATCTAAATAAAAATTGTTGAAACAAGGACATCAATATAGAAAGCGAACATAATTTTTGGAGCTTTTAAAACCTTTTTCTATTTTTCACATGTCAAAAAAATACTGTAAAGAGTAAGAAACAAGTTTCTAAGAAACCTTAAAAATAAAATAAATTATTTTCTAAATGTAAAAAAAATATTTAAAATCTACACATGAAATATAATCTTAAAAATCATTAGTTTATATTATTTCTAAATCATTAATGGTTTTCTTATTATAAGTGATAGAAATAAGAAAAACTAAGCTAAGAACATTAATTAAAAAACATTTTCAATTTGGATCATATTTTCATAAAAAAAAACTCGTCAAAACATAAAACATTGCATGAAAGTATCTTTACAACAATATTTTCAAAAAATATATATTCTATTTGTTATTGTATTTATTCTCTACTTTTTAATCAACATAGGTTTGTTAAAAAAAATAAAGATCTTTATTTTATAGTTGTGGAAAAATATGAACCAAATGAAACAAAGTTTTAAGAAAATTAGATTGTTATTTGTATTGTTGTCATTTTAGGGAAAAAAAAAAATCATGCATTTAGAAATTTGAAAAGGGGGGTCAAGCACCAAAATGGTCAACAAGTAATTATGGTAATTAGGCTCCTACTCGTACATTGGACTATGATGTCAAGATAATATTGCTTGAATTACAAAAAAATTACTTTATATAAAGACTAATAGCTAAGATATGTGTTAATTGTAGACAAAATTCTAGCTCATGAATTTTAAGTCCATGTATCATTAGGTTTCATGCATAATGAAATTATAAAGTGAAACTTAAGTTAAATTCATTGAGTTATTATTTTTTATATTGGTAGAAAATGAAATTAAAGGACCTAAACCCTATATAACAAAAAGGCCATATAAGAAAATAGTTCAACTCTCACGAGTGACACTTAAATGCATAACAAAACATTAAAAATAGTCTAAATCAAAGGAAAGCATAGAAGTACAAAGCACTACAAGAAGATAGCCCAGATCCATGATAATATCTAACATAAGATAGAGAGGCTAGTGATTTTCCAACTTTTGTAGACCAATAACTACTTGTCATTCATTGTTAATAAAATCAAATTTCTCCATGAAGGATACCTCCTTGAGAATCTCACCATTGTAATATTTTTTTCGCTTTAAAATTTTGGATTTCTTCTCCATGATCCTAGCTTTGGTTCTTTTGGAAAATCCTTCTAACACATCTCATTTTTGCTTTTAAATCTTAAACTGCAGGAAATAAATTCTAGTTGCCAAAAATATTAACTATTTCTTTTTTGAATGCAACCACTTTTTTAAGGTTATTTCTTATCTATTCTTAGCTTTTTCTTAATGAATCCATGCTCTAATTCTAGATTATCCCAATTTTTTAAATCTGCAACAATCTTTTCAATCTCCTCCCAAATTCCTTCACCCACCTCAATTAGTTTTCTAGTTTGTATTTTATTTGTACACTTTCATTTTCATATCTTGTATATTTTTAGCTATGATTTTTTGAGTGAACATCCATATGAGAATACTATTGTGTAGTTGGAGGTTTTCTTGTAGTTTCCTAAATTTCTCCTTCATTACAGAACACTCCTAGAAATTTATTTTTAAAAGTTCTTCTTTATGATTTGGGGATTTATAACCTTTCATAGAACATGACTTGGGGTTCACTTTTCAAGGGTGTCAAAAGTTAAATGGTTCCCCAGAGAGATGTTGATTTTATTAAGGGACATGGAAGAGGTGGGGATCATGGATGTAATAAAGGAAATTTGACTCTAACTAAAGGAAAAATAGGTTCCTTTCAAAGTAAATTTCACTTATTACACTCAAATAAAATTGACTACTTAAAACACTTGAAGAAGGTAAACTAGTGAAAATATCTATCAATAGAAAAACACTTAAGTCTTTTTAATTACAAAAATAGAAAGTATGAATAATAGGGAACCTTGTGTTAAAATTTGAAATTCACTATCAAGGATGCTAGCATGTTACACAGATGTATGTGCATCACGTTGTCACCTTTATGAAAAATGTGTGAAATGCCCAGACAATGTGAAGATTCAACCTTTTTATTCAACTAGCCTATAACTGTAACATGCCAACCCTTCAAAAAAGTAAAAATTCCTAAGTTTTCACTTTGCAAGTAAATAACTATGTAACAATCCATTGCAATATAAATTTCCTTATCTTTATTGAGAATATATGAACAACGATGCCATAACAAAATACAATAAGGATTCCATTTCATTACAATAATTTCACAAGTTACAATTATACAAGAATGCATACATCAACATACATAGCTCAATGAGCTTTGGAACAAATAGCTTATAGATGACCGAGGATCCTTCCTTTCAAATCTTAGTTCTTTTGTTGTCTATTGTGGAGGAGAAGCATCACTGAAGTGATTTTCCACCAACCACATACTCATATGTGGTCCCCTGCACATCTATCATTTGATAGATGGCCCTTCCCTTCAATGAAGAGATTTGTAGATTAATTCAATAACGACAACCAACTGAGCATAGTGTTTTTTCCTACATAACTAGAACTTGTAAACCCACAATCTAGAACTAGCATGTAATACTAGATCACGGTGAACTGAAAGTGGAGCCAGAGGAAATCACACTACTTTGGCCAAAGTGTTCTCATTTAGTACTTCAAATGAAGGTCATCTATCACATACACTACTCAAGGTTGATTTGAATTAAGGCCATCTTAAACTATGCATAGGTATTTCCTTTAATGGATAATATATCACCCAAGAGATAACCTATCACCATTTCTACACACTTGGAATAAATATACTTGAACAAGTAAATACACAAACTCCCTCCCATAGTGGATAAATAATCCTAGGATTAACCTCAAGTTATTCTAGTCAAATCAATAACCTAGCTAAGAGTAACTCATATTCCACTCATGTTTAATCATATCTAGTATGTGATACCTATCATAAACACCCATCTTCTATTATGGAGTACATACAAGCACATTATAAAAACAACATAAAAGCTTCTATTTCCTTTTCAAAATCATTCTAGTTTCCCTAAATGCAAGTACTCGTAAAAGACAATTTGAGCATTCATGGAAAACAACCTTTCATAAATAAAATAACAAAGAAGAATATCCTCATACCTTTTATCACTTATCCAAATCAATTGACAGCAATGTAGCTTCTCCAAATAACAACTAGCTTGATTATAGCTTCTCAAGAGACATTACAATAAACCTCCAATACTCAAGTTGATAGAATAATTCTCTCAAAGACTATTCTCTCAATATAAAAAAACTCTCTCTCAAATAAATCAGAGTAAGCTGAAAATAATGCCAAGTAAAAATGCTTGCAAGAATGCATCTTCATCAAATGAGTTTTCCCTGCTATTTATACAACGGAAATGAAGCCTCACATCCTACATATTAGGCATGGTTATTGAAAAAAAATTCCATGCACAACCTACTCACTCAACTTAGCAAAAAGGTGGCACAAATATAAGAACTTACTCAATAATTCATAGCTACAGATCGACCATGTTGATTGACAACAAAATGAGACTTATTCAATTAAACACATGATTGATATGGTGTAATTTGAATTACTCAAACAAAAGAAATCTACAAAAAATAGGTTTCCAAAGGCGGCACCAATTAAATACTCACTATCCAATAATTGGCACGGTACCTCTCATATTTGAAATAGTGATTAACAAATATGCAACACCAAGCTTGCATCAACCAACTCTTAGCATGAGTCGATTCAGATTATAAATTAGTTTGACAAAGTCATCAACTTTTTTTCTCATTACCCTAAATGACTTAACAGATGCTTGTTCAAGCTTAAAGACATGGCATTTAGTGTTTACCAAGTCAAAGAAGATTCCCATAAAAAGTGTCAACTAAGTTTTCACCATTTATTGACTTAATACAGAGAGGTACATTAAAGTATTTAAGTGTTCCACTATGTGTGGCAGCAAGAGTAAAACTCAGCCTCACAAAATATAGTCATAAGTTACATATATTAGCCTCAAATAATTGACCTCTATCATTGCTAATGATAGTCGATTTTAAGTAATAGCTAATATATTAAGCATATATTAATATATATATAAGTATATGCCTCTATGTACATGTATATGTATGTATACATATATTGATACATTTGTATGAGAAAGTCCATTTGTCGTTGTACATGTGTATCGATACATATATACATATGGATATATGTATATACAATACATATATATATGTACACAATTGTTTCACATATAACCATTCACAATTACCATTGTATTGATAAACATTTGTGTGGTACATCTATACATATGCATATACATTTCATTAGACCCCATTGATATGAATGCGCATATATATACACATACTCCACATATGTCTTTCTATCAATATAACCCTAATAATACAAGAAATAACTCTAAAGATAGAAATAGATAAACATCACCAAATAATGCACTCTATAGTAAACAAGACTCTACTAATGCAGATACATCAACTAAGGATGATTTACCAACTTCCCACACTAACTCAACTCAATTATTCTATTGTGGTCTATGTATGCTTAGATAGTTTACATTACCGGTTACCTGACCAAGAACTTCTCCTGAGTGATACTATTGTGCAGTTTTCGCACACACGCCCCGCTGAAAGTAGGGACCCTCTTTTGCTTTCATTTTTTGGTATTTTAGCCCTTTGCTTTTGTGGATTTGGTTGCCTTGGCATGTGCCTAAATGATTATCCTGCTCATGCAAATTCCCCTTTTTGGGGGAGCACTTTGAAAAACTTATGTTCTGGACTCATTTCGGGTTTTTCACTATTTTCAAGAAAATTCCCCCTCGGCGGAGTTCCCCATATGCTTTGAAAACTCAATGGTGAATGTTTTGCACTGTTTCCTAGAAATTTTAATCCTTCGCAGAATTCAACATGGACCGGATTTCCACGAAATTCCATCACCTTGTTGAATTCCCGGATTGCATTTTGACATGTCTTGTCGATTGCATTAATGCTTAAAGGTACGATTCTTGAGGCATGTTTTAGTTGGTTTTTGAGGATTTCCTGTCGTCATCTGCTATGTGTTGCCATTGAGGTATTGATTTGGAAGTGCTTAGGTGATTTTCCGATGTGGGTGATTGATTCAAGGATTTGGTGATATATTTCTTGCATTTTCATTGTAATTGCTTGCTAGGACATTGAAGTTCGTTTCCAACTGTCGTTACAGCTAAGTCTACTTCATTCGGCTATGTGGATTTTTCCTTGCTTGTGATTCTTGAATGTAAATGATGCTTTGGTGTCTTGAGGGTCTTTTGGGTCTGGATTTTGCATATTTTGGTGTCAAGCGTTTAAATTGGAGTTTGGTCTATCATTTTAAGGATGTTGATGGCCCAATCCGTGTATTCCCCTATTGATTAATGAGTTTAGTGGTGCCTAGTACTCCCATGTTGCATTTTTGAGCCTGACCCTGGGTGCATGGTTGCCTCTATGTGGTTCGATTTTAGGGTTTTCGAGCTTATTTGATTGTCGGCCCTAAGTGAGTTCGTGAGCATGTTTTCAATTTCATCTAGGAAAATCTCACTTGTGCCTGCTCTAAAAAATCCATCTTAAGGCTTAGTAAAATGGACAATCCAAATATAAGCTAATTCCCATGCGTTAATGGTGAATTTTAGGTTTTTAAGCTTACGAGATTGATCATTAAATTTAGGGCATCACCAATCTTCACTAATTCGCCTCTGATAGAGTAGAGAACTTGAAAATGAACAATAGAAAACTCAAAATAAATCAGATTTGGGGCCAGGGACTTCCAATTTATGATCATTTGATTATTTTGGGCAAGATCGGGAGAAATAACATTTTTTGGGATTTCATGGTCTTCGCAGAATTCCTGCACCTTCAAAATTTCCCAAATTTTCCTTCGTCTTCTCATTTTCCTGGATGTATGCAAAAGCCCGGAGTTACTCATACCTCATGGATTTCCCTCCTTGGTAGATTTTCCTAAAATGGTCTCACAAAATGGAGAATTCAAAAGATAATGAACGCAATGTTATAGGTTTAGCATTTCATGCTTTATTTGAATCATTTAAACAATGTTATGTACTTTTCCTTAATATTGTGATGATTGATTTTTGGATAACCATGTTTTATCATTAAATCCGTTGAGTTGGGAATTTCTCGGATTTCCTCCCTGGCTGGATTTCCCCTGATGGCTCAAAATCCTGGATTTTTTAGCAATTGTGTCTTATGTTAAATTTAAGGGATTTTGATCTTAGCTTTGGGTTGATTGGTCATGATTATATTGTCTATGGTTGGATAACCTCTATGTTGATATCATAAAGGTGGATTTATTGTGGTTTCTTGTAGGATGCAGGCTGAGTCAAGTAGAGTGGTGGATAGCAAGACAATGGGAAAGCAGATGGATCCAAGTGCTGAGGGATATTCCATCTCTGAAGCAAAAAGAATAAAGTTGGACATAAAAAAGTAAGATTCCTGAGTCTAACCTTTCCTCCATATGGGTTGAAGTAGGTGACACCAATGTAGGTAGATGGGATTATGAGGAGTTCAAAGTAAGAATGGAAGCACAAAACCTCCCATTATTGGCTAGAAGGTTAATGGAATCATGATTGGCTCATGTGGTCAGTTTTCCTCCTATGGTTCAATGCTATGAGTTGGTTCTTGAATGTGCTAGACATTATGACAGAAGTACACAAGGAGTGATTGACCCTCAAGGCAGGGTGTTGGCCAACTTCTCTCCTATATCTGTGGTAAAAACTTTTGACATGCCTGACAGATCTCATGTGGTGGCTCTCGACTTGGATATTGCCAAAAACTATTTTGAGGATGATTCAAACATGGCTCTACAGGTGGTCAATTCTTGGTTGGAGAAACCAAAGACCCACATCTCAAAGCTTCCAAAACAATTATTCAGCATAAAATTCAAACTAGAGTACTATTATTCTATCACACTACTCACCAGGTTAATAGGTTTGAAGAGTGCTGGAGTTTTTGAGAACTAGATGTTCTTTGTTATAGTGAGGATGGAGCATAATATTGATTATCACTGGGCAGGCATTATAAGTGCCATGATACATAATCAAATGTACAATGTCTTATAGACTAAGAGCTTCACAATGACTTCTTATCTGGTCTATTCCTTGGTGAGGTTCCATCCATATAAGGGGTTGAGTACACGAGTAACCTTTGGGCGGGATGTAATATATGAAGTCTATCCATAGCTACACCTGGGTAGCTCAAACTATAGGAGGGTGAATGATGCATTCACCATGTACATCACTAGGTTGCTTCAAATTGCAGAGCATACATTAGAATATCTGACAGTGCTAAGGAGTTGATCAAAAGGTATGTGGCTTGGTTTATACAGTTTCCCACCTTTTCTTACATAAGGATAGATGGTTGCCAGAGATCCCCTTATATACTTCCTAGGTATGCTAATGACCACTTCATACTCCTGGAAGTTAGAAGGCAGACATGTGATTTTGATGCCATAGTTAACAAGGAGAAGCATAAAACAGGATTTGGCAATGAATTTCCCCTTCTGATAGGTGGTAATGAGGCTTGACCTTCCATACATACAACACAATTCTCTAAAGAGGAGATGAGGACTCTAGGCTTATCTTTCCATTCTAAAAGGTCCAGGTTTGATAGAACTAGTGAATCCCAAAAGAAGGCTAGTAGGTAATACAGCCACAAGGATGACCTAGAGGATTACTGGGCTAACTATAAAGATGAGTTTGAGATTAGAAAGAATAAATTCTCTAGGTTGTTAGTCAATTTGATTACATTGTACAATGTTAAATTTATCGCCGATCAGATAGATGATGATGCAGATGTGATTCAAATTCATGATTATGAAGTTGTGAAGGATAAATCAGTTTGTGAAATAGACTGGATAGAGGAGGAAAAGATAGAATTGGAACAAGTCGTGGCTCTAGTAATTAAATACACAAAGTAATGGCTTAAGCACAAGATTTGGGAACTAGAGAGTGAAGATGTACAATGCACCTATGACTTAATGGGAGACTTAGAGTCTCATTCCACTCTGAGGAGTCAATTGAGTAGGATTGTAAGGGTAAGGCCAAGGTGAGCTCTCCTTTCAGGATAAAGATTAAGGATTCTCAAGCAGAGGAAGGAGAAAAGAAAAGGAAACATGCTTCAAGGGAAAAGAAATTTGTAGAGGAGGAACCTGAGGAAAAGGGAGATGAAGGTGGTGCTTCTCTACCTAAGAGAAGAAGAATGGTGAGAAAACACAAGTATACACAAGGAGATCAAGAAATCCTTCTCCCAAGGATAGTGTGCCAAAGAGGGATGTTCCCTTACCTTCCCCTGATATAGAGCATGAAGATGCCCTTCCTTCTCATGAAACTTACAATGTACCAAGTAAATCTAAGGATTCAGAGGATCACTAAGATAGAGGAAAGGAAGAATTTTGGGAGGGTGAACTCTATAGTGTAGAGGTAGAGACAGAAAAGATATTGCAGTCCCTTTTGGTGACTTATGAAGACTCACCCATTGACCAGGAAGAGGAAAAACTTCCAGATAGAGAGGAAGTGCCCATTAAGACTCCTTCACTAGAACATGTAGAAAAGGAACACGATGAAGAATTGGATAGTAATCCAGGGGTGACAGGGAAGGTAAGACTGAAGAGACTCTTGAAAAACAAAATCTGAATGAGGATCTCTCTAGGGGTCAGAAAGATGTGGTTGAGCAAGGTAATTTGCAATCAGGATCCACTATGCCAACTTGGTTGGACAGAGAGTTGAAGAGTAAGCAGGTTGTAGTGTATGACACTCTCCCGAATTGGGATGAATTACTGGCCAAAATTGGGAAAGGTAAAACAAAGAAGAAGGCTAGGGTTATTTCAAAGATTGAAAGAGATAGAGGAAATAATAGGTTGGTTCACATTGCTGCTCCTGCTCCTGATAAGAATAAGGATGATGTGATTGGTAGTGATTATAGTGTGCAAACTATTAACTTAGGGCCTACTTCCATGGAACAGGAGATTGAAGAATATGAAGGCTCTAGTGTTGTAATCTTGGGTAGATTGAGAAATGAGGTGCAGACCAAGCAAGCATTAAATAAGGAGAATGATAAATTGAAGAAGTATTTGTAGGATTTGATGAAACCCTTGCAGTCTATCAACCAGATAAGTCCTTCATCATCTAGATAGTAAAACTTTTTCCAGAGGAGACCATAACCGAGTTGGAAAAGATGAAAACTACTACTCATGCCACACTAAACTAGTTGCAAGGGGTAGGAACCAAGGGTGATGATGCAATTAAAGAAATTATGTCAACTAGTGGGGATGCCATTAGATCTGTGGAGTGGTTGAAAAGTGTGCTAGTTCAAGATAAAGAAGATGTAGACCTCCTACTGCAAAAAACTAGGACTATCATGGAGTACACTGAAGAAAAGCTAGCTAGTGATGGGATCCTCCCTTCTTCAAAAGTTGTAGAACCCTAGGAATGGCATGAGGTCTTGCAACTCAGGTAGAAGGTGTTGAAGAAGGTGCACAAGCAAGGTAAGCAAATAGAGGGTACCTTGATAGATATTTACAATAAATGTATCTCTTTCATTAAGATCATGACAGGAAGGAAAAGGTTTGTACCAAAACATTTGAATCTACAACAACTCAGGAAATGGTGGCATGATGTATATTCTCCAGTCACTGATGGTCCAGTTACTGAAAACCAGCTAGATGATGTGGCCACTTACCTTGCAATTATGGATAAATATCAAACCCTAAAAGTGGATTGGGATAAATTTATGAAGCAATTAGGGGATGATATTAAATCCATTGAGAGGAGAATTAAGGTGTTAGTTTTTCCACATTTGGCTAACCTAGAAAGGGTATTTTTAATGGTGCAGGATAAGGTGGGATGAGATAAAGATAAGGGAGAAAGAATTTAATGCAAGGCTACATCAAAATTTGTGCTTCCCCATTATTCCTTCTTCTTCCTTTGCATGCATTGGACCGAGCTATATTGGAGAACCAAGGCCGACCTGGATGAGTCCCAAGCATTTAATGTTATTTTATTTTGTTCTAGAACTTCTTGGGCCAACTTGTTTTGTTGCCATTTATTATTGTAAACCTAATTGGGCCGACATATCTTGGGGGTTTCTATAAATTTGGCATTTTGCTTCATTTGTAAGGGCTAGTTAGTTTTACTTGGGGTAAAATTAAGTAGTATAGTAGGAGTTAGAGCTAGGAGTCAGGTCATTTTGAGCAAGTTTTGTAATACAAAACAGTAGAATTGTTGTTTCCATTGGGTGATTCAATACAATTGAAGACATTGTGCTTTGGTGATCTCTCTTGTGTTGAATTATCTTGCATGGTTATTTCTATTCAATCTTTTGAGATTGCTTGAGAAATATTGGAATAATTTAGATTTTGAATTAGATGTGATTCAATGGTGTTTATGGTTTGATGCTTGAAGTGTTTGTAGCAATCTCTAGTCCGTACTTTTCGTAGATAGTTGATTGTTAGTTACTTTGCAAATTTAGCCTAGACTTTTATATTCATTGTGCCTAGTTCAATTGTGAATATTTGTTCATTTCAACTACAATAAGGTTGTTTTGGATAAATGTTCATGATCTAAAAATCTTTAACACCTTAGAAGATTGCACTATTTATGTAAGATGGCAGATTCATCTGGGTCAAGTAGGAATCAACTTTTGAGGGATTGGTCCATTTCAATTATTTTATTATTTGCATCGTTAATCTTGGGGATAGTTTTAGATTTAGAAATCTCTCTAAAACCCTTATCTCTTTTGCTATTTCTTTTATCATTTGGATTATATTTAGGATTTCAAGTATCACCATATTGCAAAATTTGATAAGTCCAAAGATTCAGTATTTTCTTGTAGTAAGGTCCCTTTGTGATTACTAGCATTTTCACATTATCACTGAGTTGTTTATGCATTTTCAAGACTTGACATTAGAGACCTTGGGGTTATCTCTTGAGGCTTGCTAATATAGATTTACCTGTGAAGAGAGATAGGATACTTGTATCTTTTCTGAGTTGTTGTTGTGAAAAAAACACCATCAACAGATTGGCGCTAGAAGGAGGGTCTAAATAAGCAAGCTTGATCGATTTTTGTCTTCCATTTCTCCTGAAAGATTTAAAAGAAGAACCAAATCTACTCTAGGGGAAGAGAAATTTCAAGAGTTGCAAGCTCCCACTAGGTCAAGAAGGACCAGAAGAAGGGGAGAATCATCATCCACCCAATCACTTCCATCATCTTCATCATCCTCCTCTTCATCAAGTCCATCTTCATCTGATTCTGAAGCCATCCCCATTCAACAACCTCAACAAGCCATAAATCAACCTTTACCACCTTCACCTCCACCGATGGCTTTCCTTGCTAACAATCTGTCTTCTTTGACCTTCAACAATTACAATGTCATGCCCATGAACCCAGAACACTTTTGTTCCAAGTTCCATGTTAATGACCCTCATAGGACCGTAGAGGAACATATCAAGATTTTCTAGACTTTCCTTAGGGATAGAGGAATCAACCATGAGGATATAGCATGCAGGCTCTTTCCTTATTCCTTAGGGGAAGATGTGTTCTACTGGTACAATCATTTTCCTGCTGGGTCTATTCATAACTGGACTGAACTGGAAACTGCATTTTTGCAAAAGTTTAGGATCCCCATTAGTCCAAATGAGCTTTACCTTTAGATCACTAAGGTTAAGAGAGAGATCAATGAACCAATAGGATCCTTTAACAGTAGGTTTCATTGCGCTTATACTCGACTACATGCCTCTTATGTTGTAGATGATGCCACTACTCTAGAAGTCTATGATGAGGGTCTTGATAGCCTAACAACTACCTTCTTGAAATGGAGACCGAACCCTCCAAACAATTTGCTTGATCCATACATGGAAGTTAAGGTTAGTATTGATCTGAGACAACATTTTTCTGGGCCTTTACCATCCCTAGGACCCACTGCTCACCCTGGGCAGGTTCCTGCTCTCAATTAGGCTCTGGCCAATCACACTCCTATCATGAATCCAACACCTCAGTTGCCACCAATCCCTCATCGAAGACCCCCTATGAACCAAGTCCCACCAATGGAAAATTATCCCTAGCAAAGTGTTAATCAGCCCATTCACTCACAACAGCAATCTAGTTTCCCTACTTATCTGCATAATTTTGAAGTCTTGAATCAGTCTCTAGGCTCTGGTGTATCAATGGGACCTTCCCAAAACAATGTGAACCAGACTCCATACAGCAATCCTGATAAAGAAAGGCTAGGCGAATTATCTGAACAAGTGAAGAAGCTAAACATGGAGGTCACCTATCTGTGAAATCAAAGCAGTCAAATCCAGGCTACCTAGAGGAGTATGTAGTCTAATTATAATAGAGAAAAGGAGCCCCATCAAGGAAATTTTTTTGATAAGGGGCAGGATTTTGACAAAGGACAACATTTTGAAAAAGGACAGAATTTTGAGAGATGGCAGCCCTCTGGCTAGAATTTTGATAGAGGATAGGCTGGTGGACAAGGATTTGACAGAAAACAACCACCCAGATAAAATAGAACTTGGAATACTAGGCCAAACAATGGAGGTGTCTCTACCCCGTTGGATCAGCCAGCTAATCAAGAAAGGCCTTCTAGTGGTGTGTTTCTAGCTGAAGTTTCTTTATCAGGATGGTGTAGGCTCCATAAAACAAGTCAACATTCTGAGTTAGACTACCCTAAATTCCAGACAGTTGCCTCTATCTTTCAATATGATGTGGAGAATAATGCAAGTAACTAGGAGTTGGTGCCATCCACTCCTTATGACTCACCTATGCTAGTGCTAAACCGTGCTCCTTTCCCATGATGTGTGGAGAATGGACCTAAAGAAATATCAAGCCAATCTAAGGAGGAGGCAGATCAAGTGTGCAATGGAGACAAGATTACACAGTTGTTTAATGAAAATCTTGAGAATGATAATGGCCCCTTGGACAAAGAAGAGACCTACGTTGAAGAGGTGCAGACATTCCAATGGCCAATAAGGAAGTATGACTTAAGAGATCTGCCAAATAGACACCCCCAAGCTGGAGGACCTTTCACCACTTCCATCCCTCCAAAAAAATTCACCACACCTCTAGATCCCAATGCCAGTAACAATCCAACGTATCCTCATGTGCCTAAATAGTACCTATCAAAGGAAGGACAAGTACAAGTTGACTCATCAAAAGGAAAGAGTGTTGAAGCAAGCAAAGACAAGACGGTGGAATGTCTCAAGGAGGTTCCTACTAACATGAACACTGAGCAGTTGGCTATATATGTGGCAGAAGAACTCAGGAAGCTAAAGGTAAGTCTCTTTGCATTTGAATTATTGATAGAGTTTCAGCTATTAGAAATGTTGTTTGAGGAGCGTACACTACGAATTTAGTATCACAAGATAGGTGAGTTAGTGGGAGTGTTAATAAGGCATCTAATTCTCAAGTAGTAAAAGATCATAATCAGGTCCATACGCAACTTGGAGTCAAAGGGAAACAAAGAGATAAAAGTCAAGTTGCTCAAGTTGATACTCCCTTAACTTTGTTCCAGGGTAGAACAAAAAATCCTCCATTTATGATCTTTGTTCGCATATTTGGAAAGAATTTGCACAATTTCTTACTAGATTCAGGTGCTTCCACCAATGTGATTCCATTTGTTGTCTGTAGACCCTTAGGAATAACCCTTGTTGTTTCTCAAAAGAAATTTACTCAACTAGATAGAACATAAGTTGATGTTGTAGGGGAGTTGAACATGATCCCTATGCAAATTGCCTCAAACCCCCGAATTCAACAAGTCATCAATATACAGGTGGTGGATATACCTGACACTTATGGTCTGATTTTGGGAAGAGACTTTACTAAGGCCTTGAATGGATATGTATCAATTGGTCAGTCCCACATGTGGCTTCCATGGAAAGGGGTGCCAAACTAGATTAGGATTGAAAGGGAGCCTAGAATGAAGTATGTGATCATAGAATATCAAAATAATTTGAATGAAATATTGATATTAGAGGTCAGCATGGGTAATTATGTGCTGGCAGCCCCTATTGAGGAGTCTGATGTAGAAGAAATTCTTATGCTACATACTACACCCATTGATCTTACAACATAATCTAGTAGTACTAGAGCCCTAGTGGAACCGATTAATGAAGATGATTCTGAAGATAACTAGCTTAGTTTGCTAGATAATTTTCAAGAATTCCTTCAAAAATGCATTGAAGATCATATTTAGTTGGGTAGAGGAATGAATTTTGAAGAATTACTCTTGCCTAATTGGTGTAGAGTTCATAATGCCTCTCACTCAGAACTGGAATGTTGTTTGTGCCAAATAGCAGTAGGAAAGGTACAAAAGTGCATTAACCCCACTCCAACAGTCAGAATTAATATACAAAATATTCAAGATGATCCCAAAGGAAAAAACATGGTGTACTCTGAAGAGCCCTCCAACAGTAACAACGCAAGAGACAAGACTAAGAAACCTGGAGTTGCTAGCTATTGGACCCTAAGGTTTGATGGATCTAAATCAAAGCAAGATGTTGGAATGGGATTTGAGTTAATCAGTCCAAAACGTAAGACTTTCTTTGCTGCTCACAAACTTCAGTTTCATTGTACCAATAATGTAGCAGAGTATGATGCTTTGATTCATGGGTTGCTCATGGCACTAAGGAGAAAGGTTAATATTTTGCAAGTCTTTGGAGATTCTGAGATAGTGGTTAGGCAAGTTAGAAATCAATACTCATGTCATGATAGAAGGATGACCAATTATAGGAATAGAGTATGGGACCTTATTGAGGGATTTGATTCCTTCAACATTTAGTTGATACCACGGAGTAGGAACCAAACCGCGGATTCCCTGGCTTAGGCAGCTAGTACTTTACAACCTTTGTCTCTCTCTAGATTGAAGAATTTTACTGTGGAGCTGACTCCAGTACCTTCAGTACCTGACAATGTGACCAATTTTCAGGTATTTGAAGATGACAAGCATATTTTGAATTTTATCACAAGTTCAGATGTCTTTACTTCATAGATCATTGATGAAGCTAAACCCCAAGAAGTAGAAATGGCTTGGAAGGAAGGGGTTATTAATTTGAAGACTAATACTATTCTGAGAGGAATGGTGCAGCTAGAGAGTATTTTTTATTTGGATAAGGTAAGATATCAAGAGCAAGATGCTAAGAAAGAGTCCATTAGTGGACAATGTGAAACATACAATATGGGGACTCAGAACGATATCAAGAATATATTCATTGGAAAAGTGTTTCCTCTAGAGGAGAGAAAAGGAATTATTGATGCATTACATACATATCAAGATGTGATATCCTGGAGTTACGAATACCTGAAGACATATGACACTTCGATTATAACTCACACTGATTCCTTTGAAGCTAGGAGTAAGACCTTTCAGGAAGAGGCAAAGGCCGATCAATGCTATCCTGGAACCTATAATTCAAAAGGAGGTGTAGAAGCTATTGTCTATCAAAATTATATTCCCAGTCAGGCATTCAACCTGGGTTGCAAATCTAGTTCCTGTGAGAAAGAAGAATGGGGAGATCAGACTATGTGTGGACTTTAGGAACATTAATAGAGCATCAGAAAAGGACAATTATCCAATTCCTTCGCTGGATGAGGTGCTTCATATTATTAATGGATCTCGAATGATGTCTTTTCTGGATGGCTACTCTATATATAACCAAGTTATGTATAGTATGAGTATAGGCATAAAACTGCTTTTACCACAACGTGGGGCACTTTTTCCTACAGGAGGATGCCCTTCGGTTTGATCAATGTTGGAGCCACATTCTAGAGAGCTATGGATATTGCTTTGAAGGACATCATTGGTAAATGCATAATCATTTATATGGATGATCTGACAGTCTTTTCCAAGAAGCACGGTGGTCACATAGCAGACTTGTGTAAAGTGTTTCAGAGGTGTAGAGAATTTTGCATCTGTCTTAACCCAAAGAAGTGCATCTTTGGAGTTACTAAAGGAAAATTGTTGGGATATGTTATCTTAGAGAAAGGGATTTCTATTGACCCTGAACGAGTGGAAGCTATATTCAAGATCCAACCTCCTACTAGCAACAAGGAGATGAAGTCATTCTTTGGAAAAATCAACTTTGTAAGGAAGTTCATAACTGGATTTGTTGAGATAGTCAAACCATTGAATGTCATGTTGAAACAAGAAGCTAAAGTTGAATGGAGTGCGAAATCAAAAGAAGAATTTGTAGAAATTAAGAGAGCTATTGCAAAAGCCCTAGTGTTGGTAAGTCCTGATTATGCCAAACCTTTTTACATATATTCATTTGCTTTTGATCACTCCTATGCTAGCATGTTGACTCAAAATTATGATCAAGGGAATGAACACCCTATTGCATTTATGAGTGATCCTCTAAAAGATGCAGAACTAAGGTACCCAAGTGTAGAAAAGTAGGCCTATGCCTTGGTCAGAGCTGTGAAAAAAATTAGACACTATATTCTCAGGAACAAGGTCTTCGCAATAGTACCAGACCCTACAGTCAAGTTGTTGTTGATACAAAATGAACTGGGAGAACACATGGCTAAGTGGGTGACTATGTTACAGGAGTATGACATTGAGATTCAGCCCATGAATCTAGTGAGAGGACAAGGATTGACCAAAACAATGGCAGAGATGGGTCCTAACCTCACAGCTCAACATTATCACCTCCAAGATGTATCCCCAAGACATTGGTATGATGATATTATCTATTATCTCTTGAATCAACAATGTCATGAACATCTTAATTCAATGCAAAGGAGAGCTCTATGTTTGAAGAGTGATATTTTTATGATGAAAGAAGTTGTTCTATATAAGAAAAATCATGAGGGGGTCTATTTAAGATGCTTGGGAAAGCTTGAATTTGGAAGGGTCATGGTAGAGTTTCATGATAGATATGGCACTGGTCATGGATATGCACCTTCTACTGCAAATCAGATTCTAAGGGCTGGTTATTATTGGCCCACATTATTCAAAGATGCGTATAACCATGTTAGAACTTTTCATGTGTGTCAGACTGCAATAACTAGGGAGAAGCACGCAACTCTTCCACTTCAACCATTGTTTGAGGTAAAGTCGTTTGCACAATGAGGTTTGGACTTCATAGGTCCAATCAATCCACCTTCTTCTACAGGCCACAGGTATATCCTTACTATCACTGATTAATTTACAATATATAGACTGAGGTTCTTTCTTGCAAATAGTGTACTTCTGAAGTGGTAATCAATTTCATCAAATCAGGTATTATCAATCGCTTTGGATGTCCTTTGTCTTTAGTTTGAATTAATGGTCCTGCATTTGCATCACTAAAATTTTCTAACTGGGCCTTTGAATGGGATCATAATAAATTTTGCATCTAATTACTATCCACAAGGAAATGGTTTGGCTAAGTCTTCCAATAAGAACCTATTAACAATCATTCGTAAGTTGTTAGAGAAGAATCCCAAGGATTGGCACACTCAACTTAGATTTTCTCTTTGGGCAGACCATACAAGACATAAGACCTCCTTAGGGACCTCTCCTTACCACCTTATGTATGGTCTAGAACCTGTATTCCCCATTCAGTTGAAAATCCCCACTTTACAATTCATTAATGAATATTATGATGAAGGGGACAAATGTGAAGCCCGCTTGGCTGAACTGTTACACCTTGAAGAAAGAAGAGATGAAGCCCTTGAAAATTTTAATAAACATCAAGGTGTAGTTAAAAGATGGTTTGATAGGAGAACCAAGGTAAAATCCTCTAGGATCTCTGACTTGGTTCTCTATTGGGATAAAGCCCATAACCATAAGGGAGGGCATGGTAAATTTGAAAAAATATGGCTTGGCCCTTATCATATTTCAAAGATTCTAGGAAATAATGCTTTTCGCTTGAAAACCTTCACTGGAGAGGATATCCCACTACCTGTCAATGGGAAATACCTAAAGCATTATTTCTAATCCTGAGTTATTTACAACTCTTTTCTTGTACATAGTTAGAGTAGGTTTCCTTTCTATTTGGTTTGTTTTGTTTTGGTTATATTAGATTTCCCTTTCTTCTTTGCTTTGTTTGTCTACTATGGACTGGTTAGTTTAGGTTTTCTTTTGGTTTGGTTTTCTTTTGCTCCGCTCTTGCTTCGAGGTCTTCTTGTTTTCTTTTGGGGGTGTTGCATCTACATGGCAATCATGTTGTTATCTGGGACTGTTCTGAATATTTCTCTTACAAACTTCAATTACTTTTTCTAGAGTGAGTTGGTGAAAGTCCTTTATTTGGTGTCATATGTATTAAGTGTTTTGAGTGGCTAAGTCATGGGATTGAGTTAAATCTAGGGTGTAGTTGGGTCTCATATCTTTACACATATCCTTAAAATTCCAAAGGGGCATAGGGTCCTTATGAATTTTGGTTAGGTGAAAAATCCTATTTCTGCTTCAGCGCCACTGTGGTTCTCAGCCCTGAATGTGAACTTCATTGTTCATAGTTTGAAAAGAACAAGTGGAAAGAAAAGAATATAAAAAACAAAGAAAGAGAAAATATTAAAAATCAAAAGAAAGAATTCAACTTATCAGGAGTATTCAAGTATCTCTTCTGGGGCTATGGATACCTAGTTGACACTAGAGCTATGCTTGGGAGGACCACAACGATAACCTCATCAGGGCTATGGACACCTGACTAGCAGCGAGGCTCTATCCAGGATGCTTTTGGAGTTAGAATCTTTATGTAGCCTAGTCAGACTAAATTTGGTTCTTATTGCAACTAAGGAAATGGGAATGAATACATATGCACACACTTTGACCCTAGTACAAGAAAGGTTTGCTTGCCTATGAATTTTGAAACTCTGCCAAATTGGTGACCTAATGTGAGGACTGAAACCAGAGATCCTGGGTTCTTGATTCCAATTTTTCATTGAAATTCTTTGGAGCATTTTCCCAGCAGGAGTTGCCATTTGTTGTGCAGTTTTCGTACACACACCCCACTGAAAGTAGGCACCCTCTTTTTCTTTCTTTTTTGGTATTTTAGCCCTTTTATTTTCTGGATTTGGTTGCCTTGGCATGTGCCTAAATGATTATCCTACTTTTGCAAATTTCCCTTTTTGGGGGAGCACTTTGAAAATCTTATGTTCTGGACTCATTTCAAGTTTTTCACTATTTTCAAGAAAATTCCCTCTGGGCAGAGTTCCCCGAACACTTTGAAAACCTGGTAGCGGATTTTTTGCACTATTTCCCAAAAATTTTGATCCTTCGCAGAATTTTGCATGGACCGGATTTCCCTGAAACTTCATCACCTCGTCAAATTCCCAGATTGTGTTTTGACATGTCTTGTTGATTGCATTAATGCTCAATGGTACGATTCTTGAGGCACATATTTAGTTGGTTTTTGGGGACTTCCTGTTGTCATTTTCTCTATGTTGCCATTGAGGTATTGATTTTGAAGTGCTTAAGTGATTTTCCAACGTGAGTGATTGATTCAAGGATTTGGCAACATATTTCTTACATTTTTGTTGTACTTTCTTGCTAGGACATTGAATTTTGTTTCCAATCATCATTACGACTAATTTCACTTCTTCTGTGTATGTGGATTTTCCCTTGCTTGTGATTCTTGAATGTAAATGATGCTTTGGTGTCTTGAGGGCCTTTAGGGTCTGGATTTTGCATATTTTGGTGTCAAGCATTTAAATTGGGGTTTGGTTTGTCATTTTAAGGATGTTGATGGCACAGTCAATGTATTCTCCTATTGATTGATGAGTTTAGTGGTGCCTAGTATTCCCATGTTGCATTTTCAAGCTCGACCTTGGGTGCATGGTTGCTTCTATGTGGTTTGATTTTAGGGTTTTTGAGCTTATTTGATTGTCGGCCCTGAGTGAGTTCATGAGCGTGTTTTCAATTTCATCTAGGAAAATCTCACTTGTGCCTGCTCTAAACAATCCATCTTCGGGCATAGTAAAATGGACAATCCAAATCTAAGCTAATTCCCCTGCGTTAATGGAAAATTTTAGGGTTTTAAGCTTAGGAGATTGATGATTAAATTTAGGGTATCACCAATCTTCACCGATTCGCCTCTGATAGAGTTGAGAACTTGAAAATGAACAATAGAAAACTCAAAATAAATCAGATTCAGGTGCAGGGACTTCCAATTTATGATCGTTCGATTATTCTGAGCGAGATCGGGAGAAATAACAGCTTTGGGGATTTCGTGGTCTTTGTGGAATTCCCGCACCTTCAGAATTTCCCAATTTTTCCTTCATCTTCTCATTTTCCTAGATGTATGCAAAATCCTGGAGTTACTCATACCTCATAGATTTTCCCGAAGTAGTCTCATAGTATGGATAATTCAAAAGATAATGAATGCAATATTATAGGTTTAGCATTTCATGCTTTATTCAAATCATTTAAACAATGTTATGTACTTTTCCTTCATATTGTGATGATTGATTTTTGGATAACCATGTTTCATCATTAAATCCGCTGAATTGGGAATTTCCCAAATTTCCTCCCTGGCTAGATTTCCCCAGATGGCTCAAAATCCCAGATTTCTTAGCAATTGTGCCTTATGTTAAATTTAAGGGATTTTGATCTTAGCTTTGGGTTGATTGGTCATGATTATATTGGCTATGGTTGGATAACCTCTATGTTGATATTATAAAGGTGAATTTATTGTGGTTTCTTGTTGGATGTAGGCCGAGTCAAGTAGAGTGGTGGCTAGCAAGACAATGGGCAAGCAGAAAGATCCAAGTGTTGAGGGATCTTCCATCTCTGAAGTAGAAAGAGTAAATTTGGCCATAAAAAATAAGGTTCCTGAGTCTAAGCTTTCCTCCATATGGGCTGAAGTAGGTGACACCAATGTAGGCAGATGGGATTATGAGAAGTTCAAAGTAAGAATGGCAGCACAAAACCTCCCATTGTTGGCTAGAAGGTTAGTGGAATCAGGCTTGGCTCATGTGACCAGTTTTCCTCCTATGATTCAATGTTATGAGTTGGTGCTTGAATGTGCTAGACATTATTACAGAAGTACACAAAGAGTGATTGGCCCTCAAGGTAGGGTGTTGGCCAACTTCTCTCCTATATCTATGGAACAAACTTTTGACATGCCTAACAAATCTCACGTGGTGGCTCTCGACTTGGATATTGCCAAAACCTATTTTGAGGATGATTCAAACAAGGCTCTACAGGTGGTCAATTCTTGGTTGGAGAAACCAAAGCCCCACATCTCAAAGCTGCCAAAACAATTATTCAGGGTAAAATTCAAACTAGAGTACTATGATGTTATCACACTATTCAGAATGGTAATAGGTTTGAAAAGTGCTAGAGTTATTGAGAACTGGATGTTCTTTGTTATAGTGAGGATGGAGCAGAATACTGATTATAACTAGGCAAGCATTATAAGTGCCATGATACATGATCAACTGTGCAATGTCTTATAGACCAAGAGCTTCACAATGACTTCTTATTTGGTCTATGACTTGGCGAGGTTCCATCCATATAAGGGACTGAGTACACGAGGAACCTTTGGGTGGGATGTGGGTATGTGTAGGATCATCATGGAAAAAATAGGCCCTTAAGTGGCAAAAGATTCAGAAAAGTCAGAGTTAGGCAACTTGATGTAATAATTTGAATAAGTTATCTATATTATTTAAAAAATATGTAAGAATAGAATCTGTAGAAAATTGAATGTAGTTTCTAAACTACTAGGTTTATTTTATTTTTAAAAAATCTATTTGATGAAAATTTGAAATTTCAATACAGTAGTACTTAAATTTAGGAAAAATAAGGTGTCTATCCGACCACCCTAACCACAATAAAATGATAATATTTTTTATAATATTTTAGACATAAGTAGAGGACTCATGTCCAAATGTGATGCATATTTTTGTAATTTTTTTCCAAGTAAATAATTAATTATGAATTTTTATTACAACTTTAAAAAAAACTTCATGTCCGGACCACCTTAACCGGTCAAAACTTCATGAAATTCATTTTTTTCTTTTTTTAATCCTATAGTATGCGAAGCATAGAATGTGATGCATGTTTCTGATTCAAAAAATGTGATACCGTTTGAAAGCTATAGATGTTTTTCAATTAGCCTATCAATCAAGACTTTAGTCATAATTCAAATAGAAAATGAATAATAATTATTTATTAAATTCAAAGTACAACATAATTTATATTGGTGTAAAACTAAGAATCTTCTTTAAAAACCCTTTTCATTTCATCAATTTTGGGTAAAAAAAAAGTCGTCAGCCACATACCCTACAAATACCCATCATATTGCCACTTTTTGGCCCATCATGATCCTGCACATACCCATGTAATATATGAAGTCTATCCACAACTACACCTGGGCATATCAAGATATAGGAGGGTGAATGATGCATTCACCATGTACATCACTAGGTTACTTCAAGGTGCAGAGCATGTTAGAATATCTGACAGCGCTAAGGAGTTGATTAAAAGGTATGGGGCTTAGTTTATACAGTTTCCCACCTTTTCTTACATAAGGATAGATGGTTGCTAGAGAGCCCCTTATAGACTTCCTAGGTATCCTACCAACCACCTGATACTCCTTGAAGTCAAAAGGAAGATATGTGATTTTGATGCCATAGTTAAGAAGGAGAAGCATAAAACAAGATTTGGCAATGACTTTCCCCTTTGGATAGGTGGTAATGAGGCTTGCCCTTCCATACATACAACACATTTCTATGAAGAGGAGATGAGCACTCTGGGCTTATCTTTCCATTCTAAAAGGTCCAGGTTTGATAGAATTGGTGAATCCCAAAAGAAGGCTAGTAGGGAATATAGCCACAAGGATGACGTAGAGGATTATTGGGCTAACTGTAAAGATGAGTTTGAGATCAGAAAGAGGAAATTCTCTAGGCTTCCAATCAAGTTGATTAGATTGTACAATGTTAAAGTCATCCCGGATCAGATAGATGATGATGGGGATGTAATTCAAAGTCATGATTATGAAGCTATGAAGGATAAATCAATTGGTAAAATAGACTGGCTGGAGGAGGAAAAGACAGAATTGGAACAAGTCATGGCTCTAGTAATTAAATACACAAACTTATGGCTTAAGCACAAGATTTGGGAACTAGAGAGTGAAGGTGTACAATGCACCTATGACTTAATGGGAGACTTAGAGTCTCATTCCACCTCTGAGGATTCATTTGAGTAGGATCCTAAGGGTAAGTCCAAGGTGATCTCTCCTTTCAGGATAAAGATTAAGGATGCTCAAGCAGAGGAAGGAGAAAAGCAAAGGAGGCCTATTGCCAAGAAAAGGAAACATGCTTCAAGGGAAAAGAAATTTGTAGAGGAGGAACCTAAGGAAAAGGGAGATGAAGGTGGTGCTTCTCTACCTAAGAGAAGAAGAATAGTGAGATTGTCTCAAAACAAGGAGTCTTCCAAAGAAGAGGATGAAACTGGCCCACTAGTAGTGAATGTAGAGAGTTCAAGAGAGAAAACAAAGGTATAGAAAAGGAGATCAAGAACTCCTTCTCCCAAGGATAGTGTGCCAAAGAGGGATATTCCCTTACCTTTCCCTGCTATAGAGCATGAAGATTCCCTTCCTTCTCATGAAACTCACAATGTACCCAGTAAATCTAAGGATGTAGAGGATCACCAAGATAGAGGAAAGGAAGAATTTTGGGAGGGTGAAGTCTATAGTGCAGAGGTAGAGATAGAAAAGATATTACAATCCCCTTTGGTGACTTATGAGGACTCACCCATTGACCAGGAAGAGGACAGACTTCCAAAGAAAAAGGAAGTGCTCGTCAAGATTCCTTCACCAGAATATGCAGAAAAAGAACACAATGAAGAAAAGGATAGTAATCTAGAGGCTGACAAGGAAGGTAAGACTGAAGAGACTCCTGAAAAGAAGAATCTGAATGAGGATCTCTCTAGGAGTCAGCAAGATGAGGTTGAGCAAGGTAATTTTCAATCAGGATCCATTATGCCAGCTTGGATGGACAGAGATTTGAAAAGTAAGCAGGTTGTAGTGGATGACACTCTCCCGAATTGGGATGACTTACTGGCCAAAATTGGGAAAGGTAAAACAAAGAAGAAGGCTAGGATTATTTCAAAGATTGAAAGAGATAGAGGAAATAATAGGGTAGTTCACATTGCTACTCCTACTCCTGATAAGAATAAGGATGATGTGACTGGTAGTGATTATAATGTGCAAACTATTAACTTAGGGCCTACTTCCATGGAAAAGGAGATTGAAGAATATGAAGGCTCTAGTGCTGTAATCTTGGGTAGATTGAGAAAAGAGGTGTAGACCAAGCAAGAATTAAATAAGGAGAATGAGAAATTGAAGAAGTATTTGTAGGATTTCAGGAAACCCTTGGAGTCTATCAGCTAGATCAGTCCATCATCTGTAGTAAATATTTGGCCAGAGGAGACCATAACCAAGTTGGAAAAGATGAAAACTACTACTCATGCCACATTGAACTAGTTACAAGGGGTAGGAACCAAGGGTGATGATGCAATTAAATACATTTTTTCAATTGGTGGGGATGCCATTAGATCTGTGTAGTGGTTGAAAAGTGTGCTAGCTCAAGATAATTAAAGAAGATGTAGACCTCCTATTGCAGAAAACTAGACCTATCATGGAGTAAACTAAAGAAAATCTAGCTAGTGATGGGATCCTCCCTTCTTCAAAAGCTGTAGAACCCTGGGAATGGCATGAGGTCTTGCAACTCAGGCAGAAGGTGTTGAAGAAGGTGCACAAGAAAGGTAAGCAAATAGAGGGTACCTTGATAGATATTTACAATAAATGTATCTCTTTCTTTGAGATCATGACATGAAGGAAAAGGTTCGCACCAAAACATTTGAATCTAGAGCAACTCAAGAAATGGTGGCATAATGTATATTCTCTAGTCATTGATGGTCCAGTTACTGAACACCAGCTAGATGATGTGGCCACTTACCTTGCAATTATGGATAAATATCAAACCCTAAAAGTGGATTGGGATAAATTTATTTAGCAATTAGGGGATGATATTAAATCTATTGAGAGGAGAATTAAGGTGTTATTTTTTCCACATTTGTCTGACCTAGAAAGGGCATTTTTAATGGTGTAGGATGAGGTGGGATGAGATAAAGATAAGGGAGAAACAATTTAATGCAAGGCTACATAAAAATTTGTGCTTCACCATTATTCCTTCTTCTTCCTTTGCATGCATGGGACCGAGTTATATTGGAGAACCCATGCCAACCTGGATGAGTCCCAAACATTTAATGCTATTTTATTTTGTTCTAGAACTTCTTGGGCCAACTTGTTTTGTGGCCATTTATTATTGTAAACCTAATTGGGACAACATATCTTGGGGGTTTCTATAAATATGGCATTTTTCCTCATTTGTAAGCGCTAGTTAGTTTTACTTGGGGGGAAATTAAGTAGTATAGCAGGAGTTAGGTCATTTTGAGCAAGTCTTGTAATACAGAACACTGGAATTGTTGATGTCATTGGGTGATAAAATACAATTGAAGACATTGTGCTTTGGTGATCTCTCTTGTGTTGACTTATCTTGCATGGTTCTTGCTATTCAATCTTTTGTGATTGCTTAAGAAATATTGGAATAAGTTAGAATTAGAATTAGATGCGATTCAATGGTGTTTATGGTTTGATGCTTGAAGTATTTGTAGCAATCTCTATTCCATACTTTTGGTAGCTAGTTGATTGTTAGTTACTTTGCAAAGTTAGCCTAGACTTTTATATTCATTGTGCCTTATTCAATTTTGAATATTTGTTCATTTCAACTACAATAAGGTTGTTTTGGATGACTGTTCATTATATGAGAATATATAATACCTTAGAAGATTGCACTATTTCTGTAAGATTGCAGATTCATCCAAGTCAAGCAGGAATCAGTTTTTGAGGGATTGGTCCATTTCAAGTATTTTATCATTTCCATCGTTAATCTTAGGACTAGTGTTAGATTTAGAAATCTCTCTAAAACCCTTATCTCTTTTGCTCTTTCTTTTATCATTTGGATTAGATTTAGGATTTCAAGTATCACCATATTGCAAAATATTATAAGTTCAAAGATTCAGTATTTGCTTGTAGTAAGGTCCCTTTGTGATTACCAACATTTTCACATTATCACTGAGTTGTTTATGCATTGTCAAGACCTAACATTAGAGACTTTGGGGTTAGCTCTTGAGGGTTGCTAATAGATATTTACCTTTCAAGAGAGATAGGATACTTGGATCTTGTCTGATTTGTTGTTGTGCAGTAAACACCATCAACAGATACTTACACTCTGCCTGGCGAAATTGAACATATACCTGTTGTTAGTTCTAAAAAATGTTGGTTGAAAATCCTCAAGAGGTTTCCAAGCTTTTGGTACATTTTAGGCTAACGAATAAGGCCAAATAATGTATTTGAACCTTCTTCTCTTCAAGCTCTGCCAGACCTAGGTCGGTATACCTATGTAAATGAGGCATACTTAAACTGTGTGTTTCCTACTTAAGCAATCTATCCACAATGGCAATTGGAAGTGGAGAGATGAAAACCTAATTTGGTATAAATTGTATAAGCAATGTCAAGGTGAAGTTTATGAATATGTTTACTTAACAGATGTAAGGTTTTGAAACAAATTTGATAAAACTAAATGATGAAATGGGTAAGACTAGTGCCTTGTTGGGTAAATGGAGTCAATGAATTATTCTAATGGATGACTAATATCGGCTACAATTTTGGTTGTTTGGCACTTGTGAATGTTTATAACTTGTATAAACATGAAAATAGGTAACTAGAAAGCTCTTCTTATGAATGCCAATGATATCTTTCCAAGTTACTTTGATTACTTAAAAGAATTTAATCATTCCTTGAATAAGCCTCTCAAATAAATCACACAATAACAACAAATATGTTTTGATAAATTAAGTATATCCTTGACATATTAATTTGAATAACAGGAAAAGACCATTATGGAGATAGTATGAAAACTTTATCAACTACAGAGCTCTTCTTATTAATCCCAATGTTACTTCTAGGTTACTGTGATCAATTTAAAGTTGTTTAATTCTTTAAAAGAAACCAATCAACTAATCACATAAGAGCAGCAAATGTGTCCAGATGAAACTGAGATATCAAGTTAGATATGCAAATTCAAATAACAAAGAAATAACACTATGGAGACAACCAAGTAGTTGCTTAATTTCAACAAACAACAAACACCAATATTGAGTCACATAAATTAATATCTTCCATTGACTTCTCCAAAATTTTATACATGCATCATGGTCTTCACTGCATAATCTATACGGTAAAAATTTTAAAAGTATCTTTTGTATATCTCCTACCTAACTCCTAATTCTAATCTAATCCTGGTTGATGATGGTTTCATCTTACATATATACATTACACTTGTAGCCTATTATGACCCTTCGCATGCCTATTCATTGCAGCTCTTTATTTGATTAATTAACGATTAAAATATTTTTATTTTAATCTTCTTAACTTTTGCATTCCTGCAATATTTTAATTTTAATTCCTTTACTAGCAATTTCTCACTTTATATTTTCCCTGAACTTTCCTTTGGGTGAAATAATTACCCACGTCATAATTTTATACTCCCTTCTAAAATTCTCATTTTACCCATTTTCCATTTGGGAAATTCATTTGTTGGGTAAATAATTATTTATTGTTTTAACCCTTCATGTACAAATATTTTTATTTTTGGGTGAAACATTATTCACTTCAAAATAATTATCTTTTCCCATGTGCTTGCAAATATATTTTGAGATTCCATATTAAAATATTTCATATTTCATTTCCCGCTATCCCACAAATTATTTCTCGGCTCACACTTTATGTCTAATTATTTTTTACTTCCACCGTTGTCCTACATTATTTCATGGGAGTATCCGCGGTAATGTGGGAATGGCTTTCAATTTCACCACCCTCCCGCACAGAGATTTGAGACCCCTTGAGGGAATGCAGGAGTGCTCCCCACTCACCCACATAGGCATCAGGGTTTGTTGGAAAGACTATAGGAACTACCACTCTCCGGCACAAGTCTTGGGGCTGCTTAGTGGGGATGCGGGAATCTCCTCCAATTGCCTGTAATCCCACTCCACTGTGAATATCAATCATAATATATGTGATATGTTGCTTGGGAATAGCTTCATTCTTAGGCTTTTTAAGAAAACTAGAACTACATCATCGAGATTGCCTATGTCCAACCTCAAAGATTGTTATGATATTTTGATCCAACAGAGTTTTCATTAATGGCTTTATTGATTGGCTATTTTAGGCTATGTTCCCAACACGATTACTCCAATATCTCCATGTACGTCCCTTTTCAACATTTCTCTGTAGTGTCATTTTAAAATATGCATAGCCATGATTGAATGGAGATTCAATCAATTCCAACACCCTTCAAAGAACCTGTGCGACCCCTATCCTCCAACCATCCAGTGTAATGCACTATTTTTTCCTCATTTTGTCGATGTTTAAGAGATAAAACACACCCTCGTTGTCACACTCTAGACTTACAATGAATCAACATTTCAACCATGTGTATTGCTTTCAATAAATACTTGTTTACCATTTAAGAGCATCCCGTTCCGACATCATTTTCCTAAACTCAGTACAAAACCTTCATTATATTCTCACATTTTTTGGACTTGGTTGTCTTTTGTAGTAAACTCCTCATTTTTTCATCAGTGTACTACACTAAATAGTCCACCATCATAATGATTTTGTGGGTGGAGGTATCAAATGCTTTTACAAAATGAGGGTAACTCTTGCATTTCCAAGAATCAATGGTATTTTGGTTGTACGGGAGGCGTTTTAAAGATCTGACTCCATCTTATCGAATTCCCACCATAAATGCCTCTTACTTAACTCAATCTCATTGAATTGAGAAATATGTATGTTTGGATATATTTTATGTAAGGCAACATATGAGGATAGAATTTTGTTCTACTCCTTCCATAGTTGTCAGTCTCACAAGACTTCTTTGTGGCTTTAACTTCAATTTTTTTAAGATCTCTGATAGCTTATTATTTTTTCTTCACAATATTCTCTTTCTATATTGAAAAAGCATTTTGTAACATCGATATTCATATCCTCAATAGGATCGAGCTTTGGTACGCCACATACATTTCATGCATCAGTGATGAGTATGATGTATGTATAAACATATGAAATAGTACTTTTCTCCAACATTTTCATCCCATTACTAAGAAAATTCCCTCTCCTGAAATTCCCGTTTATTGTGTTTTATTTGGAAATCTCATAATGACTATGATCCACAAAAGAATTCCCTCTTTTATGCTCGCATATTTTCATCAGTGATCCACCTTTTCACTTAAGGTGTCCCATTTTTAACTCGTTGAAAACATCCTTTGTAAGTGCACACTATGATTTTGAAAAAATAGTAGTCTTGTTATTGGAGATTGTTGTCTTTGTGAAACCAATGATTTTTCCCTTCATGAGTATTCACTACAGCAATTGATACACACAGTATTGCAAGCACAACACCTACTATCACCTTCTTGGTTAGCAACTTGAAAAGTAGAATTTTACAACCACCAATATGTACAAAATTTTGGAGCCTCAAACAATGGAAGAGTACCAATGCTTTCTTGGTGGAAGCTCTTCATAAGATTTGCACATACTATATCAATCAATTAAGATAAAAGAACTCTTGTAGTTTAAATAATGAGAGAGCATTTATAAAGCATTGCTTGCTTGAGATATTCTTCTCATACTTTCCCTGAGGTCACTATTTTGTCAATTGTGCAAGCAAGGCATTCTAATTTCTTTTATTTGTATCTTTCTTTTCAACATCTTTATTGCTCATTCATGACTACCTCAGTGGTGAATCTATCTGCAAATTCCCACCAGCTCTATTAGAAACTAATAGGATTTTGTACTTCTCAAACTGTCCTTCCTTAAATCCAGCAAGAAGATTTTTTGTCTAAGTGTCCATCAACTCTGTGAAATGAACTCTTAGATATATGTGAAAATTCCATCAAAATAGTATGTCAATGTTCAATTAGTTGTGGATGAGAGCATATACAACTCTTGAGATTTTTTGAGTGTTTGGATGATATAAAATATAATGATTTAAATCCACATCTCCTTCTAATTGATCTTTATCCCTCTCAAAAATCTGAGATGCATTCTAAACTGAAGTGGGTATTTATCAGGATTTGATTTCTGACACTTTGCACTATGACCAAAATGGGTCAAGTAGCCTCTGGAATTACTTAGAAACTTTGATCAAATGATTTCCAAAAGCCACAAAACATGCACCAACATGTTGAGCTATGATAAGAGAGTATAGTTGCAAAATGGCTTGGCATGAAGTCATCAGGATTAAAAATTGTTAATGCCCAAAGTTGCTCACTTATTCATTTCTGAAAACATCACTTGTTAGAACTCAATTGGAACCCACCAACTTGTCATTTTGAAAACTATCACATCTAATTCTTGCAGGCTATAACTTTGGATATTAGCTCATTTAGGAATGGTGAACATGTGTGCAAGAGGCTTTTTCATCATTTTATTCTCTTCACCAAATATCAAGCATCAAAGTTGACCTTTTTACTGCTGTCCTAGGAATGTAATGTTCAAATTGGCTAAAATCCATTTGGAATTGATTTTGAAAAAATACCAAATGATGTCTTGAGGCTCTGAAAATTGGCATGAAGGTCAATCTTGGTGGGGAGAATCTGAAGCACCAATCGGTTTTTCTTGACAATATTCTAATTGCTTAATATTATCCTCCAAAGTTGGTCACTTTAACATGTTTTACTGTGTAGACAACAAACCTTCACAAAACCCTTCAACTTGACCTTTTGAATCCCTATCAAAACTAGTCGTACGAAGCTAAAAATTGGTGAAGATACTTACATATGGTAGATGAAAATTTATGCAAAGTGATTCTACTTGAAATTGCACCGACTTCATTTTGTGATTTTTCAAAGTGAGCCACTTGAGCAGATTTTTCAACTATACTTCTAAGTGTTGAAATCCAATTTTTTCACATGGGAACCTAAAATTTGCAAGAAATTTTAGGCTCCAATAGTGGCTCCTTTTGGGGATGTATGCCCCCTGTCGGTATAGCAAGAATCCAGGTCTCTAGGAGAACAGACCAAGTGTTTTATCCATTTAGCATCAGACTCAGAACTCTTTTCTATCACGAACTGACATGGTTTCGAAAAAAAAACCATACCCCAATTGATGAAACAAGGCCACCAAAAAAAGAGAGGCCCCTATTTTCCTCTATTAAACACCTTGTTCTAATATGTTTTCATCAAATCCTTCTTAAGAACACTCATGCAATCAGCTCTGTCACTGTCATTGAAAACTTTCAGAAGATTATGGTGTTCAGCTTGACTCATGTTCCTTTCATCACTCTACAGTTCATATTTTTTATCATCATGTGATGTATCTTTTTCATTTTCAAAAGTGTTTTCACATTCAATGCAATATTTATCAGTATTTTTCTTAGTATTTGTATTGTTAAATGATCTTACAATTGTACTGAGAACTGAAAATCTGAATGCTTCTCTTGAAAGTCCAAAAAAATTGTCTCATCCACATCTTCTGAGACAATCAGATCTAAAAAATTCTCTCTTTTATGTCACTAATTGGAAATGACACAAACTCATGATTCATACAATCATTATTTTGCACATTCAAACCAACTAATGTTGGGGAAGAATTTTCTAAATCTTTCTTATGTGTGTAATTTTGGTATTCCATTGCCAGCAAATCTAAAAAAAATTCACTACTGAGTGAACATGCTTCTTTGTCCATTTCACCGTTGATGTACTCTTCACTTTTTTCATCATCATAATGAAGCTCAAGATCATCATAGAAAGAATTAGATGAATTATCAACACAGTCATTTGTTCCACAAGTTGATATATTATCCTGGTTATCTAAAAGCGTTTCTTCCTCCTTATAAAGTGGATTTGAAAACACATGAAATTCATGCTCTTGCACACCTTGGAAAAATACCATCTGATCTTCACCTATCTTTTCATCATACAATAGATTTGAAAAAATTTGAAAACCATTTTTAAGTGTACAAACCTCTTCCTCATCCAATGTGTCTTCATGGTAATCTATAACTGGATGTGTTATCTGTTCACTATCAAATGGACTTGCATTTTCCATTGCTTCTTCCTCCTAATCTCCATAATAACTACAAGAATCACTTTGTTGTAGATAAAATTCCACAGGTTCGTCTTCACAATCTGAATATTCAATGGATCCCTCATAACATTTATTGCTCTCACAGTCACAATCTATTATGCAAGAGAGACCTTTTGTATCTTCATCCTCATTATGTAGACTATCATAGAAATTATTTTCACTTGCACATGTCTCATCTTCTTCATCAATCTCTCCATACTCATCAGTGATTTCACCATTCTTATACATTTTCTTATCTATGATACCAATCAACTTATTCATCTAGTCTAGAGTAACTGGCTTCAATGACTCTGGCCAATGAATGGAGTTGGGCGCATATACTCTCATGAATTGCTCAATGAAGTGTAATGCATACTTATTAGGCAGGGAACTAATAGGTATTTTCATATAGGCATCTGTCATTCTCTTGAACGAATCATGTCCCCATTCTCCTTCATGTCTCCTTATATCAAAAAATGCATCTAAGAGGGATGTGCAATTTTTTAATTTCATGATGGGACTTTGACCTCTTTGCTGAGTGTGTGAATACTCATCATCTTCTTCCTCAAACTATTGATTCTGATATACATTTTGCTATAGGTTTTAACTAATATTTCCAAGAGGGATGAAATTGTGTTGAACATTTTGATATGGATTTTGGTATTGATATGGATATTACCTAGGATATTGATTGTATTGATAATCTTGGTAGCTTACCAATCTTTGTCTAGGAGGGACAAGATAAGCATTCGTTTGGTTTGATGACTATGGTGTATGTATATCCTACTATACATGATGTACTTCATCTCCATTACCAAAATTTTTAGCTATATTGTGTGGCACTTGTGGAGTCCAAGGACCACTTGTATTTGTGTATCCATCCTCATTAGAGAGTGGTATATATTGTGGTGTGTCTAAAGTACGAAAGATACCCAATTCTCTCAGTTCTTGAACCAATGTTTCCTTTTTCCTTACTTATGCTTCCAATCTGTCATTTTCTTCCCTTATCTCAATTAAAGATTTTATTAAAATGTTGTGGATTCTTCATCAAATTTGTTTTCATAGAGTTGCCACCTACTTTTTTTAAAGTAAGAAAATGAAATGGATTTTGATGTTTGTTCTTGGCTTACCCCAGCGGAATCTCATAACTCAACAATATGGAAGTAATTACCCAAATGTGAAATTTATATTGACACTATAAATGGATATGCTAGAACTAAATTTTCTAAAGTTTCTCCTCAATGGAGTCGCCAATCTGTTAGTTCTCAAAAAAGTTGGTTGAAAAACCTCAAGAGGTTGCCAAGCTCTTGGTACATTTCAGGCTAACGAACAAGGCCAAATAATGTATTTGAACCTTCTTCTCTTCAGGCTCTACCAAACCTAGGTGAGTATACCTATGTAAATGAGGCAGACTTAAACTGTGTGTTTCCTACTTAAGCAATCTATCCACAATAGAAATTGGAAGTGGAGAGATGCAAACCTAATTTGGTATAAATTGTATAAGCAATGTCAAGGTGAAGTTTATGAATATGTTTAGTTAATATATGTAAGGTTTGGAAACAAATTTGATAAAACTAAATGATGAAATGGGTAAGACTAGTGCCTTGTTGGGTAAATAGAGTCAATGAAGTATTATGATGGATGACTAATATCAGCTACAATTCTAGTTGTTTGGAACTTGTGAATGTTTATAACTTGTATAAACATGAAAATAGGTAACTGACAGACTCTTCTTATGAATGCCAATGATATCTTTCCAAGTTACTTTGATTACTTAAAAGAATTTAATCCTTCCTTGAAGGATCCAGTCAAATAAATCACACAAGAACAACAAATGTGTTTTAAAAAATTAAGTATATCCTTGATATATTAATTTGAATAACAGGAAAAGACCATTATGGAGATAGTATGACAGCTTTATCAACTACAGAGCTCTTCTTATTAATCCCAATGTTACTTCTAGGTTACTGTGATCAATTTAAAGTTGTTTAATTCTTTAAAAGAAACCAATCAATTGATCACACAAGAGCAACAAATGTGTCTAGATGAAACTAAGATATCAAGTTGGATATGTAGATTCAAATAACAAAGAAATAACACTATGGAGACAACCCAATAGTTGCTTAATTTCAACAAACAACAGGCACAATTATTGAGTCACTGAAATTAATATCTTCCATTGATTTCTCCAAAATTTTATACATGCGTCATGGTATTCAATGTATAATCTCTATGGTAAGCATTTTAAAAGTATCTTTTGTATATCTCCTACCTAACTCCTAATTCTAATCTAATTCTGGCTAATGATGATTTCATCTTACATATATACATTACACTTGTAGGGTTATGACCCTTCACATGCCTGTTCCTTGCAACTCTTTATTTGATTAATTAACATATTAAAATATTTTTATTTTAATCTTCTTGACTTATGCATTCCTGCAATATTTTAATTTTAGTTCTATTGCTGGCAATTTCTCACTTTATATTTTATCCGAAGTGTCCTTTGGGTGAAATAATTACCCACTTCATAATTTTGTACTCCCTTTTAAAATTCTCATTTTACCCATTTGCCATTTAGAAAATTCATTTTTTGGGTAAATAATTATTCATTGGTTTGACCCTCCATGTACAAATATTTTTATTTTTGGGTGAAACATTATACTCTTCAAAATAATTATCTTTTCCCACGTGCTTGCAAATATATTTTTTCATTTCCCGCTATCCCGCACAAATTATTTCTCGGAGCACTTTATGTCTAATTATGTTTTACTCCCACTGTTGTCCTGCATTATTTCATGGGAGTATCCGCGGTAATGCAAGAAGGGCTTTCAATTTCACTACCCTCCCACGCACAGATTTGAGACCCCCTGCAGGAACGCGTGAGTGCTCACCACTCACCCACATAGGCATAAGGGTTTGCTGGCGAGACTGCGGGAACTACCACTCTCCCACACAAGTCTTGGGGCTACTTATTGGGGATGCGATAATCTCCTCCAATTTCCTGTAATCCCACTCCACTGTGAATATCAATCATAATATATGCAATATGTTGCTTGGGATTAGCTTCATTCTTGGGCTTTTTCAAAAAACTTGAACTACATCATCGAGATTGCCTATGTCCAACCTTGAATATTGCTATGATATTTTGATCCAACAGAGTTTTCGTTAATTGATTTATTGATTGGCTATTTTAGGCTGTTTTCCCAACACGATTACTCCAATATCGCCATGTACGTCACTTTTCGGCATTTCTCTGTAGCGTCATTTTAAAATATGCATAGCCATGACTAAATGGAGATTCAATCAATTCCAACACCCTTCAAAGAACCCGTGTGACCCCTATCCTCCAACCGTCAAGTGTAATGCACTATGTTTTACTCAGTTTTTCGATGTTTAGGACACAAAACACTCCCTCATTGCCACACTTTGGATTTACAGTGAATCGACATTTCAACCATGTGTATTTCTTTCAATAAATACTTGTTTACCATTTAAGAGCGTCCCATTTCGACATCATTTTCTTGAACTCAGTACTAAACCTTCATTATATTCTCACATTTTCTGGACTTGGCCGTCTTTTGTAGTAAACTCCCCATTCTATCATCAGTGTAGGCCGGGCTTAACCAGCACACTCTAAGTGCTGACTGCTTAGGTGGCCGGGCCCATTTATCTGACATTTTACGTACCTTATCACATCAAAGTTTCTACTTTTTTACAAATTCCGTTTCGGTAAACTCTTTCCTCTGTTTTCAGGTTTAAAGTGATTCTTTTTACTCCCACATTCCATGGGAGAATAAATACTGTGGAATCCTTTCCTCTAAATACTCAGCCCAATAATAATATACCCTTGCATTTTAAAACAGAAGTGTGCGCCAATGTATAGGAGATGAATTCAGTGTAAGAGCAATTAAAATAAAAATTAAAGATGGTGAAAACAAAAAAATATCTAATAATAAATTAAAAAATCTAATAATAGATATATATAATTAAAGGTTTTTAATAAATTTTACATAATAAATTATTTTTAAATTTTTTTATTTTTTTAAATATGTTATATATATAAAAAATGTTTTTTTCTGATAATTTATGTCTTTTACAATAATATATTTATATAATATTATTATTTTATTTTTAAAATAATATAAATATACTAAATAAACTTATACAATAATATTCATTTTTTTCATTTAGTATTTGATACTTTAATTTTTACTTTATAATTATTGGAAATTATTTTATTTTATTTAGTCAAGAGTTAATTCTATTTATAGTTATTTTTTAATTTGAAATGTTTATTATAAAAAATTCTCAAGAATAAAATAACAACAATCAATATTATAATTTCTAACATATTATAACAAATCTAATTTCAACAATTTTTATTACTAAAATGATTTGTGAAAAAATAATTCTTAAACGAAAATATAACAATAAAATAATAAATATAAACAACTTTCAAAATATTATAATTCATAAAATTACAAAGACAAAGTGAAATAATTCTAAAAGAAGAGTTAGAGAAATTTGTTAGAGTTAGAAAAATAAATCATGGAACCAAAAAAGTATGTGTAGACTAGATTTAAACCTACAAGAAAGGGTCTTGGGGAAAATTATGGAGCATGAACAAAAGAAAGAACAATTCTGGATCTACAAGAAAGGGATAATAAACAAATAATGGAGGAGTATAGAAAAAAGACTATGAGTTTTAAAAAATTGAAGTCATCACTTTCAAAAGGATTATATAAATCCTTATGTGAATGAGAAATTATGATAGTTGAGCATGAGGAAGAATAAAATTCAAAGTTGAATAAAGGGGGTAGATTTTGGAAGAATCCACCAAGAAGATGAAAGTTATAGATCTTTTCTTAGAAAATAAATCCTTATTACTTGTCAAGATTGAAAGTAAAATAAAAATAAAATCACTTTTTGAAAATATGGTTGAAAAATATGTTCCTTTCTAAGAAGCATCCATTAGTCTTCAAAGTTTGCATTAAAAACATATAGCTTGAAAAAAAAATCACTATTTGAAATATGGTTGAAAAATATGTTCCTTTCTAACAGTCTTCAAAAATTGAATTAAAAACATATAAGATTGATGTCTTAAATAATTATGCTAATGAGTGTGCACTTTGAGAGAGAGTTCTATTTAATTTAAGTATTAAAATTTTGAGCCATAAGAAGGTTTGTGATGAATATCTCTAGTTCAATAAAGAGAGCTAAGAGCTTTGACTATATGTATGTTATTAGATATCTTTTACTTCATGCTTTAGTATGTTTGTTTTGTTAGCATCACAAGACAAATCATAAGAAAGGTGAAATAATTCAAACTTATCATTCCATAAGATTATGAAATTCAAGAGTTAATTGAAGACATGTGATGAGAAATATAGAAGTTTTTCCTAACTATTAACCAAACAACTAAAAAGGGAAGATATTAAAGAATACATGAAATTGTTGGAATCTTTGTTTGGTTTAATATTATCATTGTTCATAAATTCATCATATCATTTTCTTAGATAGAATTAATTTATCCATGGAAAATCATAAGGTAGGTGATCAATTGTATGTTTAAAAAATTGACATTAATTTATGTTTATTTACATAAAAGTTACTTTATAAATATTTTTCATTTACTTAGAAGATTTTAATTTTAAAAAAGAAAGATAATTCTAAGTAAATTAAAAAATAATTCGTAAATAAACAAAAAACTTTAATAATTCTTAAATAGTTTTAATTGTTTTTAAACATTTAGTTGTGTTTCAATTTATATATATGATCATATGACATAATATAACTCTTAATAAATAAAAAATTAAATAATTCTTAAATAATTTTAATTTATTAAATATTTAAGTATGTTTCAATTTTTATATTGAAATATATTTTTATGAATAAAAAAAAGAAAAAAGAAAAATTGAATATTATAAATTTTCCTACTATTCATTAATATGGACTATAAAATATTTGTCCATTTAATTTTATGAATTATAATATTTTGAAAGTTGTTTATATTTTTTATGTTATTGTTATTCTTCATTTAAGAATTATTTTTTCACAAATCATTTTAACAATAAATGTTATTAGAATTAGTTTTGTTGTAATATGTTAGAAATTATAATATTGATTATTGTTATTTTATTCTTGATAAATTTTTATAAGAATCATTTTAAATTAAAAAATAACTATAAATAGAAATAACTCTTGACTAAATACAATAAAAAAATTCTAATAATTATAAAGTTAAAAAAAACTTCAAGTAAATAAAATTGAAGTGTCAAATACTAAAAAATGTATATCATTATATTAACAAGTTTAATTAGTATATTTATATTATTTTAAAAATAGGATAATAATATTATATCATATATTATCTAAAAAGACATTATTATTTTAATTGTAAAACATTTTTCTATCATATTTAATTATTTTTATTATTAATCCAATTTTAATTAATTATTTAAATACTAAGGCATCTTTATTTAAACTGCCTTACACCAAATTAATCTCCTACACATAGGCGAACACTTCTGTTTTAAAATAGGATGCTATAATATTACTCTGGCGGAGTATTTATAGGAAAGGATTCCAAGTTTTTATTTTCGCATGGAATGTGGGAGTAAAAAGAATAATTTAAAACGTGAAAATGGAGGAAAGAGTTTACCAAAACAGAGTTTCTAAAAAGCAGAAACGTGAATAGGAAGGTACATAAAATTTCAGGTGAATGGGCCCGGCCACTAAGCAGTCAGCGCTTAGAGTGTGCCGGTTAAGCCGGCCCATCAGGGTACTACACTGAATAGTCCGCCATAATAATGAGTTTGTGGGTGGAGGCATCAAATGCTTTTACAAAATGAGGGTAACTCTTGCATTTCCAAGAATCAATGGTATTTTTATTGTATGAGAGGCATTTTAAATATCTGACTCCATCTTATCGAATTCCCACCATAAATGCCTCTTACTTAACTCAATCTCATTGAATTGAAAAATATGTATGTTTGGATATATTTTGTGTAAGGCAGCATATGAGGATAGCATTCTGTTCTACTCCTTCCATAGTTGTCAGTCTCACAAGGCTTCTTCCTGGCTTTAACTTCATTTTTTTAAAGATCTCTGATAGCTTATTGTTTTTTCTTCACAACATTCTCTTTCTATATTGCAAAAGCCTTTTGTAACATCGATATTCATATCCTCAATAGGATCAAGCTTTGGGATGCCACATACATTTCATGCATCAGTGATGAGTATGATGTATGTATAAACATATGGAATAGTACTTTTCTCCAACATTATCATCCCGTTATTAAGAAAATTCCCTCTCCTGAAATTCTTGTTTATTGTGTTTTATTTGGAAATCTCATCATGATTATGATCCACAAAAGAATGCCCTCTTTTATTCTCACAGATTTTCATTAGTGATCCACCTTTTCACTTAAGGTGTCCCATTTAACTCCTTGAAAACATCCTTTGTAAGTGCACACTATGATTTTGAAAAAATAGTAGTCTTGCTATTGGAGATTGTAGTCTTTGTGAAACTAGTGAGTTTTCCCTTCATGAGTATTCACTAGAGCAATCGATACACACAATATTGCAAGCACAACACCTATTGTCACCTTCTCGATCAGCAACTTGAAAAGTGGAATTTTACACCCACCAATATGTACAAAATTTTGGAGCCTCAAGCAATGGAAGAGTACCGTTGCTTTCTTGGTGGAAACTCTTCATCAAATTTGCACATACTATATCAATCAATTTAGAAAAAAGAACTCTTGCAGTTTAAATAATGAGTGAGAATTTATAAAGCATTCCTTGCTTGAGATATTCTTCTCATACTTTCCCTAAGGTCACTGATTTTGTCAATTGTGCATGCAAGGCATTCTAATTGCTCTTATTTGTATCTTTCTTTTCAACATCTTTATTGCTCATCGTTGACTACCTCAGTGGTGAATCTATTTGCAACTTCCCACCAGCTCTATTAGCAACTAATAGGATTTTGCACTTCTCAAACTATCCTTCCTTAAATCCAGCAAGAAGATCTTTTGTCTAAGTGTTCATCAACTCTGTGAAATGAACTCTTCCATATGTGAAAATTCCAGTCAAAATAGTATGTCAATGTTCCATTAGTTGTGCATGAGAGGATATACAACTCTTGAGATTTTTTGAGTGTTTGGATGATATAAAAGATAATGATTTAAATCCACATCTCCTTCTAATTGATCTTTATCCCTCTCAAAAATCTGAGATGCATTCTAAACTGAAGTGGGTATTTATAAGGATTTGATTTCTGACACTTTGCACTATGACCAAAATGGGTCAAGTAGCCTCCAGAATTACTTAGAAACATTGATCAAATGATTTCCAAAAGCCACAAAAATGCACCAGCATGTTGAGCTATGATAAGAGAGTATGGCTGCAAAACGGTTTGGCATGAAGTCATCAGGATTAAAAATTGTTAATGCCCAAAGTTTCTCACTTATTCATTTTTTAAAACAACACTTGTCAGAACTCAATTAATTGGAACCCACCAACTTGTCATTTTGAAAAATATCACATTTGATTCTGGTAGGCTATAACTTTGGATATTAGCTCATTTAGGCATGGTGAACATGTGTGTAAGAGGCTTTTTCATCATTTTATTCTCTTCACCAAATATCAAGCATCAAAGTTGACCTTTTTGTTGTTGTCCTAGAAAGGTAATGTTCAAATTGGGTAAAATCCATTTGGAATTGATTTTGAAAAAATACCAATTGATGTCTTGAGGCCCTAAAAATTGGCATGAAGGTAGATCTTTGTGGGTAGAATCTGAAGCGCCAATTGGTTTGTTTTGACAATCTCCCAATTTCTTAATATTATCCTCCAAAGTTGGTCACTTTAACAGATTTTACTGTGTAGACAGAAAACTTTCCTACAACCCTTCAACTTGGCCTTTTGAATCCCTATCAACACTAGTAGTACGAAGCTAAAAATTGGCATAGATACTCACATATGGTAGATGAACATGTCTGCAAAGTGATTTTTCTTGAAATTGCACCGACTTCATTTTGTGATTTTTCAAAGTGAGCCACTTGAGCAGATTTTTCAACTGTACTTTTGAGTGTTGAAATCCAATTTTTTCACATGGGAAACTAAAATTTGCACGAAATTTTAGGATCCAACACCTGCAACCACTAACACATGCACACGACAGTCAAATGTTCACAAAATATGCAATATATTTAATACATCTCTAAATTTAGAATATTAATTCAATAACCATCCATTAATATATATGGAGTACTTTTCCACATAGCATCAAATGAGATAACATCATTCATAATGCATCAATTAACAAGTACAAGCACAATTTATTCATCTCCAGAATTCACATTACATTGATATTTACCCTACATAGTAATAGTAAATAGTAATTACACAATTGGGGTGTAACAATAACACTAGATATAATAAAAAAATGGCAGCAAGTACTATACAACAAGAAATAAACTAAGACTTAAATGATTTAATGAATAATAAAAATGAATTTAAAAATAAGAAAAAATTGCAAAACTTCATGTAGTTGGGTACTTTTAAAATACATAGAAACATAAAAAATAAATAAAAAAATTGGGCTATTTTAGGGTTTTCCTTAATTGAATCCATGCTTTGATATTTTTACCTCCTTAACAACAAAGATAGGAAAATTAAACAAATAGTGTGTGCTCTTACTCTAAGTGTGTCTAGAAATAAGAACAACCGCTAAATAAAAGAGAAGGGATGTGATAATCCAAAGGTGCTAAAGGGCACAATAAAATGAAAATTCTTGTAATAACAATGAGAAAAAAAAAACAATATTACTTGAGAGGGTTGAAAAATCTAGAGAGTAAGATAACTATAGAGAATGTTGTAAGAGTACTATGAAAAGGTAGAGACTTCTTAGTGAGAGCTTGAGAGAGAGAGAGATAATATAGATTATATAAATGAAAAGATAGTTTGAAAATGACAATATGAGTGAAGAGGAAGAGGTTAACAAAATATTTAGAATCATTCAAAGCCATTTCCACTAACTTGGGAAGGTGAGATTTTGAAAACAGTCATAATGGCTTTCAAATGACAAATTATTATAGTATGCTATCATGATGTATGGACATCCACACAAACTTCTAGTGTTTGGACAATTTATGCTAAAAAATTACAAGAGGCAAGAAAAACATAGGGCTAACACAAAAGCAACATAAAAATGTGACCAAAAGAAAGGAGGCTTGAGCACCTTCAGAAGGAAGAAGGTTGATTCAAGGGTTTAAATGAGCCTACAAAATACTAAAGGAATGGACACCATAGTAGACACAAAATATACATGAAATTGAAAGGGTCTGCTATTTTTTGTGTTACACTAGTAAGCCACCCTATTTTTGGTTTAACGTTGGGGTGGATAGTATGGGTCTCCTTGATATTATTATGAGAGGTATCATTATGGCTAGAGGTTCTTGAGCTAAAATTTCAATGGTTTTTCCCTAATATAAATTAAGTTGAGGACTAGTGGAATGGGAGGGTTTCAACCATAGAGAAGGTAATAAATTTTACCACCTAGGTGGTAGTTTGTTGCCTAGCTATAGAGACCTTATGTTTACTTTTTGAATCAGTCATTGAAGACTAATGAGGGAGGACAGGGCATGAATCATAGATTCGAGTGATAAAATGGGTGGCAAGGATTAGAGATAATTATAATATGTATAAACAATATATGAGCCCCTAGTGAATGAGAAAAATACATTTTTCCCATTAAAAGATTATTAATTGACTCCTCAAGAGAACTATAAATATAAAAAATGAAATTTTATTTTAATATGATATCTTAAGTGATTCAACATAGGAAAAACATAAGAATATAACCTTCTAAATCTTTCTTCTAGCATGATATAGTGCATTCAGTCACTACAAAATCATTCAAACACCTAGGAAGATCATCCTTTCTAAAACTATTTTGGAATGTATTGGTTTTCTCTCTTGGCCTCAAGAAGTTTTTCATTTCATCATGGATGTGGTTTTTTATTGTCTTCTATATTTTCCTCCATTATTTATTGAGAATATTAGTAATAGAAATCTAGTCCTTTAAGACCCTAAATTACATGTCTCTGATAAAAACCAAACTAACTTTCTAAAAATTGGAGTCTAGAAGCCGTTTTATTCTTTCAAAATATTTTACATGTTTATAGTAGGTTATATTTTGGAATCAATAGTCATTATTGTTACACACATATGGATATATTGTGTATGAAACTTAATATCTTCTTTTATTAAATCAACTTATGCCAACGCTCCAACAACTTAAGGATGGTGACTGGGGCTCAACCATTATCTCTCGCTTCTTCATTGAGACTATTTTTATCATTGGAGAGAGGGTACCCTTAATATGCCAATAATTTAAAGCATTTATTATTCTCTCAAATTGTCTAGTAAGTTGGCTAAGGTGTTGCTTCCCTAAATACATGATTAATTTTTAATTATTCAAAATACATGAGGATCTCTTGTATCTCCTTTACGATATGTCTATACGACCAATGACGGACAACCCTAGTGTTGATTATGCCTAATATTTTTGGAGTCGCCTTCAAGGATCAAGTTCTTGATGCCCTTGTCTCTAGCAAGGATTGTGCCTCTTAAAGCAGTCATGGTTTGAAAAAAAAGATTAGTTTGAATCCCTAGTTTTTTATTATAAGAACTTATTGAATGACCTTTACAATATTTGATTAAACCCCCCTCTTAATTGACCTAAATTTCCTTATAATGAACCATCAAATTTTTCTTGATTCATATAGAATCAAAAGGGTCCACTTGGTGTTCTTTATTTTTAAAATGTTGGTGATGTACACATTCTCCATTTCATCCACCATATTCTAGTTTTTGGCTATAAGGATTTCAAATTAATAAGAGACTACTTGGGTTTCTTGATTTTATCTGCCAAATATTTTCTTGAATGTTTTGGATAATCATCTTTGTCACAATGTACTAGGGTTTAGAAGAGTTTCTAAAACAAATGGTGTTCCTTTCCTTCCAAACACCCAAGACATATTGTGGTAGAGATAGGTCATAGAATTCCTTCATAAGAGGATGTTTAAAAGGTGAGGACCAATTGGATGTCACTTGGGTGTTAATTTTTTCTAAGTTCTTCACTCTAACCTTCTAGGAATAGGGACTTAGAAAGGAGGTAACTAACAAAATCTTCTTTTATCTTGCATAATGTACATCTATTAGTCAACTGGAATCCATAATATATTATTTTTTCAATCATTAATATTTTCTCATGATAGATGGCCCACTAGAAGAAATTTATTTTTGGAATATAGTTGTGTTTCCATAATTTACCCCATTGGAAGGAGGTTGATTAAGATTGTTTCATATAAAGGTATGTAGTTTTGATAAAATAACTCCCTTTGAGGTCCCATAACCAAATGATTTCAGCATTCCTCATAGGTTTCTTAAGAATATGTGGTTTCTAATCTTAGAGATGAGACCCTTTAAGGGATTTTGTTTAGAAATACCTTCTATATTTAGGGAGACTTTCCAACTATAGTCCCCATTTTCTAGTTTGAAATAGTCTTTGAATAAGGTTCCAAATATCATACTTAGTTCCTCTTTAAGAATAACTCATGTTATAATAACTTCCACTTTAGAGACAATGGTCCAAGGATCCTCCTAGAATCAGATAAATTCTCCATCCCCCATTGTCCATTTGACCCCTTTGCTCAATATCTATTTCTATTTTCTTAGGTTGTTTCATAGAGAAAATCCAACTTGAAAATGATTATTTAAGAGAATGGAATAATATTTATTTATATTCATATATTTAGCTTTCAATATACTAATCAATTCCCTATTATCTATTATTAATTTCTACCTCATTTTGGTAATTAGGGCCTTGTTTATGTCTTTGATTTTATGAAGACCCAACCCTCCATGAATCTTAGAAGAACACACAATATCCCAATCTACCAAAGATAGTGTACAACATATGTTTCTCTTTCATTCCTTAACATATAAATCTTCTTTGTATCTATTCATTTTTTTCATCTAAAATAATTGGTAGAAAAAATACTTGAGAGTGAAGATTTAATTAGTTGATTTTTTCCTTCCTAGCTTAAGAGGGTTCTTTTCCAAACAATAATTTTCTTCTAAAATATTTCAATGAGATTAAGCCAATTATTAATGTGTATTCTTCTAACAAAAGGGAGAATTCCAAGGTAGGTGGTAGAAGATACTATATATTTTCATTAGATAAGCTACATTTACAGGGTGTAGTACGCTTTACAAAATGATCCCAAAGGGCCAAAAAGAGATGAATTCCATAGTTATATCTGAAACCTAGGAAATGGTAGCTTGTATGTGATGTTTTAGGACACAACCACTGATTTTCTACAAGTTTCACTCAAGGAAAACTTAGAGATCTCAATCAAGGGATGGAATTAGGGAAAGAGATCTGCAATGAGGTGTCCTAGGATGTGATTTAAGGTATAAAGGGGGTTCACCACCAAGCTAGGGATTGGAAAGACAAGAAATGTAAATGATATGCAAGACTTAAACAAATGACCTAGAAATGAATTCAAATCATATCAACAAATTGAGAAAGTACAGAGGTGCACCTGGGAACTGTAGAGGCTTGAATGAAGGTCTAAAATTGTGGAAATAATGCTTTTTGATGCACACTAGGACTCATATGCTAGTAGGGTGATTTAATCCTAGTTTAGGGTTTTGGGCCAAAATTGGAATCTAAAACTGCTGAATCAAGATCTATAGAAAATGCCTGAAAAATGTGTATAATGGGACTCATGCACCACAAGTTGTGATTTAGTCCTAGTATTAGGGTTGATATGAAACTCTATAATCATCAATTTATATGTTGTAACTTTCCTCCTATCAAATATCTAAGTTCAAAACATTGAATTGCAACATGTAGGTGACTTTTCGTGATCTTGCAAGTAAGGTGACAACTTTGAAAAAATTTCAACCTTGATAAATTTTCTCCAATCTTGCTCTTCAATGGATCTTCAAGCTAAATCTACAAATCACACATCAAAGAGAGGGAAAAATTTTGTTTTTTTAGTGGATAGGGGTTTTCCTTGGTCAAACCCCGTTTTAATAATTAAGCCTTTCAAAATGAAATAAAATAGAATGGAGGAATGATGAATGATCAAATATGCAATGTTGCAACTCACCAAACCCTTGAAAAAAAGGCTACAATATTTAAGTAATGCCTAGCATGAATGTGGATCTTGACTTGAATGCTTTCTTGAATCATAAAACCCTACATCATAAATGTTAGCTCAAAAATAAACATGATGCATGATGACTTTGACATGATACTTGATACTTGAATAATTCTCCAAAATGCTTGATAATCACTCTTGAATGCTCTTGAATTCTATAATTCTTGATCTCCAAAGTGCTAGATGACTTGTAAACTTGCTAGCTGAAAACATGTGAAAAGACCTTGTAATTATACTTGTTTATGCCAAATTTCTCGAAATTACAACACTACAAGCTAACATCAGATCTAGGAGAATAAAAATCCCACCAAGAATTTGACTTCAAAATAGGTCCAAGCTAAGCGGGACTCATACACCAATTGGGGCATATGATTCCCATTAGGCTAAGGTTGGGACACATTTTTCAAGAAATGCTTAGTTTAATGTGAAATTTAGATCTAGGCCTCGAAACCTAGGTGGGACCCATACACCCAAGGTGGTGTATGAGTCCCATATCACTGAATCTGGGACATACAATCCAAAATCATTAAATTTTGATTTGTCAGTTGATATATGTCAGGATTATCCTCGGAAAGATGCATTAATTAAGGCTTGTGGATGCAAAATAAGGCCAATTAAAGCATATAGAAGCCCAATTTAGCAGAGAGGGCCCAAAAAAGTGTGAAAATGTAAAGGGATACATTTTTTTACACTACAATATCAAAACACCAGTAATAGCAAAAAAGAAAGAAACAAAAACAAACCAACAACAGAGCAAGAACCCACAACCCATAACAGAGACCCACACATTATATAGTATTCTCATCCCACTTCTCAAAGAAAATATTTAGCACATCCTCACCCACCCAATCAAGTCCCTCTCCCACTTTTTCCTTCTCCACCTCTTCCTTGAGAACCTCCAAAAGAGTGGTAGTAGACTTGTGAATGATCTTAATGGTGAATCAAGTCAGCTAGTTGAACTTATGTTCCAGTTTTCCCACCCATGCCTATAGCTTGTTGAAATCCTTAATCATATCATTAGACCTCTTAATAGTCTCTTCCTCACTAACCATCAGGTCTGAAGATTGGATAGAGTCTGTATTGATAATTTTGTTCATATCTGAGAAGTGGTTGGTTCCTTCAATAAAATCCTTTGTTTCCTCGACAGTGTCCTTATCAAACTCCTCTTTGTCGCTAGTCCTCCCCTCTTTTTTGCTAGTCTCCTCCAAGCTACTGGATATCTCATCCACCGAGACCTCCATCTTGCTTTTAGCTAGCCTATGGGGCCTCCTAACACTAGTTTGCTCTATCCCCACATCCACAGTAGTTGGGACAATGGTATCCCCTTTAGAATCATGATCCTCAGTGCTCTTTTCCTCACTATTTGAAGTCGGCATCACAACTTGGCATGAAGTCTCCTTGCTACCTTTGTTCTTTGCTGACAATTTATTTTCTTTCTTGGAAGGTACATTTTTTAAATCATACATCCCAACAGCCACCTTAGACTAGGCATTTTCCACTCCACCTTTCTTTTTTTTGTTGGGGGTTTTGGTCTAGGATCATTTTTATATTAGTCATTAGATGGAATTGATTCCTAGAGCGAGTGTGTCGAATAAGGAAACTAATCATATGACTCTAGCAAAGAGTGAAGAGTTGAATAGACAAGTCCAAGAGTTGTTGTGGAAGGGATTGATTAGAGAGAGTTTGAGGAACCATGTGTAGTACCTGTAGTACTAGAACCAAAGAAGGATGGAGAATGGAAGATGTGTACAGATTCTAGAGTCATAAATAAGATCACCATCAAGTATAGATTTCCCTTGCTGAGAATGGATGAAATTATGGATTGTTTGAGTGGAGCTAAGTACTTCATGAAGATAGATTTAAAGAGCAGATATCACCAAATCTAGATTAGAGAAGGAGATGAATGGAAGACAACCTTTAAAACCAAGGAGGGCTTGTACGATTTGTTAGTTATGCCTTTTGGGCTAACAATTGCATTGAGCATATTTATGCGGCTTATGAATGAGGTATTGAAATTCGATGATATTTTGATTTTTAGTAAGACATTGGAGGAGCACTTGATGCATATCTGAAGAGTTTTTGAGAAGCTAAGGGAGGAGAAATTGTTGATTAATTTGAAGAAATGTAGTTTTGTGAAGAGAGAGTTGGTGTATCTAGGAATTTTTTTCTCATCAAAGGGTCTTAAAATGGATCCAGAGAAGGTGAGAGCTATTATTAAATGTCCTACCTTGAGGAATGTTACAAAGGTAAGATCATTTCATGGTCTAGCAAGTTTTTACAAAAAGTTTATTAAGAATTTTAGTAGTATTTATGCACCTCTAACTGAAGCAATGAGAGGGGATAGAAAATATTTTAAGTGGACTATAGGAGTAGGCAAAAGTTTTGATATGTTGAAGAAGAAAGTTACAGAGCAACCTATTTTGGCACTTCAAGATTTCAATAAGGTCTTTCAAGTAGATTGTGATGCTAGTGGCAATGCCATAGGAGTTGTTTTGAGTCAAGAAGGTAAGCTTGTTGCCTATTTTAGTGAGAAGTTAAATGATGCTAAGAAGAAATATTATGTCTATGATCAAGATTTTTATGCTATAGTTCAGGCTTTGAAGAAATGGAGACACTACTTGTTTCCAAAAGAATTTTTTTATATATTGATCACTAGGCTTTGTAGTGTCTCAATAGTTAAGGAAAGTTAAATCAAAGGCACTTAAAATGGGTTGAGTTTTGTAAATTTATACCTTTGTTTTGAAGCACTTGAGTTGAAGTTCAAATAGAGTTATAGGTGCCTTGAGTAGAAGGAAAAATTTGTTGATAGAGATTAATATAGAGGTTGTTGGGTTCAATGAACTCAAGAGTTTGTATCCTGAAGATCTAGACTTTGTAGAAGCTTGGAAGGCTTGTTTAGAACCTGCTACATTGGATAGGACAAGAAGGTTGTATTTCTTAATCCAAGATGGGATGTTGTTTAGAGGAAGCCAATTGTGCATTCCAAGGATTTCTATGAGAGAGAATAGATAATCAAGGCGAAGCATAGTGGAGGATTGGCTAGACATTTCGGTTGAGATAAGACCATTGCTCTTGTTAGTGAGAATTATTATTGATCGTAGTTACAACAAGATGTGAAGAAGCTTGTACAAATTTGTAGAGTATGTCAAATGGCGAAAGGAACAAGTCATAATATTGGATTGTATTAGCCATTACTTGTACCTGAGAGGCCATGGGAGGATATTAGCATGGATTTTGTTCTTAGCTTTCCAAGGACACAGAGAGGGCATGATTCCATATTTGTGGTGGTGGATAGATTTTCAAAGATGTCACATTTCATTCCATGTCATAAGACCAGTGATGTTGTTTATGTTGCAAAGGTTTTTTTCAAAGAGGTGGTGAGACTACATGGTCTACCAAAGAGTATAGTTTCAGATAGAGATACCAAATTTGTTGGTTATTTCTGGAGGACATTATGGAAGAAGTTGAAGAAATATTTGAACTTTAGTTATGCACACCATCCACAAACTGATGGACAAACGAAGGCATTGAATAGGAGTTTAGGCAACTTGTTGGGATGCTTAGTAGGAAACAAGACTAAGGGCTGGGATTTGATTATGCCACAAGCTGAATTTCCTTGCAACAATTTTGTCAATAGGAGCGCTAGTAAATCACCATTCCAAATTGTGTATGGGAGTAGTCCAAGAAGTACTTTTGAAATGAGAAAGATGGATAAGGGGGAGAAGAGTAGTCTTGAGGCTAAATATTTTATTAAGCACATGAAGAATTTGCACGAAGAGGTGAAGAAACATATCAATAAGATGAACTCACAATATAAGGCTAAGGTAGATCAGAAAAGGAGGTATAAGGAGTTTTAGGTAGGAGATGAAGTCATGGTTCATTTGTGAAAGGAAAGGTTTCCAATTGGTGCATACAACAAGTTAGAGCTGAAGAAGTTTGGACCATGCAAGATCTTGGAGAAGCATGATTCAAGAAATGTATATGAGATAGAGTTTCCTGATGAAATTCATATTTCACCTGTGTTTAACATTTCAGATTTAATAGAATATCATGAAGGAGGAATTGATGAAGAAATAATAGAAGCACAGTGGAATATTCTAGCACCTACTTCAAAAAAGGACAAGATGGAAGAAATTTTAGATAGTCGTGTGGGTAGAAGCACAAGAAATATGCAATACGTAGAGTACTTGGTGAAATGGAGAGGAATACATGTTGAATATTCGTTGTGGTTGTCTAAGAAAAATGTTAACTATCTTAGTTTCCCTCTAACTCCTGAGAAGTGATAGGGTCACTTTTCAAATTACCCTAGGTGTCTGATGTAGGAGCATCCAACGATGTAGGGAAATCTTGCATCATCAAAAAAAAATTGTTTTTCCTTATTTTCTTTAGTTGTTTTGAGTCCCATGATGACATTTAAGGGGTGTAAAACAATTAGAAGTCAAAAATAGCAAAAAACAATCACTTACTATTTTTAGTAAGTTAGCCTAAACATGTTCATAGGGAATTGAAAATTTACCCTAAGGAGCAGAACTTAAAAACATTTCTGGTCACGAAAGAATCACCTCAACACCCTACACGGTTTGGGAGATATTAAATTTTTCGTCCCAAGAAATTTCTCCAATGCAACTTCAATTTCAGATATGAAGACTTTAGATGCCCTGAAATAGCTCGAAAAGACAATGAACCAACCTATGGTGGATTCATATGTTGTAGATCTCTTTGAGAGCTTTCCAATGATATGCAATAATAGCAAATCAGACACCTGGATCAAAAGTTATGGCCCCACGAAGTTGCTCCTCTAAAAAGTGAATTTCATCAAAATTTCCTCCCAGGCAAGAAATCAATTGGTGAGACTTTTGGTGCCAAAAAAAGGGAAAGTTTAACTTTCTAGAACATTCTAGGGTGGTTATTTGGGTAAAATAAAAAGGATTAGGTGGGAGTTGTAGAGGGTGGCTCCATTAGTGCAAATTGTGGCTCTGAATAATATATTTTGTTTTGAGTTGATTTTGATGTAATGAATCAAGCCCATGAGGATGTAGCATGTAAGTTTTGAATCTCTAATTTCATTTTCTAAAAATAATTGAAAGTGGGTTTTTTTCTTTTTTGTCTCACATCTTCCACATTGGTCTCTATTGTTGTGATTTGTGTGGGTTTCGGGTGGTGTGGCTCTCATCAGGTAGAGTAAGGGAAAAAGAGATATGATGATTTATGAAGATTTGTTCATCTCCTTACTACACAAAATATAAATATTTCATTATTTATTACTTCTCTAGTGTTTCAAGTATTTTGAGATTATTGTTACAAAAAAATATGAAAAAGGGACTTCATATGTGAAAGTAGTGAGCACTTGATATTTCAAAAATTAAGTTCAAATTATTATAATTATTTTTTGTGTATAATATAGAAACACTACCCATTCTATTATGTATATCTCTAAATTAATTTTCCAACACCTATAGAAAATTAAAATTTTGATAAGAAACACAAAATTTATGCCCATTTTACTGAAGAGGCTTTTTTGGGCTTTTCAAAATAGATATCCATTTTGCAATAACAGATATTTGTTTTGTCAAAATGGATATCCATTTTGAAAAGCCCAAAATGGATATCTATTTTGAAGACATAAGAATGGGTACCCGTTTCTAAAAAGTGGATATCCATTTTATTTTTCAAAAAGGATGTCTATTTTGAAGACATAAAAGTGGGTACCCATTTTTTTTAAAATGGATATCCACTTTGTTTCTCAAAACAAATATCCATTTTTAAGACATAAAAATAGATATCCATTTTTTCACATAATTTTTTCCCTCCATTTTTTCTTTGGGATTGCTTTTGGATTTGGCTTGGGGGTGTCCAACTGAAAAATTCAATTGCCCCAACATGTTTTATAGGGGTCGCAATGGTTTTCCAAACTTCACCCTTTGTGTTGACGACTTTTTTTCATCTGAATTTGATGAAACGAAAAGGGTTTTTTCAACAAATTGTTAGCATTCTACCAATATAAGATATGATTTATTTTGAATTTAATAGATATTATTGATATTCTAAATGCACTGTGTAAATTCTTGATTGATAGGTGGGTGATCCCACAATACTGGTTTACAATTTTTGGCCAAACGGGATACTAAAATATTTTTTTCTAACTAAATCTTCACTTTTGGTCACCTATAGCGGCTAAACTGTGAGGAATTTGAAGATGATGCAAACTAGTGATTTGTAACATTTTGTCTGTAGATTCTAAATATATTTTTTTCAATTTTTTTGGAATCAGATTGCACTTCTTTTTCCATCTCCTTCAAAAACTAGTTTTTTTTAGTAAACACCATTTTTAAGGAGTGACGCTCACCGTACACAATATAAGATTTTTTCCATGAAGGATAAAATTCTAATTTTTTTGAATTTAGATTTTTTATTGTGATATCTAGTGCTTCCAATTGGTTTCATAATGTTTTATTGAATATTTTTTCCTTAATCAAGTTTCAAAGTCAAACCAATTATAATTTAGACATAGGCAGACCGTATACAACGTAAAAAAAATTGTATGTATCAAAAAAAAAAAAAAAATTTGGATCAAGGACTTCAATATCTGGTGCACTCATATTTTCAAAAAAAAAGAATGATAATCTACTATTTTTCCACATGTGCAGAACAAAGAGCTTGATTTTCAGTGAAAAAACTATGTTTAATAAAACTAAAAAAACAAATACATAATAAAACCAAAACATATTAAAATTATATTCGTTGGATAGCTTGTTCCGAGGACTACCATCATTTAGTTGGGTCTGTGAAGTCTCCTCCATTTTCATCCTCAACCTAAGCTTCGAATGGAAAAATTTTGGAGTTTTTTAGTGCCAAAGGGTGAGAAGGTGGGAAAAGGGAGGTTTGCTCGAACCCTGGTTCGAGTGAACCCCCTTTCCACAAAAGTTTTGTTTTTGTTTTCTCCCGAGAATGGTGGGACCCTGCATTTAATGGGTTTGCTCAAACCAGGGTTCTAGTGAACCCCCTTTGAGTTCGCTCAAACCAAAAGTTTGTTCAAACCCAGGCCAAAAACCAATTTTTTTTGCATGGGGTCATTTTTGCAACTTTTCCTTCCTCACTAGAATTGTAAACCACTTGTGTGGGTTTACCCAGGTTGATTGAAAAACACCTATAACTTTTAAATGGTGGGTAAGTGCACCAAAATGGTCCCACTTTCGTGGCCAAACTAACAAATAACGTGTGCGTGTTATAACGCGCATGCGTTATAACACGCACGCGTTATAACGCGTTCGCGTTATAACGCGTTCGCGTTATAGTTTTCTTTGAAAATTTGCTTTGGTATTTGCCTTGGAATACCAACCCAAAGGCTTGGAGGGCATTCCCAAAGACTAGAGACGTGTTTTTTCCAAATTCAACAAATTTTCACATAATCGGGTTCGTGCTCACCATCAAGATTGCATCTGGTTCAATATCAAGAAAATTGAACACATGGGTAATGTTAGGTTCTTTATTAGCTTTCCAACGATGTAATTTTTTCACTTTCTAACAATGTTAAGCCTTTCATCCATAATTTATTTTTGTATGTCCTTTTTCTTCAAAAGCGTGTTTGGTATTTTTTCACATAAATTAACCGCTTTGAAATTTGAAATAAATTACATTTTAGAAACTAGACTCCATCTCTACAATTTTAAAAAAATAAATTTAAAAAAAATCTATTAGTTTCAAAAAAATTTAGGGGGAGCACGGCCAAAATTTTGCATTTTAGGAAGTGCCCACTTAGAAAATTAATAAAAAATCAAATATTCATTAAAAAATTATCAGAAAATATCCAGTTCTTACTACATACTGTTATCTAACTTTTGACTGGAGCGATTTGAAAAATACTACAAAAAAGTCCACTGTGCTCGGGTCACACAAGAGTTGCTATGTTATGTTTTTCTAACAGAAACAACAACAATGTGTGTGTGTCCCTCTTTTGAACCCCTTAATCTCAACCATTTTCAAAATAAATTAGTAGTTTAGAAAGTAGACTTGGAGCACTGCGGTCCTTGTTTTTGTTCAATCTAAAAATTTTGAGTGTAGCTATCCTCAATTTCACATCCAAGGTCAGTATTTCCTGATTTCAGAAAAAAAGTGGCCACTTAAGCCCCCTTTTTGGGAACCATCTTGGTGCACTTACCCTGGTTATACATTTTTTGAATCCAAAAGATGTGTCACACACTATTCTTCAAAAATTATAGTTTAAAAAAATTAGATTTCATAAATTTTTGACCAAGTTAGGGTGGTCGGACAAATGGTTTTTAATATTTTTAAAAATTCCTACTAGAAAATTCATAACTAATTATATTGAAAGATTAAAAAATATATATATTTTTTTTTTCATACTTAGGGTGGCCAAACAAACACCTATTTTTTATTTTTTTTCAAAATTTAAAGTACTACTGCATTGAAATTTTAAACTTCTACCAAATCAGATTACTTTTTTCTAAAAAACACCTAGTAGCTTACAAACTATATTCAATTTTTTACAAATTTTATTCCTACATATTTTCAAAATTATGCTCATAACCTATTCAAATTTTTATGTGAAGTTGCTTAATTTTGTATTTCTATATTTTCATTGCCACATAAGAGCCCTATTTGGCCCATCATGATCTTGCACTGACCCCTTCTAATCCTATGCCATTTGTATGTCTCTATGTTCATTAGAATGTGTTCTAGGGGACATGAGAGAAAATCATTAAATTTTGGCATGTTGTAATTATATTTTAAAGAGAGTATTTAGTTTTGGTGGAGGTTACACATCAAAAATGGATAAGGCATCTTTCTTAGGCATCCATATTGGAAGTTTGAAGGTCTTCTATGAGGTGCCCAAGATTGGAGAAGAAAAGGTGTCCATTGGTATTCCATCAAGGATTAGAAAGGCCATTGGAGCATCTGAAAAGTCAGGAGTTGGATAGGCTATGGGCTAGGAACCCATGTGGGAGTCTTGTAATTCCATTTAATAATTTATTATTTCCTTTTATTTTCCATGAAGAGGGGCATGGGTTTTTGTAGGTGGTTTTGTACCTCTTGTTTTGGTTTACCATTTAAGGTTTTACCTCCCACAATTTCTATAAATTGAAACCATGAGATGGTAGTTTCATGTTAAGTTCTTGCAAATAACTAGGTGTTGTCAAGTTAATCAAAGATCAGTAGTAGAGTGTATTAATTTTTACTCTCATTCAAAGATTAATAATATAGTCTCCCTCTTTTCTCATGTGGATAATTTTCCTAAAAGGGTTTCTCCACGTAAATATGGTGTCACATTCTTTGTGTTGATTTTTATATTGTGATGTATATTACTTGATCACATGTTTAAATTTGATTTGCTAATTTTATTTTCAGATCTAAATTCACTTGCATAAGTTCATATTGTATCTTTCCTTCACCTTGTTTTCAACAACTTTCACACTACAATTGAACATGAAGAAGTAACATTTCTCAAATTTATCATAAGGTTGGACAAAACTCTCAAAGAAATGATGAATGTAAAGGAGGAACTAGTAAAAATAGTATGTGAGATTGAAGATTTCGTTGTTGTTCTATTAAGTAAATAGGATGAAAAACATATTTTAACCAACAACACTAAAGAAATTTATTAGTGCTAAAACTTCCATGATTTTGTGGATAACTTAATGGTACTCAAAATTGAAGAGACAAAAACTTGCAATTCAAGAGACTTTGTTGAAGTTTATGGGGAACTTTAAACATCCTTTCTTTTATTATTATCAAAAATATATTTCTTGGTAAAAAATTATAAATTATAGTATGTAAGTCATGTAACCTTTATTCTCAACCCAACATCTGATTTTGATGATGACACACACATTGCATATGTTACATCTATATGAATTTGGGATTCTTTACATTAGCTTTGGTACCATATGTAATAGCAAGACCTAGAGTCTACTATGTTAAAGCTACATTTCTTTGGGAATATGGAAAAATCCTAGAATGTGGAGGTACTTAGATGAGTTTGAGTCTTGTTTTTTCTTAGATGGTTTAGTATGGGAACCAAGGGAAATATGATCAATGACTAGAAGATAGTAATATAGAGTGGAAGTGATCTATATGATTTATTAACTACCATGTATGCTGAATTTAAACTTGTCCATCATGTTATGAATGTAGTTTAGTAGCTTGGATTTCACTATCAACTGGACTTGGTTCAAAATGCAAAGAAATGTGTTAAAAAAATGATAATAGTATCAAACAATAGGTTAAGGTAGGGTATAAAAATTATTGATAACTATGAATTATTTCAACCACAATGGCATACCTGTGCATGAATAGTTCAGAAATTTCCTTGAAATGCAAAAAATTGTTATAGAAATACTAAATAATGGATATAAGAGGGTGTTGTACACTCTACAACAGCCATGAGAGAGCTGGAAAGCTTATAGAATAGTCATGTGAAGCTGTAAAAACAAACTAAGATGAGCCTTAACTTGACTGTTGTAGTGGTTTATTGTGCCTACATATAATCCATTACAGTAAGACTCAAATCTGAAAATAAAACAAAACAAAATTGAAACCATCAGTTGAAAGACTGGAAACCTATGGAACCATACCAATGTCACGAGGTCCTCTTAGTATAATGATCTAGGAAAGCTTTTACAATTTCATATCAAGGAAATCATGTGATAAGCTAATTATAAGTTGTGTCACATGTGATAAACCAATTTTTAGTCAACACAATAGTTGTTAATTTCTAGCAATGTTCAAGTAGAGGTGGAATTGTTAGAACACAATATTCTACTGAGAGGGGGGTGAATCAGTAGATACCAAAATTTATCCCTTAAAACTTTTGCTCTTCGAAAACTTATGTAGATTACTTCTTTGAACTCTTAATGTGCATATACTAATATGAAGAGATATAAACACACACACACACACGAACTTCACATAACACCATATGTATGTGGAAAACCCAAGATGGGAAAAACCACAGTGAGAAATGTTGCTTGAGTCTACTACTCAAATCTAGCCTCACAATCCAAATCTTTGATACAAAGTTTTAGGGCTACAACCCAAGGATGCTACAACACCCTGATTTAGAAGCTACCACTTCAAGGATGCAACAATACCCTAGTTTAGGAGCAACAACTCCAAGGAGACTACTATCCCTTAAGTTGAGCTATAACTTGGGGTAATGCAGGATGGATGGGCCAAAAGTGGCAATATGATGGGTATGTGGCAGGACTTTTTTACCCAAAATTGATGAACGAAAAGGGTTTTAAAGGAGATTCTCTACTTTCCACCAATATAAATTATGCTTACTTTGAATTTAATAAGTAATTATTATTCATTTTCTATTTGAATTATGACTAAAGTCCTGATTGATAGGCTGATTGAAAAACATCTATAGCTTTCAAGCGGTATCACATTTTTAAATCCAAACATGCATCACATTCTATGCTTTATACACTAGGATTTAAAAAGAAAAAATGAATTTCATAAATTTTTGACCAAGGTGGTCGGACATACAAGTTTTTATATTTTTTAAAAGTTGTAATAAAAATTCATAATTAATTATTTACTTGGAAAAAAATTACAAAAAAATATGCATCACATCTACATGAGTCCTCTACTTATATCTAAAATATTGCTAAAAATATTATCATTTTATTGTGGTTAGGGTGGTCGATAGACACCTACTTATTTTTCCCCGAAATTTAAGTACTACTGCATTGAAATTTCAAATTTTCACCAAATAGATTTTTTTTTTAAACAAACCTAGTAGTTTAGAAACTACATTCAATTTTCTATAGATTATATATTCTTACATATTTTTCAAATAATATAGATAACTTATTCAAACTTTTACATCAAGTTTCCTAACTCTGATTTTTTTGAATTTTTTGCCACTTAAGGGCCTATTTTTTCCATGATGATCCTACACATACAAACTTAGTACAATGATGGTAGTTTCAAATATGCATAGACTTAGTTCTAAAAAACCTATAATTCATCATTACATTTAGTACACTCTGATGCACTTACTACAACTCACACTCTGTTGCTAAAGTTTCTCACTAAGCAACACATCCTTCTGCACACGGAACCCTCACTATTCTATCTTTGAATCCTCTCTTTCTATTCTTTTTCTCTTTCACATATGCTCACCTAGATGATTATCTGCATTAAAATCTAGGTTACTTCTTCTCACTCTTTCTGCAACAACTTAGTTGTTCATTACTCTATTTAGCTCTTGCTGCTTGCAAACTCTTCTATCACTTTATCTCTGCTACATGCTTCAACTAGATGTAGCTCTATTTAGCTCTACATACAACTGTAGACCCCTCACAACCTTCTTCTACTTTATGCAGACCACTCGCTCATATTGCCAACATCAATTCTATCAACCATACTCAAGATATCTTTAATCTACCTAACTCCACACATCTACAACCTCTCACCTCAAGATTTGCACACCGTTTAGTTGTTCAATCCAGTTACTCATTTGTTAGGGTTTCTAATCCAAGTTGTCAATTCATCTCGAGCCTTGCACCATTTGTCTAGCTCATCTGAGAGAGTCTATCAAATATCTCCTTTGTTGCTTTTGCTTTGTATCAAGCCGCTTTTTCATTAACTTCTATCGCTGAGAGTTTTCCTAAAAATAGTTCTCTCTCTATCTAACCATGAAATCTGATATGCATTTAATTTCATTATTTGTTCATTTTATCAGATATGATCTTCATCGATCATGTCTCCTTTTTGGTGGTGTTCATTAAATGTTCACATGTCGATCAATAGGCGATCTAATCTTGTTCACATGTCGGCCACCAACCAAAAACCCTTGTTCACACTGACTAGACTATTGTAAATCTTCAAGTTTAAAAATCAGTCATCGATCTTCTCCTTTCGTGCCTTGATCAAGTGTTTTTTTGTAACAAAGATGCAAAACAATGAATTGTCGATTGCCATATGTCTGTCTTCACTGTGCACATTATTCTATTAGGTCCACATAGCACTTTATCGCTCTGTTGGGGGAACACCCATCTTTTTTCTACTGATGTTCCTATGTCACACCAATGAAGACACCTCAACATCCTACCATGGTGAATTCCATTAGTCCAAGTCACCGCCATGTTCCTTTGTTCTATTTGGCTTCTAACCATACGTGATCCTCATCACACTGGATATCACTTCCATGTGCACTTTATTGGGTTCCACATCTGATATCACACTCACCATGTCAAGGAGACATATGAAGAGGTCCTATAGACACTGCATTGTCTCATCATCAAATCTACAAAGGCTTGTTATTGCAATGTCAAAGAGACATTGCTCAAACTCTTACTAACACCACATTTTCTTGCCGACAAAGGCCTTCTAGAAGTATTCTTCATTCACGATCCAAATTTCTTCTTGTGAACCACCAAATCATGAACCATTGGAGATGAAGACACATAACACCATTACAAACTCAATTCCAGAACTGCAAACCAAAGAACATAAATGTTGAGGAATGAAGAACATAATACATTCTCCCTGTCATCACCAGATGTCCAGAAAAATCCATTTTCACTCTGGTTAACATAACTTACTCAAATCTTCATACTAGAGGCTCAAACTTGGAACACACCATCTTCAAACATGCCTCTAGGTAACTTCCAATCCATAGATAAATATGTTCAATATTAAAGAAATGCAAAGAAAACTACTGGACTTATTCTTATTGGAGATTGAAACTTGGAACATAGCATACTAGAGGCTCACTCAATTCTTCATACTGGAGCACTAAACCATGAACAGTCTTGATGGAACACAAATAACCTCATTATGAGCCTTCTTCTAGATCTACAAGACCTAAAATAGACTAGCGAAGGACTGCGGAGTAGACACATTTCTCCCAGTTTGGATAGATAAACAACTCTGTCATATCAGTTCACAAACCGGTGAACTTAACTTTCACTCTTCATCAGCCCAGAAGCTATAATCTAGGATATATCACCCATGGATTTTCTTGAGAAATACTTCAAATTTGCATAACTATAGGATCAACATAGTAGAAATTCGGAGCACATACCATAGTACATTCTAAACACATACAAGAGCATATTTTGGACCTGCAACACATCATAAACATACGAGTACATCACTTGAGCACACAACTAGTTAAGCTATCAGGAATTCCAAAGCCATTTGCATGATCTGCACTTTTGACATCAATGGCAACTATATACACTTCTACACTGGATCAACACACTTCTCCTCTGATCCTCTTTTGACATCAATGACAACATATTCCAACAATTTCCCCCTTTGTCATTGATGGAAAAACTTGAATGCTCAAAGATACCAATTGGTCAATTCAACATTTGTACCAGTATCATCTTTACTTCTACTTATGTTTATGCTATCACTAATGCTCCTCTTTGATCATTTGCATACTTTCTCCCCCTTTGACATCAATGGAAAAGGGCTCACTCCTTCTAAAAGCATTCTAACAATCTCACACCTTCTCCCCCTTTGACAAGTAGTGCAAAAGATTTAGTTGTTCTCTAATATCTCCTTTGAACTGGAAAAAGTATTTTCTCCACCTTTGACTAATAAAAATTGATAACAATTAATGTGCTTATCCCAGATACTACTCTCAATCATTTCATCGATGGCTAAGCCATGTTCTCTAACCACACTTAATTAAATACCTTTAACTAATTGTAGTTGAAGTCCCATTACACACTCTGACACAATTGAAGATACTCTAATTCATACCTTATAGGAATCAGGTCTCATATCAAGAGCCAAATTCTCCTTTTTTTCTACACAAAACACCTTTCTCCTTTTTGTACTAATCTGAGCATGGTTTCCTTTATGCTACTCCAAACTTCATTATATGTTGATCTAATGCCTATATCAACTCCCCTTGAGAGCTTGCTCCATTCTCTGCATGTACCTGAATGTACACTCCACCACAATCTTTGTACCAATTAAAAAATTTCTTGACCATAATAGCATCTCCTCCTTAGATGGTTCTCCATTATTTTTTCCTGCATACATAATAATTTACTCTTAATTGGGCTTAGTATCAATTTTCAAACATTTCTTTGATGCCCAATTTGTATTTGATACCTCTATCAACTTTACTTATTCCCATGAAAACTTGCTCATTCTTTCTCCTCTTCTTCTTCTTAGGTCACCATACTATTGCAACCATAACATCTTCTTAGCAACAACAAAGGAAATTTGCTCCTCCTTGAACTGATACCAATTGAAAATAACTTTTTCTCTCAATCCAAATGTTGCATTCAACCTTTTAATGCTCTTCTCCAATCAAATCTGATATCAATTGTAGATTTTTTGATTCATTCTTTGTGCCAATTGAATCACTTACTTGACACCAACTGATGATATTATTCCCTGATACTGATTATCAATTTAATTCTAATTGTGAATGTGTTCACTTTACACTATGTACCAAATGATATCCAAGATTGCATTGTATCAAGTATAACACTAATTCAATACCAATAGCAACTCCCCCTTAGACCTTTCTTCATACACTTCTATTGGCCTACTCATGCATTTGCTTCATGTCTTCGCATAATTATTCATTTCATCATTTATATCCTCTACAAGCCTTCAAATCATAATCAATTTGGTCTAATTGCAAAGGCAAGTCAGGTAACATGTAGACCCAGATAGGTCAGACTTGAACATAAGGCATTGCTCCGCTAATGCTTAGATCATCATGTGGATCCCCATGGAGGACAGCCAAGTCCTATACTTCATTGAATAATGTTCCTTTAAGCTCCACAAGACATGTACTTTCTCCCCAAGCTGATTAGACTTCACTCAACACTGTCAGCTCTACACTATGAAAAATAGGTATTCTTTTGCAAGTGACATCTCTCTAAAATCAAAACCAAATGCTCTAAATTTTGGATATGTTGAAGATGATTATTCCTAGATGCTAATTCCAACTCCTTAGTTTTTGTCATGCAAATGCGGTAAATTGTGGTATTCTCCCATATTTCTCTCCCTGGTGCTCTACAACTGAATGTTCATTGTCCCAACTAATTTGAATCTTCTAGATGCTCCTACATCATCTTCATTCTAGATTAATCTCTCCTTCATTTCCAGGGATGAATGAAGTATCAATTTAGCTCCCCTTGGACTCATTCCCTATCACTAAAACTTAGTGATGTAAGGCAGAAACAACCATATGGAGCATTTCCTACCAATCTTTCTCTCTCCAGACCATCTTGTGCACCTTCTCTGATATATTAGCCTTCTTCTCAATAGCATGCAAACACATGTTCACTTTAGAGGGCATATCCCTTTTTTCATTTTCCTTCATTCTCTGTACTTGATTTGTAAACTCCTTACTATGAACCACTTAACAAATGTTAGATTCACCAAGATACAGATTTAATTTAAGATTGAAACTGACGTTAGTTGTGAATTGAGAAAATAAACACATAAAATGCAGGAAAGTAAAGAAGCTAATAAAATCATGCACCAAGAAAAGAGAGAAAATATTTGATAATGAAGTTCACCAGATTCTGGCTACGTCTCTAGATCTGCAAATATGTGTGATCGATGCCATTATTATGATGCAAAATTCTTTTATACCACAATGGTCTTTCACCGAGTTACAATATGCTTCCAAGGAAGATTGTTGCACTTCAGGCTCTTCCCACTTCCACATTGCAATGGCATGATCTATCTGGCAACATGTTCGTGCCTAACTCCTTTGTCACCTTTACAATGCTATCAAGCAATAAAACTGGAACTCTCTCACACAACAAGAGTACAATACATGAGACATCAAGCCTTTATAATTGACTTAAAAGTCTTGAAAATTCTCTCAAAGAAAACAATGAGTTTTTATCTCTTCCTATTCTTCTAAGAGACTACTCATAATTCTCTCAAAAGACTCACTAAGTTTTTATCTTTCATTTTCTCACAAGAGACCACTTAGCTCACAAAACTCTCATAACCTCTTAATGAAAAATCCATCACCTACACCCCCTTTTATACATAAGTTTGGCTAATATGGCCAAAACCACCATAATATATAAAATAAAAAATTACCAATAAATACCCTTTGTTTACAAAAAATAATAACAACCCTTTTAAAACCCATTTTTAATTTGTTTATAATTCCCTTTTCATTTCTCCATTTACGGGCTATATTGTTTTGGGTATTTGTTTTTATTCTTTTATTTAATAACCATTAAAGGTTATAAATTTGGGCTTATTCATTTATTAAAGGGGTCAATCTTTGTTTTTAAATTTTTTATGAGATTTTGTTTTAATCCCACCAAATCCACGAATCTCACAAAATCTAATCCCACCAAATCCTCTTGGGATCCCACAAAATCCGATCCCACCAAATGGATTTTTGTGAGATAAAATAAGCCTCCACACTTTATTTTAAAAAATAAAGCATGGTACGTGAATTTTTGTGAGATTTTTGCCACATCACCTACAATTCCATGTCACCATCTAGTCAATTGCCATGTCACATGTTGACATCATCATTTGACTAAAACTTTGACTGGCTCTATTTTGCTCATACAGACTTCGTTTTATGCGAAACAAGGTGTGTTGGGTTCATCTTCACGAGCTCTCTAGTTTGAGACTGCTTTCGCCTGATTTGGAAACAATCAATTTTTTGGTCCACCATCTAGCACCCTTGGCCTTTGTTGAACTTTGACCAAGCATATCTCAAGCAAACGGACTCCTTTTGACGTGCTTCAAGTTGTGTTAGGATCGTATCAATGTGCTCTATATGCATTGATGCTAGTTCCGGGAGATTTTGAGTCGATTGAATTTTGAGGTCTTCGAGATCCACCTAGATCAGTATTGGAAGACACAAGATCTAGTCTATAGTCTTTAGCTATGTGAACCAAGTTGTCACACTTGTAGCATACCACATGCATATTCCTTACAGGAGTAGATGAGTTCCAATTTACATATTTTGTACTCCTAGGTGCAACTCTACAATCTCTAGCTCTATGACCATACTGATTACAAGCATGACAGTAACCATTAAAACATGGGGAGTACCTGGTCATAGTATTCTTGTGAAATGGATAAGAAGGTCTTCTTTGATTTGAATTCTTTGTATATCTAATCCTACTAAATCTTTTTGAATCAACTCCCTTTGTGTACTAATATTTCTTTTGGTTTCTAAGAGTTGGTTTCTCCATCTTCTTATATGTTGTAGGATCCTTTAACTTGGCAACAGTATCCTTATCTATTTTCTTCATCTTACTAGTGGTTCCTTAATCTAATTTTTCATTTCAAGAGGTACGTTCTCCAGAGCAACTTGTGCAGGCTTCCTCTTTCTTCTATTTTAACCAATTTTGCTAAGGCAGAAGGACTCTTCCCTTTTTCATCACCAAGGTCAATCTTAACCCTTGGTCTGGATCTCAGCCTAGATGTATTGTGTGATCTCAAAAATTCATTTAGTGTCCTAAAGCCACCATTCAACTTAAAGCCTTTATGAATCTACTCTTTGCCTTTTTTCTAATTCTTTTCTCAAGGCCACTATTTCTTCTTCCAATCTCATGTACTCATTTGACTTAGACTTTATTTTGGATCTAACTACATCATCTACCCTTCTTGCTTCTTCCACTTGAGTCTTCAAGTAGATCACCATCTAATTAGAATCTTCAAGACTCTTATTCAATCTATCTATCTCATTTTGAAAATGCAACTTTTGTTCTTCATTCTCCTTCTTCAAACTTTTAATCTCATTTAGAGAAAAAAATATTTTTCCTTCAAGGTCCACTTCTTCTTCTTCACCAAAGGTTTCAGCTTCTTCACCATTATCTGACCTCTCAATCTCTTCATCAGAGGTCATTGGAAATGGGGGGTCAATCCCATAGAAACATCCACATTCATCATCTTCTCTACCACAACCATCAGATGACTTTTTTCCTCCACTAACTTGTTGGTCCTTCTCATTTTCCTTAATGTCATCATATTCCTTCTTTTCAACCTCAATATGACATATCTCAATTAGTAACTACATCTCAACACCACTTTCCTCATAAATCATTTTTAGCTTGTTCCATATTTCTTGTGCATTCTGGCAATGCATGAATTTGAAAAATATGGAACTTGACAACCTATTAAGTATGGTATCCATTTCCTTAGCATTGTCATCATATGTCTTCTTTTAACCTCAATATTTAGAGGTGTATAAGGAGCTATATAACCATATTCTACTGACAACCATACATTAAACCCCATGGATCCCAAATGCAACTTCATTTTGAAGCTCCACCACATATAATATGATCCATTAAAGAGAGGTACTCCTTCTATAGAAGACATTTCCTCATTAGCCATACTATGTTCACATACCAAGATCTACTCGAGTTTATTAAGCTTCTCCTAGGGAATCTGTTGCTCTGATACCAATTGTTAGAACACAATGATCTACTGAGAGGGGGTTGAATCAGTAGATACCAAAATTTATCCCTTAAAACTTTTTCTCTTAGAAAACTTATGTAGATTACTTCTTTGAACTCTTAATGTGCATATACTAATATGAAGAGACATAAACACACACACACAAGAACATCACATAACACCATATGTACGTGGAAAACCTAAGATGGGAAAAACCATGGTGAGAAATGTTGCTTCTTCTCTAGCTCTAGGTTACTTCTTCTCACTCTGTCTAAAACAACTTAGTTGTTCATTACTCTATTCATCTCTCTCTACTTGCAGACTCTTCTATCACTTTATCTTTGCTACATGCTTCAACCAGATGTGGCTCTATTTAGCTCTACATACAACTGCAGACCCCTCACAATGTTCTACTTTCTGCAGACCAATCACTCATATTGCCAACATCAAGTCTATCAACCATACTCAAGATATCTTCAATCTATTAGGGTTTCTCCTCCAAGCTGTCAGTTCATCTCAAGCCTTTCACCATTCATCCAACTCATCTAATAAATTCTATCAAATATCTCCTTTGTTGCTTTTGCTCTGCATTAAGCCACTTTTTCATTAACTTCTATTGTTGAGAGTTTTCCCAAAAATAGTTCTCTCTATTTGACCTTGAAATGTGATATGCATTTAATTTCTTTATCTATTCATTTGATTAGATATGATCTTGATCGACCCAGTCTCCTTTTTGGCATCGTCTTAATTAAATGTTCACATGTCAATCAGTTAGGTGATCTAATCTTGTTCACATGTCGGCCACTGACCAGAAACCCCTGTTCACACCGACTAGACCATTGTAAATATTCAAGTTTAAAATTTGACCATCAATCTTCTCCTTCTGCACCTTGATTAAGTGTTATTTTGCAACAAATATGCAAAACAATGAATTGTCAATTGTCATATGTTTGCCTTCACTGTGCACGTTATTCTATTAGGCCCATATAGGACTTTATCGCTCCATCGAGGGAACATCCATCTCTCTTCTACCGATGTACCTATGTCACACCAATAAAGACACATCAACATCCTACCATAGTGAAGTCCATTAGTCCAAGTCATGGCCATGTGCCTTTTTTCTATTCGGATTCTAATTGTACGTCATCCTCATCACACTGGATCTTTCTTCCATGTGCACCTTAATGGGTTCCACATCTGGTATCATACTCACCATATCAAGGGGACATCTAAAGAGGTCCTATTGACACCACATGATCTCATCAAAAAATCTCCAAAGGCTTATTATTGCAATGTCAAAGAGACATTGTTCAAACTCTTACTGACACCACATTGTCTTGCTGACAAAGGCCTTTTAGGAGTAGTCTTCATTCACAATCCAAATTTCTTCTTGTGAACCACTAAATCATGAAACATTGGAGATGAAGACGCATAACACCATTAAAAACTTAATTCCAAAACCACAAACCAAAGAACATAAATGCAGAGGAATGTAGAAAAGAATGCATTCTCCCTATCATCACCAAATGTCCATAAAAAGCAATTTTCACTCTGGTTAACATAACTCACTCAAATCTTCATACTAGAGGCTCAAACTTGGAACATACCATCTTTAGAAATGCCTCTAAGTAACTTCCAATCCACAGAAAAATATATTCAATATGCAAGAAATGTGGAGCAAACTACTGGACTTATTCTTACCGAAGACTCAAAGTTGGAACATAGCATATCAGAGGCTCACTCAATTCTTCATACCAGAGCACTAAACCATGAACACTCTTGATAGAACATAGATAACCCCACTATGAGCCTTCTTCCGGATCTACAAGACTTGAAACATACCAATGGAGGACTATGGATCAGACACATTTCTCCCAATCCATAGATAAACAACTCTACCAAACCAGTTCACAAACCGATGAACTTAACTTTCACTCTTCATCAACCTTGAAGTTGTAATCTAGGATATATCATCCATGGATTTCCTTGAGAAATACTTTAGATCCACATAAGTATAGGATCAACACAGTACAAATGAAGAGCACATACCGAAGTACATTTTGAACACATACTAGAGCATATTCTGGACTTGCAACACATCATACACATACAAGTACATCACTTGAGCACACAACCAGTTAAGCTATTAGGAATGCCAAATCCATTTGCATGATCTTCACTTTTGACATCAATGATAGCTATATGCACTTATGCACTGGATCAACACACTTCTCCTCTAATCCCCTTTTGACATCAATGACAACATATTCCAATAGGAATATGCACATTATAAATACCTAGATCTAAATCAGAAATTCCACCCTTGAATTATTAGATCAAAAGATTGGTGGTGCACTTAATTATTAGAGCTTAGGGTTTAGATCTAGGCCTTAGGTGACCCTTAATTCAATTTTGAGTTTAATTAACCTAAATTGAATGCAAGTATGGGAAGGTCAAAATCAAGGAAAAAGAAGGGAAAGACCAATTGGGATACTAAGAAGAAAACCGTTGAAGAGAACCCAACACTAAAGGTCCACCCTGAGATTCCCAACAATGAGATTTTGGCACATGCCCTCACTCGATTCAAGTTAGAGAGGATCAAGAAAATTGAAGAGTCCAAGAATAATGTTAAGAAACCTTCAACAATTCGATATTGGCCTTTGGGTGTGGACCCAATGCACCCATTTTGACTAAAGAGGAAAAGGAGTGCCTGCACACATCCTAACTCTTCTAAGAAGATTGTAATAGACTCTGATAAGGACCCAAAAGAGTGTCCTCTATCTGATGATGAATAGCCCACCTAGTAAGGAGGAAAAATTTTGTGATTAGGATCCTTGTAATCCGATATTATATAAATAAATAAAGTATTTCTTGTGTTCAAATTGTGATATTGGATGACTTACTCTTGTTATGGATTCACATGAATATATTTCCAAATTGCATGTCATAATAAATTAGAATTATGTGCTTGAATGGTATCTTAGATTATCGAAGATAGGTAATGTCTTGGGAGCATGAAGTGATATGAACTTATGTGTGATCGAATATGTTTTGACACTAACGCCTTCCTAAGTATTTGCATAAATAGCCTAGGGTTGAGTGTATTGATATGTTGGAGCCCTTGCTAGACTCTTTGTGATGGGTTGAGCTCCCATCGTAGGGTAGCATGGGGAAGCCTGTGGCTTCATGGCAAGGTGGAAATTGTCTTGATGATGCTCTCTCTTCCATTTCAAGATAAAATAGAAAATGGTATAGATTTGATAATGCAAATAACAATATGTTGTTTAGTTGTGTCATATTTATTAGATGATTATATGACTCTCACTTGGATACTTGTACTTTCATATTCAATAAGATATCTTTGATTTGTTTGAAAGGGTATGGCTATTATAGGTAATTTGGTTGATTATGTTATCAACCTAATTTCAAAAAACTGAGAAAGGATGGAGGTTTTTCTTAATTGTTTTATTTCAAATTTGGAATCTAATTTTATTTTGTTACTAGTTAAGAAGTAAATGATTCTTAGTTTATGAATTTTTTGATATCATTCCCTAATACTATGAATGTGGTAGTTGCTTTGATAGAATGATCATATGCAAATATAGTAGTATATGTTTCCTTATTATGAATACAATTTTCATTCTTATAGATGCAACACATTTATTATAGCCATTTTCTTATGTTGAAGGAACATTTTGGCCTAGGAAACATATGAGGGATTGCATTGATATACAATGCCTATCTATATAGTGACATGTATACTACGACCACATAAGTGTTAGTGTTCCCTAATTTTATCATTCATACCATAGTCTATGCATACTTATTGATATCATCCTTGAAGACCAAGGTAAAAATTAAATATCAAGAAAGATACAATTTCATGTGACGGTTGTTGAGCCAATCAATTTTATTTCTATATCATTATTTACAATGTGTTCACACTTATCAATCTACATGACTTAACACTAAATTAATTAGAACATGATCATTGTTGAGCCAATCAAGGCTACCATATTGTATTCTGAATAGATTATTACCCATTTATCATGAGCCTAAATTTATACATCTATTGAGTTACATTAGGGGCATCATTCTCTCCTCCAGGTTATATCTTGTGCTATCATTGCCACATCATGATGGCATCATGTCTTCTCATTTACATTCTATTTTTTCACTAATACATCTTTATATTTGTGTGCATCATTCTTCCTCATGCATTATGCTTAATCTTGTCATTTATTACATTGGGGGGGTTATAGCTTCCCCCTTTATACACATTTATGCCTTATAATGTCATTTTTACCATACAAAAGTCATTGCATTGATATGGATAGATCCACCCTTGCATCTTATGCTATTGCACTTATGTAAACTACTTTTCATCCCACCTAGTTATCTTTACCATATTTGAGGAGATCATGAATTATGCCTTCCCAATTGCATTGTATACCCACATGACCTAACCATTTCTAAGTATTATGTTGAAGTTATTAGGAAAGGTGATTCAACCCTGCATCCTAATGTTAAAATCCTAAATAATATAATTTTGAGGCTATAGAAATTAGTTTTTCCCTAAAAATTATCAAAATGGGATATAAATAGTTTCATAATTAAATGATTTAAATTTATTTGATCTCTACATTTAAAAAAGGATCCACTTAAAGATTAAACTAGATTAAGAGTTATGGCATCCAAAATTTGGGCCTCCCACATCTAAAATACATAAGAACATCTATGCCACATAAGAGTGATATAAGAGGCATTTACACTCATCGAACAAATTATCATGCATGTTATGACATGCCATAAGACATATTTGAATGGAGATAGTGGAGCCAATATGAAGTTCCCAAGTTGGTGAGTGGATTATGGAAATTTTGTGATAGGTTGAAGGAATATGTTACCCTTAGTTTGTGAACTCACTTTGAGATTTGGGTGTTGGATTTTTAACTAGGGATTTGGACACAGCTTTTGGATGGTTTTATATAATGGTTTTTGAATTACCATTTGATGATTTCATGTATCAATTAGTTTTCCTATTTATTGGGTTCTTGTGATAGAGGTTAAATGTTGAGTTTTCTAGGTACTATTATGCTGCTAAAAATGGTCTCTATATATTTCTTGTTGATGAAGGGTACCCCCCTTACAAAACCAATCACAAAACTAAACAAGAGAAAAAGAATAGAAAATATAGAAAGAAGCACTTGCTTTATATTATCTTGATGAAGTGAAATTGCAATACTCAAAAAAGAACATACTATAGCCACATGGACCTTCTCATTATGTAGAAATATGCAAGCCAAAAACCTCAATTTGCACTACTAGGAGCTTTGTTCTATAACCCTTGTTCTCCATTTGTACATCCTAGAAGTGTAACTGCCTTAGAATATTCTGCAAGGTGTAACCCTATTTTGGTGCCATAAATTCCACCTTCCATTTTTCTACTCTAGAAGATTTTTATTTTATTTTTATATAGTTACAACTTCTCAGAGTCATAACTTTTGATTTGACCCTTTGGATTTATAATTATAATATATCATTGGAAAGCTTGTGACTTGATATATACAACATGCTTTCCCCATATCTATAAGATCAACACTTTTCAACCCAACTTGGAGCCTGTAAGGTCCTCAATTTTGAGTTTGAAACTTCATTGGAGAAATTCCTCAAGATGATAAATTTAATATCTTCCAAACCGTGCATGATTTTGAGATGATTTTTTCACCAATAATATTATTTTTCAATTTCACTCCTTGGGTCAGTTTTCATGTCCATAGGAACCTAAATAGGCTAACTTACTAAAAATAGCAAGTGATTATTTTTGGTTGTTTCAAACTTTTGACTATCCCAAATATTACATGTGTTGCCATGGGCCCCAAAACAACTAAAGAAAACTACAAAAAAATGACAATAAAATATTTTTGTGTGATGTAGGATTGCCCTTACACCACTAGATGCTCATGTATCACTTGTTGGTGATGCTCTTATAAGGGCATGTCCCTCTAATTTATATTTTAATCTTTTTTGTTTATAATAGAATCGGTTCATACTTTGGAGAGAAAATTCTCTTGAAAAGGTTTTCTTCATGTAAACCAATGTTATGGTATAATTTTTGTTCTGTACTTTTTATCGTAACTTTAAATATTTATTTTTTTGCACATAACTCTCCTCAAAGATTATATTAGAAGTGTTTCTACACTTTTTCTTCATTTGAGAATCCTTCCCTATATTAGTGAGTCACACTTCTATCCATCTTGATTTTTATTTGAAATCATTTTTTTTAGAATAAATACATGACTTGAGCTTAAGGGGTTCAATCTAAGCTCAATTGAAGGGATTTAGGTTGAATATCCTGCTAGCTCTCAAAAACGCAGGTTGAATGCCTCAAAAGGCTGCCAATCTCTTGATACACTTTAGGGTAATAGACAAGGCCAAGAAAACTCAACCTTCTACTCTTCAGGTGCTGCTAAACCTAGGTGGGTGTACCTTTTGAATTGAGCAGACTTATCTTATGATTATCCTTCTGAAATGCTTTTTCCACAAGGGCAGATGATAGTGAACAAATGAAACCAAACCTGATAGCAATAGCAAAAGCACTTTTCTAATCTAACTCCTAAAATGATCAATAAACAGATGTAAAGAAGTTGAATAAATTCAAATGATGAAATTGCAGAGACCAGTGCCTTGTTGGGTATGCGGAGTCAAATGAAACAAAAGTGGGCAACTTATTCTAGCAGAAAATCAAATTGCAGGCATATGATCTGTTCATAACTTGTATAAACAATGCAAGATTATGACTATTGAGCTCTTCTTTAATAATCCAAATGAATCTTCCTGATTACTATGATCAACGAAAAGGATTTAATCTCTACTTGAGAGAACCAGTCAATTAATCACACAAATATAGCAAATGTGCATTGATAAACTAAAAGTAAACTGGTTACATCAATTTAAACAACCAGAAATAATCAACTCTGAGACAACTTCAACAATACTTTTCAATAAGTTCAACATACAATTGACACCAAAAATAACCTGCCACACAAGCTGGTTTTCATTGAATTCATCATTTTAAAACATGCACATAGTCTCTGATAAGAGAAAATTATTCTACTATAGCCATTCCTAACTACTATATCTATCTATCTGTGATCTAAAATCTAATGATGTTCAATTACAATTTGGGTGCATATAAATACACCAGCATTAGAAATCATATAGCTTCAAATTCATGTCGGTCCAGCACCAAATTTAGGCTCCAATCGAGCTGACAAGCAACAGTCATCCAAGCAAAAACATGTCGGCCCTGATATTTAAAATTTTGTTATCACTAGTGAGACAGTCGGCGAGACATAGATCATCGTCCTACCAAAGGAAATTCACTTGTTACATCCCTTGCGCTTGTATTTCGCTCTCACATTTGCTATAGCGACCCACAAGTCATATCAAAGCCACAGTATTCTGTTGTTCCCACTGTGCTTCGCTATAACACACAGATATCACGGAGACCCTACACAGACAGTTTTAAGTTTCACTGAGAGCCTCTCACTTAACCTCATGTTGGTGTGACCAACCAATTATCCTGTCGACAAAGCCACCAATGCATCCCATTCGACAAGACCCCAGGCACCTCGCCATGACCACATATCAAAAAAATAGGTCATACTAAGCAACACCTTTTGTTACATTCATCATTGCCAAGACCGTTAGATTCTCTCACCGAAAAGAAACCGCATCGAGCTATCGGAAAAAAAAAACAATGTCGGGGGGACCTCTTGTAGACTACACATTGCTTCATCGAAAATCCTTATCTGTCTTGAATATCACCGTGACTTATGACTTCTCCTGCCGACGAGCCCACTTGTCTTATGTTATGACGCTGAGACATTTAAAACTTGGGGAGAAGTCCCATAGAGTATATCGGGTTATACCAAAAGCCTCAGGATTACACAATATCGCCAAGAGAGTTCTGATCTCACACTGACATCCTTTATTTTTGTTCACAGTCACCACAACTTCCAACCCTCAGTGAGACATCTTGTAGAGAACTCCTTGCTTTACCGAAAGTCACTTGAGATCGTTTGTGTTCGCCAAGACAACCCCCATCCTACACTGACATCCACTTGTTTTCCATCCTTCAGCAAGACCGAAGGTCACTTGTCGAGACCTTACGGCGATCGCCCCAACCTACACCGATATGCTCATATTCTTCCGCCACTGATCGGTGAGACCAGGGTGAACTCACGCTGAAAGAAAACCATATATTAAACACTGTCGACAAGACCCGACCTCTTCGCTATGACCACTCTCCGAAACTCATAGCCTTTGCCGATAGATGTCTCTGTTGTCACCAAAATAGCATGGATGTTATGCTGATAGCCATTCATAGATGAATGCCAGTCACTGTAACAAAGAACATGTCTTGCCGAAACACCTGCAACAAATGAATGTCAACTCACAAGCAACATGGGTCAGGGAGATAGTAAAGGACCTATGCCGATAGATTCAGCAAGATGGAGAAAGCACAACCTGATGGGTTCCATAAGGAAATATGGGAAAAATGCAAGTAAAAATACCATGAGATGAGGAAAATGCCAATAGGACTCATATGGAGATTCAAGGGGTATGGAAGGTATGCAAAAATCATCAAACTTGATAGTTCCAACATATCCCTAGGTAAAACTCCACTAAGCTAACATCAAACCCTAATAAGAGTTTCCTCTAAGCCTACCAAAATGCTAATAAAAAATAAATTTCACTTCACATCTTGGGGAATCAAGTGGAGTCATTTGAAGTTTCTATTTTGCAAGTGTGTATCCTTGAATATTAGCCTTCCAAAAAATATAATAAATTATTTTTAGTATAAAATTCTATAATAAATATAGGCCCATTATGAAGAAATAATTATCTCTATTCAACACTAAAAAAATAACCAATTTTATCAAAAAACTATCAAAAAAAATATTATATGCTATAATAAATTATATATATAATTTTTGTTAGAACTAATTAAAAATTAATGGTAAATAAAAGATTCAATAAAATACCAAAAAATATCTATGTATTAGTGTAGTGGCATGAATTTGTACACCTAGGAAAATTCCACATTTGTGCTACCTCCTATCTTAGAAAATTAACTCCGATAATGAAATCCCTATTTCCACCACCTTTCCCTGTCCACTTGGTAGTTGGTTTGTGTGTCCGTGAGGGATATTCTGTCTAGGATGCTAGCATGGTGCATAGATGTCTACATGACAAACTGTCATCCTAATAGGATTCCCACCTCTAGAATTCACAGAGGCATTACACTCCATTGTACGTGAATTTTGTGTCCTGTATTGTAGTCCTTTAGCAATAAGCTACCTGAGTTATAGTCCAAACTCTGGAAACTTGCTCACCTAACTCCTTGAAACATTCAGGCTTGTAGAAGAACAACAACAACCTAGGTTTCTCTTCCCTTTTATCCTTTAAACTTTGAACTCTCCTAAAACATTATGTTAGCTTGAGGTAGATTAGGGTATCCTATTGTTCTAGATTCTCTTATGAATTGGAGTCCTAAGCAGTTGGTCCCCCTCTACATTTTGGTGAACCTGATGTGAACAACGTAGTATCTATTTCCTTGTGTGGGGATTCCTCATCTCGTATCTTGTGTGGATTGTAAACTTGAGGGTTGTGAAACTTTCTGAGATTTGCAACTTAGTCTACAACTTTTGGCTACATTGTGTGAAGGAGTGTGTGACACTGACACCTAGGGATGGATTTCTCAAAGGTCACTACTAGTTTAACCTCCCAAGAGATGGTCTCAGAGGTAGAGATGAGTTTCTTTGATGAGACCACTCATGCCCCTACCCCTCCTATCTCTCCTATGGACCCACCTTTGAATGATGATGATGTTCTCGCTATTCCTACAGAGCATCTCATCGCTCTAGATAGGAGGCTATTGGATCTCAAAAATTATTTGGGGAAAGAATGAAACATGGATAGGGCCGCTAAGGTTGTCAATGAAATGAGATATATGTTGGACAAAGATCGGGTGGGCGTGGATCTTCTATGAGGCAACACTGACATAGTGGAAACATATGTCCCTTCATACAACCCTGGATCAGTTATTACCCAAGGTTTTGGGCCCAAAACCTCTAGAAGATAGATAGGAGTTTTGACACCCATGACATTGGTATGCATGGCCGAGTCAGGCCCTTCTGTCAATACCACCCCCATGCTTGAGGCACCTCCAATCATCAAAGTAAATAGAATCCCTCTTGGTTTCAATACTATTCCTCATTTTTGCGGTGGTAACTTTGGGGTCATGTTGGCTCTGGTGGTGGAAGCCTTGGTGGAATGGTGGGTGGTGGCTCTATTGGCACCAGTGGTGGTTCTGGTGGCGGTTCCAGTAGTTTTGTTTCATAATCTGACCCTTTTTGAATGCTCTATTATAGAATATAGGCCAGATACAGAATCATCTAGAAAACCTCTCCTAGGCCACCTCCCAGCTGATCTTTTAACCTTTCTTCCATCACATTCCTCTTTTGATAGCAATTCTAAACACTCCCTTCCCCCAAGAAATGAAGATTCCTAAATTTGAGAAGTATGGTGGTAAGGGAGACCTGCAAACACAAGTGTTGGTATTCAACATGATGTGTACGAACTTCTTTCACCATGACACCTTGATGACCAAGTTATTTCCTAGATCTCTCAATGACACAACACTAGAGTGGTACTATTCCTTTTCCAATAACTCCATATTCTTGTTTGATAAGCTGGTGAATCAATTTCTTACAAAATTCCAAGCGAACATCAGGTCAAAGATGGCCTTTTAAGATCTCGTCTGATTTAAGCAGGGAGAGCACAAGAAGATAATTGACTTCATTGCTTGATATCAAGCACTATTCCATAGATCTCTTACCCTTTTCCCGACACAGATGAGTAAAAGGTTTTCATCGGAAACCTATAGAGGTCATGGCAAGAGTTCGTTTTGATGAAGTACCCTTCTTTGGTGCATTTATGTGTGGCCTTACGGGAATACCAATAGACAATTCCCAAATTTGGGGGATCTTCCTCACATTCCCATCCTAAGGGTAGGCCCATTGTTTCAATCTATGGTAAGGGTAAATCTATTGTGAATGTAGTCACCGCGTCTAGTGACAATGGCCTCAAACATAATAGATAGTTCACAAAGTTGTCAGAATCTTATTCCTCTATCTTAAAAAAGTTATTGAAGGATAAGATAATAACCTTACCATATCCTCGACCCCTTATCGAGCCCTACCCTAATTGGTAGGAAGAAAATACATTCTACCAATACCATTGAATTAATGGACATGATATTGAGTGATGTATGTGCCTGCATCATGAGATACAAGATCACATCAGATGATGGTATTATCCACCTTGATGGAAAAATGTAGAATGCAAATAATCTATGGTGAAAGTGAATGGTGAGTTGCAAATTTACATGGATCCTTTTCTGTCACACTCTAAAAACTTGATTGTTGAGCCTTTAGACCCTTTTGAGGAAGTCCTTTCAAAGTACATCAATATGGTCTTGTTTACTCGTATTCCCTCAACTCAGTCTAAAACTAATTTTCTAGGTTTATCATTTACATCACAGGATGTGCCTGTGAATGGGAAGCCTTCTCCTTTGTACATTCCTGCTCACCTCAATGAAAAAATTGTGATTGGAATCCTAGTGGACCCTATGAGTTGTGTGAATGTGATCATAGAGGAGACATTGCTTCTAAATTTTCTTCACAAGGAGGAATACAAGAAGATGAAAAGTACCATCCATACCCATGATGGACTCTCAATTGCTCCCCTTGGTTCTATCTATCTTTCGATCTTGGTGGGTCACTGTAATATCATAAAATTGCACCCCTTACAATTTCACATACATTCTTGTATCCGCTTTAGTATCCACTCCCTTAGAACTTGTGTAAGCCCATTTTAGCCCTTGCACCAGCCTTTTTTCCCTCTCAAGATGCTTAGGACCCATTTTTAGCAGCTACCCCCATGCATCAACTTTGCATCAAACCTTGTGCTTTTCTTGTTTGTGTCATTTTATAGCATGATGTGTCTAGACACTAGCGCATCGCACGGACGTTCGCGCATTATGCTAGCATCCTGTGACATTTTAACATTTGAACAACCTTTTCTGAGCATGTTTTCCACTTGTTAGCAAGTTTTGTCAATGGTAATGGTTGGGGACACCTTGAAATAGCTCAAGAAGCTTATTTTCCCTCTTTAAAAGGTATATTTTCAATCCATTTGGTCTTCTAGCTTCTTCCCCTCCTTAGGTTCTACCTTGAACTCTCCTCTCCTTTCTCACTCTCTCAAGTTTGCACAACTCCCTCACTTGCTGCAATAGCACTCTCAAGCTCTTATAGTGCTCTTTGCAACTTTATTTTCTCTTGTAGCTCCATCTTCCTCATCTTTTAATTACGAGCATCTTGGTATTTCACACATCCCCTACCTATTGCATCTCTATTTTTGTGATTCGGATTCTCCTACTCAAGTGGGGATTGCTTTTATCACCTATATTTTGTGATACGGTCTCTCCTCCTTGAGTGGGGATTGCTTTTATCACTTCTTTGTTCATTTCTCTATATCTATTTGGCTATCTATGGAGGTGGGAACACCAAAATGGGATTTTGACTGAGGAAAAACCCTATATAGCCCCAACATTTTCTCCAGATCTTACGCATGTAGGTATTGAAGATATTCACGTGCTGGAGGCTTCATTACTTGGGTTCTTGTGAGAATTTTTTATCTCTTATCTTCTTTAGTTTTATCATCTACTTCACCTTATTTTAGCTCTGTTATTCTCTATTACTTTTTTACATTCCAATATTTCTTAGCAGTCATAATAGAAGTCACTTTGCTATTTTTTGTGATATTCTCACTTTTTAGTCCATACAAGATGCCAATGTGCCTCTAGAACGCCAATGTGCTACACTATCGTTCTTTTTCTGCGTTGTCGTCCTTTGGCTGAGAGTGTGTCAATTTGGCCAGAAAATCTCTATGACCTTCTCTTTCTAATTCTGAAACTCTCACATTGTTCATAAAGGTAGTTTAGGGTAGTTTTCCCCTTGGGAATCTCTTGAGAATAAAGAGATTCATGAGTAGTGAATCCCTCTTCTCTACATTTTGGTGAACCGGATGTGAACACCCCTTTATAAAAAAAAAATATAGGGAGGACAAATCAAAGATTTATCCTTCCTCAAAAAAAAATTTAGGGCACTACCCTGAACCCCATTCCATGCCGTCAATAGTGATATGCATCAACTTGTCTATATCTCTATTTCAAAATATACTTTTTATCTTTCTTACTTTTATCTCTTTCTATCTTTGTTAAGAAGCTTCAATGGGTTCTCTTGCGAGCATGTGAAAGTGAGTTCTTTTGTCCTTTCTTATTATTCTTTGTTGATCCCTCTCCCCTCTCCTGAAATTCCTTCTAAGGATATTTTGGTGCAAAAGGATGAAATCATTTATACTTTTCTTAACATTACTCAACCTTCTCTTCATTCCAATGCACTCTCTTGTAGAGATGTTGCATTCATGAATGATGAATCTCACTTTTGTTCTGATGCACTCTCTTCTAGAGATGTTGCATTTGTGAATGGTGAACCTCCTCTTCATTCCAATGCACTCTCTTCTAGAGACATTGCATTAGTGAATGATAAATCCCTTCTTTGTTCTGATGAACTCTCTTCTGGAGATGATGCATTAGTGAATGATGAAGCTCCACTCACATCAAATCCTCCAAGGATAGATGTTAAGCATATTTCTTCAAATAATAATTCCACTAGTTATTATGATTCTGCAAATGTAATATATGTCTATGTTTCCCCCCAAAGGCCTAAAAGATTGGATATTTATCTGACTCCAACTATTCCTTCTCCTAAAAGGATTTATTCTATTGACAATGTCCCATTTGATAGCAATTCAATTGATCTTTTTAAGGCTCCCTCTTATAGAGCGGTAGCCCATACTTATAAGAATAGAATGAATAAACAACCAAGCCTTCTTCAAGGTCCTAAACCTATGACTAAAGCACCCAATGATTATGATCTTGTCGAGAAACTTTGGGTTACTCCGGCTAAGATGTCACTTTGGGATTTGCTTCAGTCTACTCTGGTTTACTAAGGTATGCTTCAAGAAGCCTTGCAAAAGATGCTCTTTTCTGCCTCTACTAGGCTGACAGATGTTAATGCATTGATCACTCATATTCATGCGTATTTCTCGAATATCACATTCTATCCACAAGAACTTCCACCCTCGAATGTGCAAAAACAAGCAAACCCTCTAATGATTATAGTTAACATTAATAATATCGGCATTAGATGTACTCATTGATGTTGGTTCAATGCTCAATGTATGTAGCATTGATCTATTTACTAAGATTAACATTGATTCATTTTCTCTCATTGTTTCTTTTGTTGACATTCGTGGGTTTGATAATGTCGGTTGACAAGCCCTAGGCACAATAGTATTACCTTTGCAACTTGGACCTATTACCGTACCCACCCTTGTATATGTTATGTTAGAAAAATTACCATATAATATTCTCCTTGGTAGACCATGGATCCATGCTATGGGTGCAGTCCCATATACCTTGCATAAATCTATTAAGTTCATTTGTAACAATCGAGTAGTCACAATCAAGGCTAACCCTAAGGCTATGCACTTGTGTGAGATGGTAGTTGTCAGTTAGGTTTTGATTATGTCTACTCTTATCCCTTCATTTTCTTCCAATGTGTTGATGTCTACTCTTGTAGTACCTATTACACAAGATACTCTTGAGACAAATGTCCCAAAGAAGATCCTTCTAAAGCAATAAATCTTAATTCTACCTCTTCTCAAGGGAATGCATGTCTTGGTGATGATTGGGGTTCTCTAGACTTTATAGAATCCTTTAGTGGAGAATATAAATTTGACCCAATCCACTTAGTCCTTTTGATAATATCTTCCACACCCACCATCAAAGATGTTTATTCTTTTCTATCGTGGGATAATGTGAATGTGAATTATAATTTTCTTAATGTTGATCTGCCTCCTTTTAGGGAAGATGACCATACCTCTATTAAAGAGGCTAATGTTGGCAATACTATCAAGAAGGATGATGGTGATCCCATAGAAGAGTGTGATCCCTATTGTTGGAACAATGCTCTCTATGAAGTTATTCCTCCTCAACATTTGCAATCACGTTATAGCCCTGGCTTTAAGCTTGTCTCTAAATATGGCGATGGGTGTAAAGGTTGTGGGTGTAATGAACATGACATTTAGGTCCCTATAGAATGTGTACCTTGCAAGTGTAATTTGGGGCTTGGTTGCTTGAATGAAAAATATAAACAGAAACCATGGTTGAATGACAGCATGATTCCTGCTCAACCTCATTCTCATGGATTGATTCATCTGCCACTATCCATTGTTTTTGTGCCTTATTATGAGTAATCAAATTCTTCTTCACAAGAGAAAGGATTATTTCCCACTCCTCATCTTTTATCTAATAAAGAGAATATTTTGTTGAGGCTTCTAAAATCCCACTTGATTACTCTTCTTTCTCCTACACGTAAGAAATTCCATAAGCATGATAAAGAAAAACATTCTTTTTGTGCATACCATCGAGTGCCTGGCCATTCCACTAGTGAATGTAAGGCCTTAAAGGAAAAAATACAACTTCTTGATTCATGTGCCATCACTCATTTATTTGCTAATGCACCTACCACTTCTTCAAATGACAAGTGATACTAAGGTCTACCTCTATCCTGTATATTCTAAGGATCTTGCATAGTTCTCCTCCCCTGTATGTTGGGGACAGTGATAACTTGTTCTGGAGATGTGCATCCTTCTTAAGGACCCCCTCTCTTCTCTATGTCTTTCAAACATAGTGTCCCTTGAGTGGACTCCCTTTTCTCTAGCAGGGTTCCCATGGGACCCCCTTTGAAAGTATTTATCTCGAATGAATTCTATGGCATCTAGTTTCGGGGCATCATGACTAGACCTCTCTTTTTTGTGATTGTCCTGCAACGTAGCTTGCAGCAGCCACAAGCTTCTTTGATTAGTCTTTCTCTATAGGAACAAGGACCTATTGAGCTCCTTTGCATCAAGCTTTCCTCACATGTTTAGTCTATGGATTAACATGTTGCTTTACAGGTGCACCTATGAAGTTTATTTTCAATCAACCTTGCAAGACCAAGCACCTATAAGGCCCAATCTGACTCTATTAAGTCCCCTTACATTGGGTTTCCTTCATGAGAGAGTACTTGGGGAAATTCCTTCTTTGTAAGTCTGAGGACCTATGAAGTGCTTAAATCCTACAAGATCTATTCATCGTTGGTTTGTGGGCATCTAATGCATTTATTTCAACTCTGTAGGAGAGAGTACCTATAGAGCCTTTTGTTCACCTTCAGTAGGTCTGTAGATCTGCGATGCATTTGTTCAATTCTCCTTGGGTCTGAGGACCTATGGAGCCATCTCTCTTGGAATTTTCATTCCTTTCTAGTTCCTCTCTCTCTCTCTCTTAAATTCTATTCTCTTCTCAAATTGTGTATACCGGATTGAAGATTTTCATCTTCTTCATCCTGAGTATATACTCTTTCTCCCTTTGACATTGGTTGCTTCCCTGACTTTTGGGTGCATTCTTCTCTTGAATCGATCAATCCTCACATTCTTCTCTTCGTTTTAGAATTCTTCTATGTGTGGTTTCTTAATTTTGGGACGACACATATTATTGAGACAACCTTTTGCATTGAGGTCTCTTTCACTTTGCTAACTCAAATCCTTTAGTTTTTTGCATGCTTGTGTTATGCCTCCATGTGGAAATTTTGAAATTTGATTCTATTTTGGTGTCACAACCTTGTAACAAGGTCTTAGTGGTCATTTTAATATTTTTATAGGTCAATATTTAATGCTTTGTGTAAAATTTAGTAAACATGTTCAAAGTTGTCATTCAAAAATGTAAAATTGCAAAACTTGCAAAAAAAGCAAAAAAAGCAAAAAAAAAAGAGGCAAACTTGAGAAGGTGAAAGGTCATTTATAGTTTAGGTCATTGGAAAGTAGTTAGAAGGTGAAAATACAAGTTTGAATGCCTTTAAAAATGCCTTGTATGCATTTTGTAACTCATGGGTGATTGAAGATGAGAATTTGAATAAATGAAATCATTGTTTCTTACATTATTTCTCAGAAATATTTTGTTTTCTAATAGTGTACAACTCTGTACAGGCTTATATGCATGTATAATGGTGTGTACGTAATGATAAACTCAATAACCTTCCTTCTACTTTTTGTTTCATGCAATTTGGTTACCGTTTGAGCAAGATATTTGTAACTTCTTGAAAACTGTGGAAAACCCTAATTAGGGTAAACAAAGATATAGAAATTGTGTTTCTTCCCTTATGACACGTGAAAATTTCTAAGCTTTGGAGAAGTTACTCTTTGTTACATGTTTTTTTATAATCTTAAATTTTTTACACCAGGGGGCTAAGGCTAATGTGTAAATAAGTGAAGTTTATGTCTGAAAGTGTATTACAGTCAAGGAAAACAGAGTTTCAAGAAGTTCACACCTAGGGTTTGCAAAAATACATAAGGAAATGGAATTGTAATAGTTTAATAAGCTTGAGTGACTCAATTTTAGCATGTTTCAAGTGTTGATGAAGAGTATTGGTGGGTGGAGTTAATAGATTCAATAAGCCCTAATTGGAGCGAGGCCTAATAGGCCTAATTTGCACGTTATCAGTCATAATTTGATCACTATTTTCCAAAGTAACATATGATGGTTTTTAGTTATGTTTTAAAACATTGAAATAAGTACTCAAAATGCTAATTACAATCATGTTTAGGGGTATGAATGAAAATATATTTCTGACAATTTCCAGAATGAGTGCTACTAGAGTTAGGACAGATTATGAAGGAATGATAACTAGTTGAGGGAACAAACCATAATGGGTGTTTGCATTGGTTAATTTAATGTCCTTAAGTGGTGAAAAAGATAGTTGTGGTTTTTTCTAAGTCTAAGAAGATGGAAATCTCATTTTATCATATGCATGGTGAAACTCTTTGTGAACTTGAAGATTTGAGATTATTTGAATGGGCAGACTTTGTAATTGTTTGTTTTTGGATAAATTGAGGTTACTAAGGAGTTGGAAGGTCTTGGGAACTTTAGTTGGGTTATATTTGTGAGAATTCAGTTTGTTCCAATTTTTTATGAAGATTTCTAGTGAAGTCATGAAGAATTAGGGGGATTGAATCCCTAATTGTGAAAATTGTATTCAAGTGTGATTGTTTCTTCCTTTGATTGCATTAATTTGGTATCAAAGCACATAATGTGTTGGGTAGAGAGTTTGTGGTTGTAGTTGTGTGTTTTGTGGTATTGTGCAAGTTAAGAAGAACGTGGTTGTTGCCAAGAGAAGGAAGAGAAATTTAAGAGAGAGTGAAGAAAGGAGAGACTTTCTTGTGAAGATGAATATTTTGAGAAGGCATTTGCAAGCAAAGGAAGAAAGGAAAAAGAGAAAGAGGCAAGATAAATTTGACAGAGAGATAGTAGAGTTGAAACAAGAGTTGCGAAAATTTGATAAATACTTCCAGGAGTCCATAATGAAAATGGAACATATGTATAGACAAGAATTCAGTTGGCATTTATTAGTGAGAAAGAAAGTGGTATGGCCCATTCAAAAGATTGTCAAAAGAAGGAAAAGGAAAAAGAAGATGATAAAAGAAGTGTTTGCAGATGCAAAAGAAGAGTTTATGGATGAAGACATTGTAGTTATTCCCAAGCATGTAGATGAAGGAGAACTAGTGATAAAAGACCTGATTTCAGAGAATGAAGACCTTGATTTGGTGATAAAATTGAATGAAGAAATGATTAAAGATGAATTGATCTTGGAGATTTGTAAAGAGTTGAAGGCAGATGGAGGAATTGTGATTGAACAAATGTGTCATTTCTTTTTTATGATAATTCTTTGGATAGGGAACAAATTGAAGATTAAAGGAAAAAGGGAGAAACAAGATAATGAGATGCACCAAAGCATAGTGAATCTAATTTTAGTTGGCAAGAAAAATAGGAAGTTGATTTGCATGGACAAGTTCAAGACTTAGGTGAAAATGAAGGTGTTTAGGAGTAGTTTCAAGGTGAATCAGTGGTAGAGCATACAAAGAATGAATATTTGTTGACAACTTCACATTCAAGTGGACTTGAAATTCTTTTGGCCGGGAGAATGATGCAAGAGCATCAAGACACAATTCTACCTCAAAGTGGAAAATTTGAAATTTGATTCTATTTTGGTGTCTCAACCTTGTAACAAGGTCTTAGTTGTCATTTTTGTATGTTTATAGGTCATTATTTAATGTTTTGTGTCAAATTTTGTAAAAATGTGAAAAGTTGTCATTCAAAAATGTAAAATTGCAAAACTTACAAAAAAAGCAAAAAAAAAGAGGCAAAATTGAGAAGGTAAAAGGTCATTTATGGTTTAGATTGTTGGAAACTAGTTAGAAGGTGAAAATACAATTTTGAATGCCTTTAAAAAGGCCTTTTATGCATTTTGTAACTCATGGGTGATTGAAGACGAGAATTTGAATAAATGAAATCATTGTTTCTTGCATTAGTTCTCAGAAATATTTTGTTTTCTAATAGTGTACAACTCTGTACAGGCTTATATGCATGTATAATGGTGTGTAAGTAATGCTACACTCAATCACCTTCCTTCTACTTTTTGTTTCATGCAATTTGGTTACCGTTTGAGCAAGATATTTGTAACTTCCTGAAAACTGTGGAAAACCCTAATTAGGGTAAACAAAGATATAGAAATTGTGTTTCTTCCCATATGACAAATGAAAATTCCTAAGCTTTGGAGAAGTTACTCTTTGTTACATGTGTTTTCATTATCTTAAGTTTTTTACACCAAAGGGTTAAGGCTTATGTGTAAATAAGTGAAGTTTATGTCTGAAAGTGTATTACAGTCAAGGAAAACAAAGCTTCAAGAAGTTCACACCTAGGGTTTGCAAAAATACATAAGGAAATGGAATTGTAACAGTTTAATAAGCTTGAGTGACTCAATTTTAGCATGTTTCAATTATTGATGAAGAGTATTGGTGGGTGGAGTTAATAGATTCAATAAGCCCTAATTGGAGCGAGGCCTAATAGGCCTAATTTGCAAAGTAACATATGATGGTTTTTAGTTATGTTTTAAAACATTGAAATGAGTACTCAAAATGCTAATTATAGTCAAGTTTAAGGGTCTAAATGAAAAGATATTTTTGACAGTTTCCAGAATGAGTGCTATTAGAGTTAGGACAGATTATGAAGGAATGACAACTAGTTGAGGGAACATGCCCTAATGTGTGTTTGCATTGGTTAAGTTAATATCCTTAAGTGGTGAAAAAAATAGTTGTGGCTTTGTCTAAGTCTGAGAAGATGGAAATCTCATTTTATCATATGCATGGTGAAACCCTTTGTGAACTTGAAGATTTGAGATTATTTGAATGGGAAGACTTTATAATTGTTTGTTTTTGGATAAATTGAGGTTACTAAGGAGTTTGAAGGTCTTGGGAACTTTAGTTGGGTCAAAGTTGTGAGAATTCAGTTTGTACCATTGTTTTATGAAGAATTCTAGTGAAGTCATGAAGAATTAGAGGGATTGAATCCCTAATTGTGAAAATTGTATTCAAGTGTGATTGTTTCTTCCTATGATTGAATCACTAACCTTGTGATGCAATGGCTTTTTATATTCTAACATTGTTGTCTTGTGTAGGTCTTTCTTGTCTAATGTGTAACTTTTTTTGTAGGTCTTCATCTTGGGGGCATGCTTCCTTGGTTCGAGGAGTTATATGTTGCCTCTACAGTATCCTTTTGGGCATAATGATGTTATATGTTTTTAGTAGATTTCCTTTAGCATGCATATTAGTGTAGATTCATATGACCACTAAAGCGGGGGAAAAATGTAATGTCGTAAAATTGCACCCCTTGCAATTTCACATACATTCTTGCATCTTCTTTAGTTTCCACTCCCTTAGAAATTGTGTAGGCCCATTTTATCCCTTGCACTAGCCTTTTTTCCCTTTCAATATGCTCATGACCCCTTTTTAGCAACTACCCTAGTGTATCAGCCTTGTGTTAAACCTTGTGCTTTTCTTGTTCATCTCGTCTCGCAGTGTGATGTTTCTGGACACTAGCACGTCGTGCATATTTCCATGTGTTTTGCTAGCGTCTTGTGACATTTTAACATTCAAATGACCTTTTCCAAGCATGTTTTCTACTTTTCAGCAAGTTTTGTCAATGGTAACAGAGTTAGGGATGCCCTAAAATGGCTCAAGAAGATTCTCTTCCCTCTTTAAAAGCTATCTTTTCAATCCATTTGGTCTTCTAACTTCTTCCCCTCCTTGGGTTCTACCTTGAACTCTCCTCTCCTTTCTCACTCTCTCAAGCTTGCACAACTCCCTCACTTTCTACAACAACATTCTCAAGCTCTTATAGTGCTCTTTGCAACTTTTTTGGCTCTTGCAGCTCCATCTTCCTCATCTTGTGCTTGGGAGCATCTTTGGATTTCACACATCCCCTACCTATTGCATCTCTATTTTGTGATATGGGCTCACCTCCTCAAGCAAGGATTGCTTTTATCACCTATATTTTGTTATACGGGTTCTCCTCCTTGAGTGGGATTGCTTTTATAACTTCTTTGTTCATTTCTCTATATCTATTTGGTTTTTTGTGGAGGTGGGAACATCGAAACAGGAGTTTGAATGAGGAAAACCCCTATACAACCCCAACATTTTTTTCCAAATCTTATGCATGCAATTTGTTGGCCTCCTATAATGATTTAATAACTAAGCCCTTACAATAATGATTCAGAGATTGGAAATCTAACCCGAATAGCTATTTCAATCGTCATGAAGGTGCATTTAACTTGTCAACCCAGGGACATGAACTTGAAATGGGTTAGCACAGTATGTCCACTAGGAACCCAAAGTAGCCATTTTCATTCTACAGCTAAGGAACACACAATGTTGAAAGTAAATTGCTTAAAAGGGAATACCATAAATACCAATCATCAATCAACAACTACTTCAAACTAAAATGCATAACACAAATGAAAATCTGAGTAAGAAACTGGGCACTACTCTATCTGCTTTGGCTATAGGAATAGTCATATAATGAAATTATAGTGGCTATAGGAATAGTTGGTGCTAGATTTCTAACTAACTACTAAATAGCAAGTAATGCTAAACTAATACTAAACTAAAGGACAAATTACTCACCAAGTGGCCCCCCTTGGATAAGTATCCTCTAAAACTAATGAGAACTCAAATGCTCGAACTCAGAATTTTAGCTTATTCACTGTAAATCATGAGTACAAAAGAGCAATGTATTTACAGTACTACTGAAAACTTGAGAGCACAAGTACAATATCAAATCATGGAACCTCTAAAGAAGGAGCATCAGATCTTTATTTATACTACCAACTAAATAAGGTAGTCAACTCCATGACTGGGAGGATTCCATTTAGGGAAAATAGAGAAATTGGAGTGGCAACAGCTACACGTGCACGGAATCTGGTCAGACATGCAGGTTCAAACATAGATTTAGCACAACAATAATGCTTGCATCTACTCAACCAACATTAAATTCCACTACAAGGTGGTTACATTCGGTTTGCATGAGGAATCTTCTGCCATCGAGCTCCTTTAACCTTTGAGTGATTCCTTTGCTAGATGTTACAATGCATGCCCAACTGGTGGTGTCTTCCTTGACTTAGAATCCTCAAATTAAATCTACATGGCAATGTAAATACACACAATAACTGCATATCTATAACCACCTTAAGGAACATTCATTAACTACATGCAAAATCAATAAGAATAATCCACATAATATGCCAATGTCATTAAAACTTGCAAAAATAGGATTAATGCCAATGTCTATGGTTTGAGGGAAACATTGTGAAAATATCAACATTTAGCATCAAAGTTCATGACAACTGCCAGCAAATATACTATAGATTCTACCCAAAATTGGACCAAAAACTAGGCTCATCACTCCCCCCAACCTAACGTTTTGTTGGTCCTCCAACAAGGGAAGGGTTGTTCTTCTACTTGGTCAAAGCTCTGAAATTTGCAATTGATAGTTTTCCAACATCAGTGTTTGTTGAGTGTGAATCAGGGTCCCAATAGAATCCTCCTAATCTATCAAATCTTCTTCATCTCTATTTTTCTGCAACAATGTCATACTAGTAGAACCTGAAGTTTGGCATGGACCACATGAGAATGGGTGGCTGGAAAGTTAGGGGACGCTAAAATTTCCCCTTTGTTCTCCCAATCTGAATATACCTATCAATCCTTTTTAGTGTTGCAGCATAATTGTGGATGGAATGAGGTTCAGCCTGTTTCAGCTCATTAGTTAGCTTATTCCATATTTCTAATAGGTATCTTCTCATAATTTCCTCCTTTGCTACTTCATTTAACTCATACTCACTATAAACTACCTCAATCCAAGGCATAATCATGTTTCCATAACTAGGTCCAAGAAGCATTTTGTGCCATTCTTTGTAAATATCCCTTGGGTTGCTTGATTCAGCCCTAATGGGCAGAGGGATGTTAGACTCCAATTGCTTATAAGCCCCATGTTGTTGTCCCCAACTATTCTCATTTTGCACCCAAGACATAAATGCCCTTAATTGGACATCCCCAACATACAACAACAAATTCCAATCATGGTCTTGAGTTACAACATAATTATGCAAGTAAAAATCACATAGAAAATTCTTCATTTCAGGGCAGGCAATCCTATAAGCATTGAAAAATTCATTAGGAGTGTCAATAGAAGGATTCAAACCTGAGACAATACTTGATAGCTTAAAACAGAGATATTTCTCTTTCAGGTGCAGAGCATAGACCCTTGGAGGGGTTTTGCATTCCAAAATATATGGTACCAAGGCTGCCATACCATCCACCCTCTCCTTTAAGGTGGCAATTTTTGCATCTTTATCTTCAATTTTCTCATCTCTCTTTTGAATTTCCTTCTTCAATTTCTACTTTTCCTTTTTCCATTCTTCATCCCTCCTTTGTATTTCTTTCCATAAATTTAAAATTTTCATATGTACTATAAAATCACGAGGATTATGAGTTCCTACCAGTGTTTTTGTCAATGGTTGCTCCCCATATAGTACTATTTGCATGGACTCAGGTTGTCCAATTGTCTCTAGCTGTGGGGGTACTATTTCTTCTTCCACTTCTTGCTACAGGGTCTCTTATTCTTTTTTTTTTGTGGCTACAGGAACTCCTACTCTAGTTTTGGCTGTTGCAAAAGGACTTCTTGCTCTCACTATAGGAAATCTTGATTTTCCTCAAACTCTTGATTTCCAACTTGTTTTGCAATATTAGCAAGGTCAACCAATGTTATGTTTGTTGTTGCCTCAAATATATCTTCCTCCTCGACATTCTCTTGCCCCATTGGAGCTTCTATGTCCTCCTATGGTATTTCTCTATACTTAGGGCTTTCCTATGGAGGCGTACCAAATGCTAGCCCAGCTGGTCTTGATTTCCTGGGAGGGCTCTCACATTTATCTTTGGTTGCAGGATGAACAGTGTCACCCTTCCTCCTCTTAGAACTCAACACCTCTTTTTCTGTCAGATGCCTTTTGGCCTTTCCTTTTCTCATTTTTACTTCTCTTTTGTACCCTAGTTTTCATCAGGGTGCTAAGTGGAACGTCGTCATCAAAATCTAAGGAGGAGCTTTCTTTCTCTAAGTGCTTTATTCCAAAAGAACTAATTTCTATGGTTTATTCTACTACAGGACCTAGCATCTTTGGAGGCAGGGTAATGTTCGCCATCAGTAGGTAACCCTGTAACCGCTGCAATTCTTTCCTCAGTTGCCACAACCTCCAACCCTTTTAATGTGGCTTTTCCTTCATAAAATGTCTGGTTGAATTCTTGTGCAATGCTTTCATCAAAGCCATCCAGCTTCAGGAAGTAATCTAACCATCCACAGTTTCTAAATTTGGCTAGGCATTGTGCATTTTACAATAAAACATCATGAATCAAGGGCTCATTTCGAATTAACCCCCCTCCCATTGTCTACAATCAACTATCACTTTGCAAAATTTCCTTCTTGTAATTCATGTTTGAAATCCAAACACCTTCCTACAATACTTGCTAAATTTCCAATGCTAATATCGATTGAATTTTCCCTTTCTTTTGTTTTACCTATTTGTTTGCAACTCAAGATTATGACAGGTTCAATAATGGAAAGAAAAGGAGTGATAAAGGAGAATTATGATGGGAAGAAATGGTGGCTGCAATTAGTGTCACTTCACACATGCGAGCCGTCCTCTCACTCAAATTTCAAATCAGATCATTTTAAATTTTCTGACATAGCCTAGCATGAATTGACACATGGGAAATATATTAACATCTTTTTCTTTCCCCCAACCTAAATTTGGACATGTGTCCGCACATACGAGATGGGAGTGGTGATTTGACAAGGAATAATGACATGTTATGTGAACATCTATACTAACGTACAATGATTAAATGAATGCACCTGAAAGATGATTAAAAGATAGCAATTAATGTGCACATACCTCAATTTGTGGAGGATTTGTTGCAAAGATTGTGGAGAAAGTACCATTCGCCTTTTTAGGGAATGAATTGAGCAATTAATGAAAATGAAGTGGAATGAGGTGAGGTGGAATGAAGTGATAGAAGAGAAAGAAAGGTGGTGATGGATGGGTGAATGGGTGGATGGGTGAATAAATGGACTTCCACAAGAGCGAAAGTCTTTATTATGACAAGTACGTACCTTAATTACCCAGAAGGAGGGACACTAAGTCCACTTCCTTTGGCTGCAGGAAGCTCAGGCGCTAAATGTTGGGTGAATTATTGAAGGAACTCTTCTTTGGAAGCTGGCTTGTGATAATATGAGGTGATCACCATTGACAAGTAACTTGAATCTAGCAAGGCCAATGGTAGTAAGTTGAACAGCTCCATTAAAGGAAAGACCTCAATGACTTCATATGGTCTTAGCCACCTTGTCTGCAATTTTCCTAAATTGTCTTGATATCTTGAGTCATAGAGCAGGGCCCAATCTCCTAGTTGGAATTTCTTGTCCTTGATAAATTTGTCATGCCACTTGATTCTATGATTCTGTACAACCTATGTATGATGCAAGGCTGCTCTTCTTATCTCATCCAAAAAATTTAGCTGCATAATTCTTTCTCTCTATGCCTCAAAAATATCCATCCCCAAATTTATTATTTTCCTAAGAGTCTTATATTCAAATTCGATGGGCATCATGGTTGTCTTTCCATACAACAACTCAAATGGAGTGAACCTGTAGTTGTTTTCTAGGTTGTCCTATAGGCCTAAATAGCTTCTAGTAATATGTTTGCCCAATCCTTTCTATGAATAGCTACGTTTTTGGTCAAAATGGCTTCAATTTATTTGTTAGTCACCTCAACTTGACCATTAGCCTGGGGGTGATAAGGTGTAGACTTCCTATGACTTATGTTGTATTCATTGACTAGTTCTGCAACAAGGGTTGATGTGAATTGAGCCCCTTGATCAGTCACTATTTCTCTTGGATCTCCATATCTTGTGAAAATCTCCTCATAAAGAAAATTTTCAACCTTGTTATCTCTTGCATGCTTCAAGGCCTTAACTTCTACCCACTTTGTCACATAATTAGTGCATACCAAGATATAAGACTTACCATTTGATGGAGGGTCAATGGGTCCTAAAAAATCCAATCCCCACTTGTTAAAGAGAGTGATTGCTACCTAAGGGAAAAGTGGCATCTCATCAAATCTAGTTGTTCTACACATTCTTTGACATCTATGACATTTTATGGTATACCTTCCTGCATCCTTGTGGAGTGTTGGCCAGTAATATCCTGTGTTCAAAAAATGCATTATTGTCATGTTTCCTGAAAGATGTCCTCCACATGGTTCATTGTGGCATGAATGTAAAATGTCATATGTCTCATCCTCTCTTACACATCTCCTCATGACATGGTCTGGTCTAGTATAAAACAAACATCCATCAATCTAGGAGAAAGGAAAATATTTTTCAATGAGTACCCTTTTCTCTTTTGGAGAGAAGTGAGAAGGAACTCTACTTGTGACCAAATAATTGGCTATGTCAACATACCAGGGTTTTTGTTAAGGGAGAATAGATGCTCATCAAGAAAAGAGTCATCTATGGGTTGATTGTCTTCTAATGTAGTTAGCTTTGAAAGAAAATCTGCAACAACATTGGCCTTCCCTAGCTTATCCATAATGGTTATATCAAACTCCTACATTAACAATAACCATCTTGCTAGCCTACCTATGATAAAATATTTATTCATGAGATATCTAATGGTTGCATGATCAGTGTGCACAAATATTTGGTAACCCGTTATGTAATGTCTAAATTTTCTTAGTGCATAGATTATTGCCAGTATTTCTTTCTCTATTACTGTATAGTTGAATTTAGCTCCTTGTAAATTATTGCTAACAAAGTAAATGTAATTTTCAACAACTCCTACTTTTTGTCCTAAGAATGCTCCTATGGCATAATCTGATACATCAGTATGGATGTGAAAAGGAAGTTCCCAATTATGCCCTTTGAGTATAGGAGCATGAGTCAAATCTGCCTTCAAGTCAGAAAATGCCTTGTCACAAGCTTTAGTCCACTCGAATTCAACATATTTAGTGAAAAGAGTATACAATGGTGCTACTACCTTACTGAAATCCTTGATGAAACACCTATAATATCTTGCATGACCCAAGAAACTCCTAACATCCTTTTGTTTTACAAGTGTGGGAAGATTTGTGATTACCTCAATCTTTGTAGGATCTACTTGAATTCCTTTGTGGGAGATGTAATGGCCAAGGGCTACACCTTTTTGCATCATCATGAAGCACTTTTCACTATTTAAGGATAGGTTTTGGTCTTCACATCTTTGTAGGACTCTCCTAAGATTTTCCAATGCTTGATTAAAATCAACACCATAAGTGGTAAAGTCATCCATATAAATTTCCATGCAATCATGAGAAATGTTTGAGAATATGCTAATGACTGCCCTCTAAAAGGTTGCAAGTGCATTGCATAGGCCAAATGGGAGTATCGAGTAGGAATAGGTCCCCCATGGAAAGGTAAATGTGGTCTTCTCTTGGTCTTTTGGTGCAATTTGGATCTAGTTGTAGCCGTTAAATCCATCTAGAAAAGAAAAGTATCGCTTTCCTGCAAGTGTGTCCAAAACTTGATCGATGAAAGGTAAAGGAAAGTGGTCCTTGGTGGCAGCATTAAGTTGCTTGTAATCAACAAAAGCTCACCATTTCCCTCCTTTCTTGGGCACAATCACTAATGGAGACACCCACTTACTATCTAAAATGGGGTAGATAAATCTTGCATCTAGTAATTTTTGCAATTCTCCTTTTACAATTCCTCTTAGTGCAGGGTTAATTCTTCTTTGTGGTTGTCTTACTGGGGTTCCATCATCTCTAATGTAAATTTTGTGTGTATAAATTTTAGGGTCCAATCCCTTCATATCGTGATAATCCCATGCAAATGCATGTTGATGGGTTCTTAATAAGTTTTCCAACAATAATTGTTCTTCACTTAATTTACTGTTAACATTCAGATATTTTCTTTGTGACACTTGTACTTGTGTAGTTAACTCTATCATGGCTTCTTCATTAACACATGGTACCTTTAGTTCATATGGGAGCAATGTATGGGACATACCTATTGCTGCAGGAAGTCTGTCTCCAAGAATAGTGGCTACAGGAAGAGGACGTTGTAGGAAGAACGTCTGCAAGAACAATGGCTATAGGAAGAGTAGGCAGAAGTGTCTTGACTAGAGTAGCAGAATGAGAAGATGATGCTTCCTCCACTTCACAATGGTTCTGAAAGATGTTAGCCAATACTTCATCCTCATCTTGGAGCTACATGAAAGAGCTTATGCCTAGCATCATAAGCTGTGCCACAAAATTAACTTCCTCGGCCTCTTTACCAACATGTGGCCATACGAGATTATCTTCATCATGAGATGGTTGAGTAGGAGGATAAACAAAAGAAAATTTCATGCTCTTCCCATCTGAAATGGTCATGTCACCTGACTGACATCCAATGTATGCATCTATAGTTGCTAACCATGGCCTTCCAAGAATGATGGGATACCCGCCTAGTGTAGCTTTAGGAGAAAGAATCATAAAGTCTGCTAGGTACTCCTAGGAGTCTAAAACTACCACAAGATCCTCCATCAGGCTTAACAGTAGAGCTATCGGCAAGTTGCAGGATAGTAGGATTAGATCTCATGTTTTCAACGTTTAGTTTTTGTAAGATGTCCTTGGTCATTACATTTATTGATGCCCCTAAATCAATTAGAGCATTCTTTACTTGGATTCCATTTATAACGACTACTACCAAAGGACTACCTGGGTCATTATACTTGGGGATAGTTACTTTTCCAAGCATGATTTCAGCTAGTTCTCTCACCACATGAACTGTAGTTGGGTCTTTCTTTTTCCTACCTGGCTTCTTGAGGCATGCTTCCTTGATTGTCTTTCCATAAATTGGAACATCCTTTATGGCTTGAAATAGAGGTATCCAGACACATATATGCTTCAACTGATCCAAGATGCCAAAAGTTGTATCCTCCTTTTCTTCCTTCTTCTTGGAAACTTCCAATCTTTGAGGAAATGGTGGTTCTTGTTCAGTCTACTTGACTTGGACTAGTTTAGGAGTTTTAGGTACACTTGGCTGAATGGGATCATTCAGAGGTTCCTCCTCCTCTTCCATAGGAAGCTTAGTGATAATGGGCTTAGAAGGGGTTGGTAGAGTAGCTCGTAAATGCAAGTGGATGTCACTTACACTCATAGCATATGCAAGGAATTGATTTGAATCAGCGGAGTATGTAGGCTACTATTGTGGTTTGTTATTTGGATTGGGTGTGGGCTGAGCTGGTAGTTGAGTAGGTTTAGGTGCATTTGAGGTTGGATTAGCAGGTGGAGGCATTATAAAAGGTTTTTGGGGCTGAGAAGGTGGTTGCATGTAACTGGTTGTCTGGGTAGGCCATTGTTGTCCTCCCCTCCATTGATTTGTTTGCCACCAATTTCCTGGAGGTGGCTGCTAATGCCCTTGAAATTGTTGCCAATTCCCCTGAGGTTGGTGCCACTAGGGTGGAGAGTTTTGATGATTGGGTCAAGCATTTGGAGGGTTACTCCAAGGCTATGATGGATATACTCCATAGCTAGATGGATATGGGGGCTTCCATTGGTTACCAAATGAAAAGGAATTAAAATATGGCCTAGCATAAGATAGTGGATTTGGCGGAATACCTTATCTTGGAGCCCAAGGCTTCCTTTGTGAAACATATTAGACTTGGTCTTATTCAATCTAGATTGGTTTGAACTCGGGTGGAATCTGCTTGCTTTCAAGATTAGCTACCATCTTGCATCTACAGTCCCTCTTCTTTTTTCTGTAGTGGGGGCAATACTCTGTCAACATTACCTCTGCCTCCTCTAGCTTATTCTTGGCCTAAAGTGTATCTAGCTGAGTGGCTAGATTATTTATAATGTCTTGCTTAAAGTTTTCCAACAAATGAGTAATCTCCATTCTTGAAACTCCACCAGTAGTTGACTTACCCATGGAAGATTGGTAAGCTCTCCCTTTCTTTGAAGCTTCGCTAGAGTAATTCTGGCATATTTTCTTGATATCTTCCCAAGGAACTTGGGAGATATCTCCTCCTCCCATGAGGTTCAAGGCATCAATGCAACCATCATTGATTCCTCTCAGGAGAAGCAACTTTTGTGAGTCTCCATTGAGTGTATGGTGTGGATATTTTTGTAGGCAAAACAAAAACCTTGCAATATAATCTTCCATACTCTCATCTTCCTTTTGCTGCATCTTGAAAAATGTCACCTCCTCTCATGTCATTTCCCCTGCAATATTCCTTATATTTCTCAAGTAATTTTATGTTCATGTCTTCCCAAGTTTCCATAGTATCTCTTCCTAGGCTCATGAACCATCTTAATGCAGCCTCTTTCAGAGTGGTAGGAAATAGCTTAAGCCTATGGGCATCAATGGTATAATCATAACTCCTGTAGAGTATGCCAAACTCAAATAAAAAGGTATCAAGATCTTTTGTGACAAGTTCATAAAACATGGGGAGTGCTAAAGCAGGGATGTTCTTGATGTTGTCAACTTCATTCTGATGGGCAATGGGGAAAGGAGAATTTGGTTGGTTAGATATGTTCCTATTTGTATTACCCATTCCTACTTGATGTAGTTCCAAAGCAAAGGGGTTCTCAAGCTAATTTTGGTCTTCAGAGGAGACTTCAGAGCTAGTCAGATTAGGAAATGCATCAACAGAGGGGTGTGGATCTTCTTCTTCTTCTCTTGGTAGGTTCTAATATTCAACTAGCTAGAATGGATTAGGATTTTTGGAAGAAATCTCCCATAAGAATCCCTTCTCCTTCCTCTATGCATGCAGTATCACTCACTATCAGCCAGCTCACACAAAGAATTGGTAAAGAATAAGGGGGGTCGTTACTTCCTAAATGAGGATATACTAAGAACAACTTCCAAAAACACTACAACAAGAAAAAATACCAATGACTCTAAAGGACTCCCTAGTTTGACACTATCCTCGGCAACGGCGCCAAAACTGTTGCCCTCCTACAATGATTTAATAACTAAGCCCTTACAACCATGATTTAGAGATTAGACATCTAACCTAAATATCTATTTCAATAATCATGAAGGTGCATTCAACTTGTCAACCCATAGACATAAACTTGAAATGGGTCAGCACAGTATGTGCACTAGGAACCCAAAGTAGCCATTTTCATTCTACAGCTAAGGAACACGCAATGCTGAAAGTAAATTGCTTAGAACAGAATACCATAAATTCCAATCATCAATCAACAACTAATTCAAACTAAAATGCATAATAGAAATGAAAATTTGAGCAACAAACAGGGCACTACTCTGTCTACTTTGGCTGCAGGAATAGTCACATAATGAAATTCTAGTGGTTGCAGGAATAGTCGGTGCTAGATTTCTAACTAATTACCAAACGACACGTAATACTAAACTAATACTAAACTAAAAGACAGATTACTCACCAAGTGGGCCCCCTTGGATAAGTATCCTCTAAAACTAATGAGAACTCAAATGCTCTAACTCAGAACTTTATCTTATTCACTGTAAATCATGAGTACAAAAGAGCAATGTATCTATATTACTAAAAACTTGAGAGCACAAGTACAATATCAAATCGTGTGCAACCTCTAAAGAGGGAGAATCATATATTTATTTATACTATCAACTAAACAAGGTAGTTGACTCCATGACTGGGAGGATGCCATTTAGGGAAAATAGAGAAAATGGAGTGGCAACGATTACATGTGCATGGAATATGGTCAGACATGTAGGTCTAAATGCAAATTTAGCACAGCAGTAATGCCCACATCTTCTTAACCAACATTAAAGTCCACTATAAGGCGGTTGCATTCAGTTTGCATGAGGAATCTTCTGTCATTGACCTCCTTTGACCTTTGAACAATTCCTTTGTTGGACGTTACGGTGCATGTACAACTGGTGATGTCTTCATCAACTTAGCAACCTCAAATTAAATTTTCATGGCAATGTCAGTACACACAATAACTGCATATATATAATCACCTTAAGGAACATTCATTAACCACATGCAAAATCAATATAGATAATCCACATAATATGCCAATGTCATTAAAACTTGCAAAAATAGGATTAAGGCCAATGTCTATGGTTTGAGGGAAACATTATGAAAATATCAACATTTAGCATCAAAGTTCATGACAACTACCAACAAATAAACAATAGATTCTACCCAAAATTGGACCAAAAACTAGGCTCATCACAGGTATTGAATATATTCACGTGTTGGAGGCTTCATTACTTGGATTTTTGTGAGAAGTTTCTACCTTTTATCTTCTTTAGTCTTATCATCTACTTCACTTTAATTCAGCTCTGTTATTCTCTGTTACTTTTTTACATTCCAAGATTTCTTAGCAGACAGAATATGAGCAATCACTTTTCTATTTTCTGTGATATTCTCACTTTCTAGTCCATACGAGATGCCAACATGCCTCTAGGATGCTAGCACACTGCATTGTCGTCCTTGTTCTGCATTGTCATCCTTTAGCCAAGAGCATGTTAGTTTGTCTAGAAAATATTTGTGACCTACTCTTTCCGATTTTGAAACTCTCGCATTGTTCCTTGAGGTAGTTTAGGGAAATTCGCCCCTTGGGAATCTCTTGAGAATAAAGAGAATCATGAGTAGTGAATCCCCCTTCTCTATAGTCACAAGGCCATGAATACTATTTTTGATATCATCCCAGAGTCAAACTTGTTCAACGTGAAGCTAGGCATCCCATCATTAGTATCCATGAACGTAGTCCCTTCAGTGATCCATAAATGTTTGAATTTTTCTCATGAGGGCTCAATGCACATTGTGTATGACACCAGGTACAATCTGTTGGTTTCGCGTAGGGGCTACTCTCTAGATCACTTTTGGCCTACCCTTATTGGTCTACTTCCTCCAAGGATGGACCTGCTATATCAAACTTATGTTAAATACAAGAATGGGGGCATAGCACCGAAAGTGACCTACCCTCCTCCCCCTATACTATTTCGGTTAAGGCTTCTATGATCGCGTAGTAGTAAGCTTCCTCTTCCTCCTCTCAAAATGGGAAGGGGAAGTCTACTCACGCCCAAGAGCCCTCCTCTTTTTCTACTACTCCATCTACTTTTGCATCTCACCCCACTATGGTGCCTTTGGCCTCTGCTCCTATACCTCACTCGATGAGTCCACAAATAAATTTCTTGGGGATTCTGATGGTGCCTGCTTTGCCCACAATTCCTCAGCCCATTGTGTATGGTAAGGGGAAGGGTCTACATGGATTTTCCTCTACGTATCAGCCTCCATGACCTCATTCTCTTTCCCCTAGGGGGCGAATGGGAAAAGGTATGCCGCCAAGGCACTTGAGTCTGCTTCTCCACTAGTTGTTGCTTTTGTTCCTACATATCTTCCTCCTATTTTTTCCCAGGATTCACTCCCTACGTCGAAAACGACTATGATGGAAACTTCCATGGTAGAACAAGAGCCTTCTACTCCTCTTGAAGCCATAACTTCTTGTTTCCAGACCTAAAAAAATTGTCTTGCACGTGAGCGTAAGCACCAAAGCAAGGTTATGGCTACTAAGAAGGTTGCCTTGCAAAAGGCAGAAGAAGAGTTGGCAACTCCTATTTTGGCATCTCTTGTTGTGCCCCCCTCTTATGTCCCTTTTGCTTTGAGTCCTGTCACCTTGATCTTGCTTCTGAATCTCCCCACGAGCACGGATGACCCTCACCCTAAAAGGGTGCAAGTTTTTTTCACTCCCTCAATTGAGCCTCCTCTCTTGATGTCCCTTCTAGACATCTTACCTTTTCCTAAGGTTGTGGATATGTTGAATACCTCGGTGGTATCCACTGTGGTTTTGTCCTCTCCTCCTTACCTTCCACTTCTTTTGTGGGGATCTCGCATCCTTTGATGAAGCGTAAGTTAGAGCACAACCTAGCTTCTAATGGGGGTTAGAAGAAGGGATCACCTTCTTCAGGAGAGGGTACTTGTTTGGCTTGCACCATCTTGGTGACAGAGGCAGCCCCAATATCCTGTGAGTTTTTCACTACCCCTGAGCCTTTTAGAGAGGTTGGCAGTGGATCTTGATTGCCTCCTTTGCCCACCCAGTTGACACATGACACTCCTGTCAAGTGCATGTTCAACTTGGTGGATGATTCCAATGATATTTACAAGATCGATGGTGTTTACCTCATAGAAGTTGAGCAAAGAAGACCTCGAGGGGACCTCTTCCTTAGTTCTTGTCATAAGAGAGTCATAGGGTGTTTCCCTTGCTATCTCACCCTTGTAGGCTCATCTTCCCTCTCCCTATAATCTAGATTGGGAGAATGATGACCTCTTGATTGATGAGGACTAGGAGAGTACCTCTTTTTTATATGTAGATTAGATATGTGTGTGTTGTGTTTCCCCCATGTTTTTTTATGTGTTCCTAGAGGACCCTTGTCACCCTTGTAGGTGCTTGGATATAGGAGTGTATTATGTCATAAAGTTCTTCTATTTGTTCCATCATTCTTCCATTTGTTGTGCCTTGATTTTCGACAATTGGGGATGATACAAAGTGTTGGGGGCATTTAGGCCTCCCTTCCATGTTGACCCAATTTTATTTTATTTTTTTGTTTTCACATACCCTTGTTCATGATCTAATATAGTATGGGATTGATGATAGTTCATACGTATATTATATTATATCTATTTATCTATATTTATGAGTAGTTTTGACCTCAAATTATCAGATCCCCTTATCTCTTGATTTATTTGTCATTGTTGTTTTTCTCTTTTTTGCTTGTTTCTTGATGTTGTGGTGCCTATGTGTTGTCCCTCGTATGTGTGACAACATTTCCATGAATACATCTCATCATGTATCGTGGGTCACAACATCTCTGCATGTTCTTCCTTTCCTTAGGATGCCACATGCTCCTTCAATTTGCACGCACCATCTTAAGGTGGGGGGGCTACCTCTCCAATTTTCAATAAGGTGTATTCAATGGCCAATGAATCCCTTGCTGAAAATATTTGCATTTTTCAAAAATCGCATCCTGCACAAAGGATCCCCTTAGCAAGATTTTCTTTTGAAATCAAATTTGTAACAAAAAGAATTAAGAATTCTCCTTCGAGGAGGTCATTCTTCTTTTTTTGGATTCCTTGACGAAAAATAATCTTTCAAAAGGATTCCTTGATGACAGGATCATTTGCAAAAAAATTCATCGCTTTTCAAAGAGAGCATCCTTTGAGCAAACCCCTCTCTCATTTGAAGGGTTCCTGAGGGACCCCTTTGAAAGCTTCTCCTTCAATTGCTTTTTCTTAGATATATGAATTTTTGTCTGTTTGTGTGACTTTTTGCTTGTCTAACATGTTTTGTTTGCAAATTAACATATTTTCTTGTAGGATTAAGCACCTGTGAGGGTCAATCAAACTTTGCGGAGCCTTTCACATCTAGCCTCCCTCAAGGTTGAGCACCTATGGCACCTCCTTTGTAGGACTGAGCACCTATGAAGCATTTTCATTTTGCAGGAACAAGCACCCATAGAACCCTTTGATCAACCTCTGTCGAACCAAGCACCCATGGAGCCAATTCTGTAGGATTGAGCACCTACAGAACCTTTTGTTCACCTTCTGCATGACCGTTCACCTATGACATTTTTGTTCAAATCTCTATTGGACTGAGTGCCTGTGAATCCATATCTCTCTCCTACTTCCGAGTTCACCAAATCATGGTCTTCTTCCTTGACGGTTTAGGTATACATTCCTCATCTTTCACTCTACTTTACCATGCATTCACTGACACTTATGCTCACTAAAGTGGGGGAAAAAATATAATGGTGTGAATTTGCACCCCTAGGAAAATTCCACATTTACGCTACCTCCTACCTTAGAAAATTGAGTCCAATAATGAAATCCTTATTTTCACCAACTTTCCCTATCCACTTGGTAGTTGCTTTTCATTTCGGTGGGGGATATTCTATTTGGGACGCTAGTGTAGCACGTTGTTGTCCTGACAAGATTTTCACCTCTAAAATCCACAGCTTGGTGTTACACTTCTCCATTGGACGCGAAGTGTAATGCTCTTTTCCCTTTGGACCAACTTCAAATGGCTCCTTTGCCTCCATTTTCACCTTTCAAATGGCTATCTCATTCATTCTTTCATGCTTCTTGATCTCCTTCACACATAGGGAAAATCTCTTCACTCTTTTCACTCATTTTCAGCATTTTCAAGCTCCATCACCTCCATTGAACCTACAAGTTGGTGTTTTGTTGGTTCACTCTCTTCATTGTTGCAGAAATGTTGGTTTTTGAAGGCTTGCACGCTCACTCCTTCCTCCATTTTCCTTTAGAGAACTTGGTTGAGAAGGTGATATCCTTCCACTTTCCACTCACTTTGATTATCATATTTGATATTGTAGCATATTGTTGTTTATGTATTACTTGGTATTTCCCCTTCAATAGCTTTCTTTATCATCTTTCTAGAATCATTGCTATTTGGCTATCCATGGAGGTGGAAACACCAAAGCGAGGGATTGACTGAGGTAGTCCTCTAAACACAGCCCCAACATTTTCTCGTCTTTTGTGTGTAGGTTCTCCTTGAGGTGAAAATATTGAGGATATCAATTCGTAGATAGGAAGGTGTTCTTTCTTCACCCTTCTTTGTCAATTCGTATAATAGATTAAGTTAAAGTATTCTTCTTGCTATTTTGTCATTCTGCTATTTTTTATTTTTTGTTATTATAGTAAACTTCATCAGTTAGGTCGTTAGTCAATTTTATGTGATTTCAGGTTGTACCTTGCACTTTTTGTCCGTACGAACGCCAACATATCACTGAGATGCCAGCGCGCTGCACTGGAGTCCTTGTCCTGCACTATAGTCCTTTGGTAGTAAGCTGCCTGAGTTGCAATTTGGACTCTAAAAACCTGCTCACCTAACTCCTTGAAACATGTGGGCTTGTAGAAGGATAGCAGCAACTAGGTTGCTCTTCCTTTTTAGCTTTTAAACTTTGAACTCTCCTAAAACATTCGGCTAGCTTAAGGTAGATGAGGGAAACCTATTGTTCTAGACTCTCCCGTAACCTAGAGTCCAGAGCAGTCGATCTACCTCCTTTACAATTAGAAAATTGAAGTTAATGATTTAATTCCATGCAATCATAAAAATATTTTATTTATAGTGAGTTTTGTGTTACAATAAAATATCATTCAATAAAAATCATAAGAAAAAATAAATATTTGATGAAAAAAATTAAAAATGATTAAAATAATTATTTAAAAAGTGAGGCACAAATTATAAAAAATACTAAAATTTTAAATTTTGATGGTCTAATAATGTTGAAAAGTGAAACACACTCTTGTGTTGTCACCCTACATCTATACACACACATACTTCAATGTATTTGATTGTCATTGTAATTTGACTCTTGTTTATGTTTGAAGTTATTTGCACATTTAAGACTCTTAATCACAACTTTGACCTTTGCATTCCATGCCTTCATTTACATATCTTTCTCATATTAAGGAATGTCCTCTCATTCATTCATCCTAAGGAGCCAAGCAATTGAATTTAGTATGTAATTCAATTTATGAGATCAAGTATGTAGGTGTAAGACATTTTTGGGATTATAAACTTTAATCCTATAAAAAATAAAAAGAATATTCCCAAAGTAAACATTAAACTATCACATTTTTTTTCTCACCTATAAACATCACAAATTCCAAAAAAAAATCATTTAGATTATTAATCATGAAATTAAACATTATTAATCATAACATTTACTTTCTTAAAATAATTATAACAATTTTCTAAATAAATTTATCTAAATATTATTTAATCCAAAGTAATTTATAATTATATGGTTGCATTTACTTAATTAAATTAAGAAAGTTTATTTTCCTCTAGAATGTGGTACTAACATTTTATTAAGGGTTAATTAATGTAGCATGGGTAGGGGAGTTGGTTTGGGCGGTGGGTTTGCTTTCCATTGGTTTCAGGTTCTTCTCCGCTCCCAGGTTTACCTGATTGGGATTGGCTTGCCGGCTGTTGGGTCCTCCTGCAGGGGACTACTCTCGCCCCTCCTCGCCCCAGGTAGCCAAGATACGGACTGCTGGGCTGCTTGGCTGGGTCACGGGGAACTAGTCTCTGCTCGCCCCAAGTAGCCAAGATACGGACTGCTGGACTGCTGAGCTGGATGGTGAGGATACCCTGTCGTTAACAAATAAAAATAAAAAGATTAATTAACGTATGGTCCATAATCTCCTCGAGGCCAACTTGTAAGAAATATGCATATTCAATTTTATGTGAGCTTACGTCACGTATCCTATGATTCACATGATGCACCCGCTGTTTATGTTGATCATTTAAAATTCCATAAAACTGCAATCCTCTGTACATGCTACGTGCTGTCATGTGACATAACCTATGTGAATTTCAGGTACATAAATATTTAGTGGAGAATGGGACAAGCACACAGATTTGAAAAATTAGGGATCCGATTCAAGTTCCAACTACTGTCTGTATGTCTTCCTTATTAATGAGCATCGACATCATGTCATAAAAGTGCTTCAAATTCTTTTTTATTTGATTCGAATCACTCTCTTCTGCTTTAATAATCTTATATATCATTTTTTTGGTTTTTCCTGTTCATCGGCATCTGAACTACTCTTCAAATGTTCAATTTTTCTAGATATTTGGAAATTGATCTTTATGGGGGGTTTTAGAATTTATTGTTTTTAAGTTGAAGGTTTTTGCCAGGATGAAAAATGTGCTATTATATAAATTGAAATCTTATTTTATAAAATATAAGTCTTTATTTTTCAAGAGAGTGTTTTGGGGAGGGTTGGAAGTTTTCCTATAAATTTAGGAGATTTTTTTATGTTATATGTCATGTATCTACATTTTTTATCATTAATTGTTGTTAAAAAAATATTTTAACAAAATCTTTTAGTATCAAATCTTGTTAAAATCAGTATAAAATTTCTAATGAGAGTTTCTTCTAAGCCTGTCAAAATGCTAATAAAAAAGAAATTTCATGTAACATTTGGGGGATGAGGTGGAAGATTGGGAGAGAAAGATCCCGGGGCTAAGGTTAACCAACAGTCTTTAGATCATTTCTTTAAACCACTCTGATAATGATTTTGTTTTTAGTTGTTTCGTTGTAGTTCCTTTGATAATGATTTTGTTTTTAGTTGTTTCGTTGTAGTTCCTTTGGTTTTGTCTTTAGTTATGTCGTTGTAGTTTCTCTTAGTTGTTTCTTGCTGTTTTGTTGTGTGTAAAGCTCTATCTTTCTCTTTGTACAAAGGTTTTGGACCTTTTCAAAACCCTGCTTATCTAATCAAATACATAAAATTTCTAAGCATGAAATTTAGTGTTTGCCAACCACTATAAAATTTATGAGACCACTGCTAGTGAAATACTTCTCAAATTTCTTAACGGCACCTGCTGAAATTACTATCTAATTACTAATCTAAGCCCAAGACTAACTTTCCTCTCCAGATAACTGAAATATTTTAGAAAGCCCCTGTACATGAGATTGCTATCTAACTACTAATTTGGAGCTTGAGACTAACTATCCTCTCAAGATGACAATTCTAAATTTAGAAGTCTATTATAGATTTTAATATAAATCAAACATATAATAATATCAAAACCTCAATTTAAAATTTTGATTCATCTAAATTAATTAACCGCACATCTCTAAGAATAATCTCATAAACTAAACACTACCTGCCTGCTTGAAGTGAAGAAGCCAAAGATTTTAGTGTTGTGGCAAACCTAGCAACCAAAAAGTATATAGAACGTGCCAAACATAAAAATCCATTATTAAATATTTATTATTAGATCTAGCTACCATTATGTAAATGAACTTCTCTATAAATATCTAGTACTAAATCTAACCACTATCTTGTGACCTAGGCTTCATTATGTATATGCAGATGCCTATGGGGCAGGTAGCAAGCCGTATTTCCTAGGTGTGCTGGCTTTAATTTAAAATGAAGTTGACATTAGCCGTAGTTTACTTTTAAGCCTAATATTAATAATTAATTTTAGCATTTACACCCTGCTATCATGTGGAATCACTGTTAAACAGTATACTGCCATTAATACAACTCACATGAGTCAGTCTTAAAGTTTTTTATTAGACTGTCGCCTTACATTTTCATTATTGCAAATCTTGGTCCTTTTTCCCTTGGACTCTTTTAGAGAGTGGTAGATGCGTCCGCCATTCAAAGGGAAATAACTGCTCATTTATCATTTGATAAAATATTTTTTTAATTGTTCAATATTCTTTATATTGCATTGTTTGAATGTTTCGATGAGCATTCAAGTTTGTTGTGGATGCTCTGAATTTTTCTTGTTCTCTTCTCTGTTGAGAACACAGATACAATGGTGAAGTTGCAAGAATTCAAACCCCATGTAGGCCAAATTCTAGTTCAAGCTTGCTATGCAGGCATGAATATCATAGTCAGAGTTGCTCTGGATAATGGAATGAACAACTTCGTATTTGTAGCTTATAGACAAGCTGTTGCTACACTTGTCATGGGCCCGATTGCTTATTTTCTAGAAAGGTATACTCATTATGCATACTACAATCATGGCAAAACCCAACTTGAGTTGAATTTTTAGTCTGTATAGCCATGAAAAGGACTGAATGAATGCTAAAAGTTAGAGTGGTGCAGCATAGTGATAGATTATCAGTACATACTTAAGGCCAAATGTATAATTCCAATTTATGTTGATGTTGGTCCTTTATGCAGAAATGACCGCCCTGCAATGACTTGTACCACTTTCTGGCAGATCTTTCTTCTTGGTCTTGGTGGGTAAGTATAAAAGATATCTACTGTAAATGTGATAATAAGCTTGGAACTCAGCTGTAATTTGATTATTTGGCATTCATGTATGGAATTGGAAAATGACTAATGAAGTAACATTACAGGATTGCTGTGAACCAGAATTTTTACTTCCTAGGCTTGGCAGATACTTCCTCCACATTTGCCTCTGCAACTACAAACCTTATTCCTGTTGTCACCTTTGTGATGGCCATAGCTTTTCGGTACTGATTCTCTTCGAATACTTGATATTATTAAATAATTAAGTAGTTCTTATTAATAATTAAATAATATAATAATACTACCCATGTGAATAACTGTACACACAACACCAATGTAAACAGTAAATAAATTGTTTGTTAGTTTAGTAGTCAAATTTGTGCAATTAACAAACATTATACCTACAACTGAGAGTACTGCTATAAAAACAACCCACAAATTAGAATTTACAAACTTCGAGGACTGTCAAATCATTGTTGAACTTTGAAACTAGAGCTTCTGGTGCATTGGATCTACCATGAATTTAATAGTTTTAAGCTTTCTGGATTTTCAGATTGGAGAGAGTTGATCTTAGAACAAAGCGTGGACAGGCAAAAGTTATAGGGACCATTATATGTGTGGGAGGGGCAATGATCATGACCTTATACAAAGGCTCTACACTTGGAGTGACGCTTCATGGACTAAAACTCAGTACATGGTTACTGGGCGCAGTTATGTTGTTTGCAAGCACTATTTGTTGGTCTGCATGGCTTACTTTTCAGGTGCCCAGTTTCCTGCAATCAATGTGCACATTAAAATAAATTATGTAATGATTGTATGCATATAAAGATAGAGAATTGATCAATGTTTCCATGACAGGCCCCAGTTTTGAAGAAGTATCCAGCTCAGAAATCATTAACAGCATTGATGCTGCTATTAGGGACAGTCCAGAGCTTTGTAATGGCCTTATTTTTTGAGCCAAAGGTTTCTGCCTGGAAACTAAAGTGGGATATGGAGCTTCTGAGCATTGTATACTCGGTTAGTACATCAAGCATTATATGCCAAAGTTTAGGAACAATGCTAATATTAAGAATGTTTTGTTGGCAGTGTATTAAATTTCAAAGTTTTCCTAGGATCAACTGCTTAGTTTGATTATATTAAGATGTATGAAATTTCTCTATTGGATCCATCATCAGAGACAGTATGAAAGCCATTTCCTTAAAGATGGGTTCAGTAGACAGACTCAAAGTCAATTCCTTGACGATGGGTCCGGTTGAGAGACTGGAAGATAAGCAGAAGGTCCAACCTTATCAAATTAGGAAGTTGATCTTAGAAGAACAAGGAACTTACATTTTAATTGATATTGAATCAGGGAGTATTGTGTTCAGCCTTTGCATTCTTTGTGCAAACCTATTGCATCCATGAAAGAGGACCTGTCTTTGCAGCAATGTTCAATCCATTATCAACAATTTTAGTTGCAACCTTGAACCTGTTGATCCTTCATGTGAAGCTTCATGTCGGAAGGTTAGATAATTTCTTGTACATAAGATTTCCAGTTCTAAAGCTTTAGCAAAATTCACCGCAGCAATTCATCATCGGAAAATTCACCGTCAACAATTCACCGTTGGAAAATTCACCGCTATGACAAATTCACCTCAAGAAAAATTCACCACCAGCAATTCACCACCACAGAAAATTCATCACATTAAAAGTTTGCAATAAATTTTCCATGGCGGTGAATTGCTGGTGGTGAATTTTTCTTGAGGTGAATTTGTCATGATGGTGAATTTTCCTGCGGTGAATTGTTGACGGTGAATTTTCCAACGGTGAATTGCTGACGGTGAATTTGCCTGATGCCTTTTATTATAGTCATCTCTATGCATGCCATATATTATAACATAGGAGGATCTATTACAGTTATCTTATTACAGTTATCTTGACAACTTTTATTTGTTTTGCAGTGTGTTAGGAGGAGTTTTGATAATTGTAGGACTTTACACTGTACTGTGGGGCAAAGCAAAGGATAAAAAAGACATAGACCCAATAGAATATGGGCTGAAAAATGGATCAACCAGCAACATTGAAGATTGTACTGTTGATATTAAGTGGCCTCTCTTAGCAAATGAAGCAGATCATCAACACCAATCTGAGTCAGATACAGAAATTTCTCATTGATTGTAAACACAGTTTTGCTCACCACTTCAATTCAACATATTCTCAACTCTTTATCTGCTTTGTTTATTTGTAATCTGAGCTTATTCTTTTCTGCTAGCATTCCAATTTGAAGGACTATCAACCCCTTCGTTGAAAAACTGAAAAAGAAAAAAATCAAGCTTGGCACCACAAATGGATTTATATATATCTTTAAAGGAAAAGAAACTTTCACTATACTAGGTGTTTTATTTAGATTAATCAATTCATAGAAGCAATAAAAGCATAGATTAATTTAAATAACAGAGTTGTAGGCAATGAATATGAGAAAATTTGGACATTAAATATTAACTAACTCTTTCGTTAGAAAACAGAAAAAGAGAAAAATCAAGCTTGGCACCACAAATGGGTTTATATATATCTGTAACGGAAAATAAACTTTACCTATACTAAGTGTTTTATTTAGACTAATCAATTTATATAGGCAAGAAAAGCATAGATTAATCTAGATAACAGACTTGGGGGCAATGAATATGAGAAAATTTGAACATTAAATGTCAAATTATGAAAGTGAGTGTAAAAGATAAAGGTACTTAATTTTAAATATGAATATGACGTCCAAAATCTGTTACAGACATTGAATTCAAGATGCTTTGGGCTGCAAATGATAAATCTTTATTAGAATCTTGCTTCTAGTCTGGAAGAGTTGGTCTATATGTGGAGGGTCAAGCTCATAGATCTAGGTTAGATGCAGAGTCGTGGGAATGATCTCATAGCCTGCAAACTTTTGCTTCATGACTCACTGATTTTGCCTCTATTTCCTCTACCATTTGGATTGGCAATATTGATGGTATGTTAGGGGACATGTTCTCCTACATCTAAGTCTTAGAAAACTTGGGTGAAAGGTCAAAGATAACAAGTTTTTATAAAGTAAATTTTCTAAGATGATAATGCAGATTTAGATCTATTTTAGTGCTCCAAACTGAGGTATTCCTTTCTTAAATGTGAAAAATGCTCAAAAGATAATAAGATAACCTAAGATCAAATATGAAATGAATGCAAATTAATGTCTTCAAATACAAAGTTATAGCAATAAATTGTGCAAATAATGTGATTAGTTGGCCCTTGTAGGAAAGGAATGTGTGGGAGTTGACCAAAATTTGAATTTAGATTTTGAACTTTGGAGGAGTCAAATTTGTAGGTGCAAGATTGGCCTCACATCCACAAAAATGACCTAGGACATTAAAAGATTAGATTCAGGTGGGCAAAAGATGTATGGGGATAGGTGCATTAGATGCATAAAATCTAATGTGTAATTTGGATGACTATTTTAGAATGTGTGAACAAATGGATAAGGTGGGGTATGTATATATGGGAATGTGTGCTAATGAGTGGATCCTATCATTGTGGAAGGGGCCCAACTTCACACAAGAGAGTTGCATTAGTATATATGTGATTATATTAATCCATTCTCTCAATATGGATGCAAAACTAAACGGGAAATGGTAGAAAATACAAATTTTACCATTCCCCCACTATCAAGTGCTTGTGGATCCTAGAATAATAATGTATCTCAAAGTATGTAGTGTTAGTTCCCCAACCTATATTTAACAATTTCTAAAGATTTCTAAGATCTTATGTTCATAATTACTAGAGGGTTGGCCAATGAATGAGAGTGATCATGAGTTCAATCTCTCCTACACTTTTGGCTCTACAAAACCAAGTTGGGTATCCCTTTTAACAACACTAATTGAAAATGCATACAACAATTACACTACAATGTCAAGAAGATTCAAATTCTCTATTGAACATATGTTGTCATTGATGTCAAAGGAGTGATGTCAGCAAATCGGTGAAAATTAAATTTTAATTACTTCTATCATGTCTAAACTTTTGAAATTAGGAGGTATTTCTATCATGATCATGTCACGTCAAATATTTTGAGAACAACATGCTAGTGTGAAGAAGACTATTTGTAATATGCTTGAAATATTATGCTTGTATCTATTCATGTTGTTGGAAGTAGTCTAGAAGTGTTTGCAAACGTATTATGTGGGTTGCTACTCATACATTGTATTATATTGTTGGGTGAGTGCATGATCATGATGGCCCAAATAATGGTGATGAGAAAAAATGTGATTTCAGTTAGGCAAAAATGTGAAAAGCATCTTTGACTTTTTTCTTGGGTTGAGTAAAAAGTACCATTTGCTATAGTAAACACTAAAGAAAAATGGAAATCTAGCTTTTCAAAAAGTGGATATCTAATAGGAATCGTATATTTGATATTAAATCAAAATAATGGATATTTGTATCTTGCACAAAACGGATATACATTATTAAATAAAAAATAGATATCCATTTTCACATAGAATGGATATTCGTTATATATTACTAATAATTATATTATATTATATTATATATTACATATATTATTATTATGTATTATAATTTTTTTCCGTAATACCTAATATTATATTAATTTGTAACAAAATTTACAATCGTCTGCTAAAGCAGGAGCATCCATGACTTTCAGAGCTTATCAACCACCAGACCAACATCATACCAAAAAACCCGACGCACCAAACCAGCCCCAGACCATGAACTAGACCACACCTAACGCACCAAGGGTGCAACAACACAAATTCATACCATGACCCAGACCACACCCGACGTACCAGACAAAAACTTGAAACGTGGCTTGCAAAATCACCACAAAACCATCCCAAGGCCGAACCAAACCATAGCACCTAGGAAACCAAAAACCAAAAGGCCACTCTCCACTTATAGAAATCCATTGGCTTTAGCGAAGGCATCAAATTCTAGTACCCATTCAAAGTCGTCCACTGCCACCAACCGCATTACGTTTTTTAGGAAGTTAGCCCCTACCGTCGCGATCATCCTGTGCCTAACCAGTTCCATACCCTTGAGGTCCAAAAGAAAAGGGTAGTACTTGATGACTTCTCCCAATTTTTTGAACAACTCCAAATCGTTTAGCTGCGGGACCCCTAACCCAGGAATCGCCACCATGAAGATCTCGTCCAAACCCTCCAACATTTCCTTCTTGAACAATTTGCATACCAATGCCTTGGCTTCCACCTTGGTCGTATGTATGTCCAAAAGGGAAGCCAGGAGCCTTGAAGCCTTTAAGTTCATAAATGAACCCAACTCATGGCGATACGATCTAGGGATGCACATATTGTTTTGGAAGTTGCACAAAGTACTCTGCTGACTAGGCTACCACATC